>JBBBDQ010002490.1:185000-562500 GCA_037127315.1 Ascarosepion bandense
GGAGTCGAGCTGCCAGGTCGGGACCAATCACATTACAGATTCTCATTTGAAGCCTGTCGAGAACACTGAGACGAGCAGCAGGGGCGCCTGACCAGATATGACAACAGTATACTATGTACGATCGGATGGTTGATTTGTATATGTGCAAGATGGATTCAGTCGGAAAAAATCTCCCTGGCCTGACACAGTGACCCAACCTTCCTAGCAGTGGATTTAGCTATTGGCTCAATGTAATGATTCCACTTGAGGTCGGAAGATAGCCTTGTTTTACAATAGGAATGTATAGAAGGGGTTTTACTACCAGAATTGCATTGGAGATGCGTGTTTCCAAAGAATGCGTTAAAAACGATTTTGCTATAAGAATACATTGGAAATGCGTTTTGCTATTAAACTTGCATTGGAAAAGTGTTTTGTTTTTAATAATCATATCGCCCTAAGCAAAGCAGTTTACTTTCACTAGTACGCAGGGGTTACATACGAGGAAAGTGATGAAAAAAGAGTGCCAGTTTATAGGGGGTGTCAGGAAGTGGGTAAGAGAAGGGTGAGAATACTGATTAGAGTACTGTGGACGGAGAAGAGAGCATTAGAGAGAGGATGCAAGTTAGTGAGATACAAGACGACTATTTAAATTCTTGGAGAGTGTAGCTATCGGAGAAGCAAGTAAATGGAAGGAATTCCACAAACGGGAAGTGCGAGAAAAGAAGCTGCTAGAGTAGAATTTGCGTTTACAATTTATTGGTTTCAAAGTAATAGGGTGGGACCTAGTTGCTAATCTTATGGTTTGGAAATGCCGTAAAAATGAGTTTTATTATAGAATTGCTTTAGATATAAGCTTTGTTGTAGGAATTGCATTGAAAATGTGTTCTTTTAAGGAATTAATTAAAAACAGTTTTTACTATAAAGATGCATTCGATATGAGCTTAGCTGTAAGAATTGCATTGTAAATGTGTTTTTTTATAGGAATGAACTAAAAACAGGTTTTACTATAGAATTGCATTAGGTATAAGCTTTGCTGTACGAATTGCATTGTAAATGTGTGTTTTTTTTATAGGAATGAATTAAAAACAGGTTTGTCTATGGAATTGCATTAGGTATAAGCTTTGCTGTAAGAATTGCATTATAAATGTGTGTTTTTTTTATAGGAATGAATTAGAAACAGGTTTAGCATAAGCTTAGCTGTAAGTATTGCATTGAAAATGTGTTTTTTTTAAGGAATGAATTAAAACAGGTTTTACTATAGAATTGCATTAGATATAAGCGTTGCTGTAAGAATTGTATCGTAAACGTGGTTTTTCTTTTAGGAATGAATTAAAACAGGTTTTACTACAGAATTACATTAGATATAAGCTTTGCTGTAAGAATTGCATCGTAAATTTGTTTTTTTGAGGAATGGATTAAAACAGGTTTTATTATGGATTTACATTAAATATAAGCTTTGTAAATGTCTTTTTTTTATAGAAATGAATTAAAAACAGGTTTTACTATAAAATTGCATTATATATAAGCTTAGCTGAAAGAATTGCATTGTAAATGTGTTTTTTTTTATAGAAATGAATTAAAAACAGGTTTTACTATAAAATTGCATTATATATAAGCTTAGCTGAAAGAATTGCATTGTAAATGTCTTTTTTTTTTTTATAGAAATGTATTAAAAACAGATTTTACTATAAAATTGCATTATATATAAGCTTAGCTGAAAGAATTGCATTGTAAATGTGTTTTTTTTATAGGAATGAATTAAAAACAGGTTTTTCTATGGAATTGCCTTAGGTATAAGCTTAGCTGTAAGAATTGCATTGGAAATGTGTTTTTGCTATTGGAATGGATTAAAAACAGGTTTTCCTATAGAATTGCATTAGCTATAAGCTTTACTGTAAGAATTGCATTGAAAATGTGTTTTTTAAGGAATTAATTAAAACAGGTTATACTATGGAATTGCATTAGATATGAGCTTTGCTGTAAGAATTGCATCGTAAATGTGTTTTTTGAGTAATGAATTAAAACAGGTTTTACTATAGATTTACATTAAATATAAGCTATACTCTAAGAATTGCATTATAAATGTGTTTTTTTATAGAAATGAATTAAAAGTAGGTTTTACTATAAAATTGCATTAGATATAAGCTTAGCTGTAAGAATTGCTTTGTAAATGTGTTTTTTCATAGGAATGAATTAAAAACAGGTTTTACTATAGAATTGCATTAGATATAAGCTTTGCTGTAAGAATTGCTTTGAAAATGTGTTTTTATAGGAATGAATTAAAAACAGGTTTCACTATAGAATTGCATTAGATATAAGCTCAGCTGTAAGAATTGTATTGGAAATGTGTTTTTGCTATAGAAATAGATTAAAACGAATTTTCTATAGAATTGCATTAGAAAAGCCCTTTGCAAGAATTCCAGTGGAAATGTGTTTTGTTATAGGAATAAATTAAAAAAGATTTCATTATAGGAATGAATTGGAAAGGAGTTATACTATAAAAATTGCATTCAAAATATGTTTTACGTAATAAATGGATTTGAAGTGTTTTACAACCTAAAAGTATACGTAAACGTTGTGATGATTTTACTATAGAAAGGCTTTGTAAATATAAATCAAATAGTGAATAATGTGATTCTGTTTTAAAAAAAACAAACGTTCCTCTTTGCTTTTTCAGTTTAAATAATTATTTAACGCAAAATTGCAATGCAAACAAAAAAAGAAAATATTCCGACTCTCCGAAGAACACTCTTTCAAGTTCCATGCTGAACGGAATGAATCAATTATTGAATATAAAACAGGAACCTCCAAGTAAGTAACTGTCAATCTTCTTTGGGGATCTAAGATTCAGCTTTTTAAGTGAAAGGCTCCTGAAATTAATTTGCCTGATGTGTGTATGTATTTATGTATGCATGTGTGTATGTATGTGTGTGTGTATTTATGTATGTATCTGTGTGTGTATGTATGTATCTATATGTGTATGTATGTATGTATGTGCATTTACATATGTTGTGGGGTCTCCCCTTTTTCAATGATAATGGACTTGACTTGAGTATATATATACTCCTGCCTTAGTAAGATCCGAGAGATCCGTCAGAGTTTATCTCCGGACTTGACACTGTCGGCTCTCTGCCTTCGGGCGGAGAGCATTAAGGCTATTTCGAAGGGTAGAATCACGACTGGGCAAAGTCAGACAGGTATTTTTGGCTGGGCTATATGGCCCGGATCACCCACTCTAAAAAGGCCTTGTGTCACATTTTGCCCCAGTGGTGGGGGGATGGATTAGATCCGTAAGGTACCGAACGTTACCGAACGTTACCGAAGTTTCACAGAAAATACCACGTCTGTAATCATAGTAGCGCTGAGCTCCACTCAGCTATAATAATATTACACTGCACCCGTCAGTTACGACGTGGACATACTAATTCCAGCACGGCTTCACTCCAAAGACTTGCATATATATATATATATATATATATATATATATATATATATATATATATATTCCTTACTAATCGTATTCCTTGATTACTAACCTGCGTTCAAGTTTGTATCTTTACGTTTAATTTAACTTATTTTTCTATCTCAAATATTTGGTTTGCTGTTCATTATTTTGAGCGGTTCCTCACCCGGAATCCACAACAATATACTTATTGTGTATGTGTGTGACTATGTATATGTACACTACCGGCCATAATTATTAGGCAACCCCAGCTTTTTTTTTATTTTTAAAGATGTATTTCATATTAGTTTTAATATTCATTGCCAAGTGGATAATTTTAAATTAAAATAAAATGGTTCTTTTGTTATTATTACTTTGCAAAATGTTACAAGCCAAGGAAGCAAAGATAAACTCGTCCGAATCACCCTAAATTTTCTTCATTCTTTCATTGATGAAACTGCAATATAGGTAATTATTAAAAATTTATAGATTCATTTGATGCACATGTTATTGTGCAGTATTCACAAAAGAACCATTCATTTTAATTTACAAGTCTTCTTCTTCTTCTTCTTCTATGTGCCATGTCCTTTTAGGACGTAGGCGATCATGGCTTTCCACGTCCCCCTATCTCTGGTGGCTCTTAGCACGCTTTCTCCTGTTACACCACACAACCCTCGTTCCGTCATCTAAGTGATTAGGTCCTTCAAATATGTTATCCGTTGTTTTCCCCTGTATCTTTTTTTTCCTCTATCTGACCTATTAGTATTAGGTTCTCCAAGCCCTCCTTCCTCAATACATGTCCAAGGAACTTTAGTTGTCTCTTCCTGATGCTCAGTATTAATTTGCTTTTCGTTTCCATTTTTTCCAACACTTCACCATTGCTCACATGCTCAGTCCACGATATCCACAGCATCCTTCACTAGAACCACATTTCAGTTTTTTGAAGTTTTTCTTTCATCTTTGATGATATTGTCCAGCATTCGCTGCCATATTGAAGAACCGACATCACATAGCAATCCAGTCCTCTCTTCTTTGTTTCTAGTGAAATTGTCCTGTTTCTTAATACTTTACTCAACTTCTGGAATGCTTCCTTGTGCTTTTGGATCTCAGGAATATAAATGTATAGAAACTGCTGTGATCACAAAGTGAGGGTTCAGTTTATGTATTGATTGTAATATGGAATTGATTCCCCACTTTATATCCAGTATTCTTCTGTAGAACCACATTTCAGTTGCTTCAAGTTTTTCCTTCATCTTTGATGATATTGTCCAGCATTCACTGCCATATTGAAGAACTGACATCACATAGCAATCCAGTACTCTCTTCTTTGTTTCTAGCGAAACTGTCCTGTTTCTTAATACTTTACTCAACATCTGGAATGATTCCTTCGCCATACCAATTCATTTTTGGATCGCTGTGTCGCTCTTTCGAATATTTACATTGTTAAGACTGTTGTCCTAATCTTTGTGGCCTTATTCACCTTCAACATCTGTCTATATTTCTGAAATGATGTATTGTAATGATTTACAATATTTACATTGTTCGAACTGTTGCCCTCATCATTGTGGCCATATTCAGCATCAAAACCTCTATATATAAATCTGGGATGCGGTATTGTAATTAATTACACTATTTACATTGTTCAAACAGTTATCCTCATCTTTGTTGCCATATTCACCTTCAACATCTGTCTACATTTCTGAGATGAGGTATTGTAATTATTTACACTATTTACATTGTTCGGACTGTTGTCCTCATTTTTGTTGCCATATTCACCTTCAATACATGTCTATTTATCTGAGATGAGTTTTTGTAATTATTTACACTATTTACATTGTTCGGACTGTTGTCCTCATTTTTGTTGCCATATTCACCTTCAATACATGTCTATTTATCTGAGATGAGGTATTGTAATTATTTACACTATTTACATTGTTCAGACTGTTGTCCTCATTTTTGTTGCCATATTCACCTTCAACATCTGCTTATATTTCTGGGATGAGGTATTGTAATTATTTACACTATTTACATTGTTCGGACTGTTGTCCTCATCTTTGTTGCCATATTCACCTTCAATATCTGTCTATATATCTGAGATGAGGTATTGTAATTATTTACACTATTTACATTGTTCGGACTGTTGTCCTCATCTTTGTTGCCATATTCACTTTCAATATCTGTCTATATTTATGAGATGAGGTATTGTAATTATTTACACTATTTACATTGTTCGGACTGTTGTCCTCATCTTTGTTGCCATATTCACCTTCAATATCTGTCTATATATCTGGGATGAGGTATTGTAATTATTTACACTATTTACATTGTTCGGACTGTTGTCCTCATCTTTGTTGCCATATTCACCTTCAATATCTGTCTATACTTCTGATATGAGATATTGTAATTATTTACACTATTTACATTATTCGTTGTAGATGAATTTGTTATTTATATTTCTTGTGTTCTTCTCCTGTCTCCTCGTAGGTGTTACTTTTGTTTCATTAGTTCTTTCGTTCTTTCGTGTTGCTGTACATGTTTTTGTAACTACTATTACTGTATAGTTAATTTGATATTTATATTGAACCTAACTGTTTTCTTTTCATAGGTGCCTCATATACTCCAACACCTTTCCTTGGTGACTGCACCGAGGAAGATTTTTATGACATGGAGAACCCAAGTAATTTTGATGGTTCTTACCAAGTGATCAAGTGGCAACCATATTTGCAAGCAAAATGGTGTACCCTCTGTGATGATAACAAAGAAATGTAAGTTGCTTTTCAAAGAAAAATTTGAATTAAAATTTTCTTTTAAGAGCAAACAAACCATTACTGTATTTTTTAAAATTCCTTCTATGCAAAGCAGTGAAGACTTTAAGACATTTTTTTTATAATCGTTTCACCCCAAGCAAGGCGGTAGCGCCACTGATGTGCAGGGGGCTACATAAGAGTAAAAAAGGATAGGAGGAGAGTAATGAGCAAGACGAACCAGTTAGAAAGGAGCAAGAGAAGGATGGGAATACAGGTGTGATGACAGGATGGGAATACAGGTGTGATGACAGGATGGGAATACAAGTATGATGTCAGTTGAAAGGTAGAGAGAAAGGAAAAGTTATACAGGGTGATGTAGAAAGAATTAGTCAATTGGTTAAGAGATGGGTATTGACATTGCATTTAAATTCCTGGAGGTTGTAGCCGTCAGCATACTACAGGATATTCAAACAAAAATGACTTACTTTTAAGAATATTATAAAGAATATTGAGCTCCCAGCCCAATACATGGTTTCTGCTAGTAAGGTAAATATACATTTTTATTAACTTTTTGGCTGTAACGAAAGTGTCGGGCGGGGGTGATAGCCAACTAACTGGCCCGTATGTGACCCGTGGACCGGAAAAGGAGAGAAAGAAAGAGTTCGAGAGAGTTCGAGAGAGTTCGAGAGTTCGAGAGAGAGAGAGAGAGAGAAAGAGAGAGAGAGAGAGAGAGTCCAACAACCAGAGAAATCTCTGACAAGTTAAAGAAAAGAGAAGCAAAAGCTCAATTAAGCATAAAATTTTACTGAGTGCAAAAGTATAAGAAAAATGAGAAACTAAAAAGTGAGAACAATAAAAGACAATAGATATCGATAAACATTACATGAAAATTTTTGAGGATCAAAGCTGACTAGATCCTAGGTAGCCGTAAAAATGATTCACAAGCGAGTAGTAGTAAAAAACAAAGAAAGAGAAACTGTTAGCATAAAATAACGGTTAACCATTTCAGCTCCAAAATGATGAGACCTTGTTTGCCAATTTGGTACTGCACTCAAATTCATAAAATTTTCCTAATTTTTTTCGAATTAATGCTAAAATATGATTTCAACTTTTTAATCATTTCAACTGAAATGGCAAGAAAACCACTAAGACGCAAGTTTCTTTTTAATCGTTTCACCCCAAGCAAGGCGGTACAGCTACCGATGCGCAGAGGGCTCCAAAAAAGAGTAGAAGTTTAGGCAGGGGGGGGGGGGGGAGTGAAGAGAAAGAACCAGTTACAGGGGATCTCAGAGAAAGGGCAAGAGAAGGGTGGGAACACGGGTGGGGAGACAGTTGCGAACGTAGAGAGAAAGGAAAAGAACAAGATATACAGGGTGATATAGAAAGGACTGGATTCAATTAGATAAGAGATGGGAATTGACATTGCATTTAAATTCCTGGAGGTTGTAGCCGTCAGGAAAGCAAGTATACGGAATGACATTTTACAGGTGGAAAAAGAAGCTGTGGAGTAGAATTGTCACCTGCATCTGGTTGATTTAACTGTAAAAGGGTGGGACCTTGTTGCGAGTCTGGTTGCACGAGTAAATTATTGTGGTGGAGGCACCAGTGACCTAATTTCGTCGGAGCATAAGCCATAAAAATATTTATAGATGAGACAGAGGGGAGCCACATCCCGCCGGTGAGAAAGTGGCTGGAGTCGAGCTGCCAAGTTGGGACCTAATACATTACAGATTCTCCTTTGGAGCCTATCAAAAACACAGCAGGGGCGCCTGACCAGATATGACAGCAGTATTTTATGCATGGTCTGATGGTTGATTTGTGTATGTGCAAAATGGATTCAGGCGGAAAAAACTTCCTAGCCCGACACAGTGACCCAACCTTCCTAACTGTGGATTTAGCAATTGACTCAATGTAATGATGGTTGATTTGTGTATGTGTAAAATGGATTCAGGCGGAAAAAAACTTCATAGCCCGACACAGTGATCCAACCTTCCTAGCATTGGATTTAGCAATTGACTCAATGTAATGATGGTTGATTTGTGTATGTGTAAAATGGATTCAGGCGGAAAAAAACTTCCTAGCCCGACACAGTGACCCAACCTTCCTAGCAGTGGATTTAGCAATTGACTCAATGTAATGATGGTTGATTTGTGTATGTGTAAAATGGATTCAGGCGGAAAAAAACTTCCTAGCCCGACACAGTGACCCAACCTTCCTAGCAGTGGATTTAGCTATTGACTCAATGTAATGATGGTTGATTTGTGTATGTGTAAAATGGATTCAGGCGGAAAAAAACTTCCTAGCCCGACACAGTGACCCAACCTTCCTAGCAGTGGATTTAGCAATTGACTCAATGTAATGATGGTTGATTTGTGTATGTGTAAAATGGATTCAGGCGGAAAAAACTTCCTAGCCCGACACAGTGACCCAACCTTCCTAGCATTGGATTTAGCAATTGACTCAATGTAATGATGGTTGATTTGTGTATGTGTAAAATGGATTCAGGCGGAAAAAAAACTTCCTAGCCCGACACAGTGACCCAATCTTCCTAGCAGTGGATTTAGCAATTGACTCAATGTAATGATGGTTGATTTGTGTATGTGTAAAATGGATTCAGGCGGAAAAAACTTCCTAGCCCGACACAGTGACCCAACCTTCCTAGCATTGGATTTAGCAATTGACTCAATGTAATGATGGTTGATTTGTGTATGTGTAAAATGGATTCAGGCGGAAAAAAACTTCCTAGCCCGACACAGTGACCCAACCTTCCTAGCAGTGGATTTAGCAATTGACTCAATGTAATGATGGTTGATTTGTGTATGTGTAAAATGGATTCTGGCGGAAAAAAACTTCCTAGCCCGACACAGTGACCCAACCTTCCTAGCAGTGGATTTAGCTATTGACTCAATGTAATGATGGTTGATTTGTGTATGTGTAAAATGGATTCAGGCGGAAAAAACTTCCTAGCCCGACACAGTGACCCAACCTTCCTAGCATTGGATTTAGCAATTGACTCAATGTAATGATGGTTGATTTGTGTATGTGTAAAATGGATTCAGGCGGAAAAAAACTTCCTAGCCCGACACAGTGACCCAACCTTCCTAGCATTGGATTTAGCTATTGACTCAATGTAATGATGGTTGATTTGTGTATGTGTAAAATGGATTCAGGCGGAAAAAAACTTCCTAGCCCGACACAGTGACCCAACCTTCCTAGCAGTGGATTTAGCAATTGACTCAATGTAATGATGGTTGATTTGTGTATGTGTAAAATGGATTCAGGCGGAAAAAAACTTCCTAGCCCGACACAGTGACCCAACCTTCCTAGCAGTGGATTTAGCTATTGACTCAATGTAATGATGGTTGATTTGTGTATGTGTAAAATGGATTCAGGCGGAAAAAACTTCCTAGCCCGACACAGTGACCCAACCTTCCTAGCATTGGATTTAGCAATTGACTCAATGTAATGATGGTTGATTTGTGTATGTGTAAAATGGATTCAGGCGGAAAAAAAACTTCCTAGCCCGACACAGTGACCCAACCTTCCTAGCATTGGATTTAGCTATTGACTCAATGTAATGATGGTTGATTTGTGTATGTGTAAAATGGATTCAGGCGGAAAAAAACTTCCTAGCCCGACACAGTGACCCAACCTTCCTAGCAGTGGATTTAGCTAGATTGAAAGAAACCGATAAAACTTTAATGGGGAGAAAGGGAAATGAAAGTGAATCATCCAAGGAGTCAGAAGAATGTAAACTTTTGAATGTGAATTGGAAAACAAGAAGCTGGAGGAGAGTTACACAATCGAGAAGTGCGAGAGAAGAGACACTTCAAATCAAACTGATGCCCGCAACAAGCATTTTTACCAGTGAATTTCCTTTGTATTCGGACTTTATGAACACCCATGTAAGGACACTGAAGTTGCTTATCTCCCTTTGCTTGAGATAAGTCACATGTGTCACATGACAGCCGCTTTGTCATTCAACATTGTGATGAAAAGCGGCAATCAAAAATCAGTAGGTTTACAGCAACCAAACAGTAAAGTTGCTTTTTTTAAGCCTCACCTCATTCCGGTTTCTTTTTCCACTCTGCTTTGCTGTGTGTTTTTCAAGTGTTTAAAAAAATGATGTATTTCATACTATATTTTAGTATTTATTGCCAAGTGAATAATTCTAAATTAAAATGGAATGGTTCTTTTGTTTTTATTACTTTGCAAATTTTACAAGGTAAAGAGCGACAATTTACCCATAGCACCCCGTAGATTTGATATATATATACATACACACTACCGGCCATAATTATGAAGCAATCCAAGTGTTTTAAAAAAATGATGTATTTCATACTATTTTTTAGTATTTATTGCCAAGTGAATAATTGTAAATGAAAATAGAATTGTTCTTTTATTATTATTACTTTGCAAAATGTTACTAAGCAAATAGCGACAATTTACACATCGCAACCTCTAGATTTGTTATACATATATATATCTATATATACACTACCGGCCCTAGTTATTAGGCCACCCCAGTGTCTTAAAAATATGATGTATTTTATACTATTTTTTAGTATTTATTGCCAAGTGAATAATTGTAAATGAAAATAGAATGGTTCTTTTATTATTATTACTTTGCAAAATGTTACAAGGCAAATAGCGACAATTTACACATCGCAACCTCTAGATTTGTTATACATATATATATCTATATATACACTACCGGCCCTAGTTATTAGGCCACCCCAGTGTCTTAAAAATATGATGTATTTTATACTATTTTTTAGCATTTATTGCCAAGTGAATAATTGTAAATGAAAATAGAATGGTTCTTTTGTTAATACTGCACAATAACATGTGCATCAAATGAATTTATAAATATTTCATAATTACCTATATTGCAGTTTCATCAATGAAACAATGAAGAAAATTTAGGGTGATTCGGACGAGTTCATCTTTGCTTCCTTGTCTTGTGAAATTTTACAAACTATTAATAACAAAAGAACCATTCTATTTACATTCAGAATTATCCACTTAGAAATAGTATGAAATTTTTTTTTTTAATCATATCACCCCCAAGCAAGGTGCAAACGCTACTGATGCGCAGGGGGCTACGTAAGAGTGAAAAGATTGGAAAAGAGAAAAACCGGAAACCACTTCCTAAACAGGAAACAAGGGATGAGCCTCTTTACCTGTTCAATAGACGTGGGTGGAGTGTGAACCGGGCGATAGTTTAGTCTATCTACTCCAATTGAAAAAAAAAAAAATTAAAAAAAAGAGTGAAAAGATTGGAAAAGAGAAAAACCGGAAACCACAACCTAAACAGAAAACAAGGGATGAGCCTCTTCACCTGTTCAATAGACGTGGGTGGAGTGTGAACCGGGCGATAGTTTAGTCTATCTACTCCAATTGAAAAAAAAAAAATTAAAAAAAAGAGTGAAAAGATTGGAAAAGAGAAAAACCGGAAACCACAACCTAAACAGAAAACAAGGGATGAGCCTCTTCACCTGTTCAATAGACGTGGGTGGAGTGTGAACCGGGCGATAGTTTAGTCAATCTACTCCAATTGAAAAAAATAAAAAAATAAAAAAAAGAGTGAAAAGATTGGAAAAGAGAAAAACCGGAAACCACTTCCTAAACAGGAAACAAGGGATGAGCCTCTTCACCTGTTGAATAGACGTGGGTGGAGTGTGAACCGGGCGATAGTTTAGTCTATCTACTCCAATTGAAAAAAATAAAAAAATAAAAAAAAAAGTGAAAAGATTGGAAAAGAGAAAAACCGGAAACCACAACCTAAACAGGAAACAAGGGATGAGCCTCTTCACCTGTTCAATAGACGTGGGTGGAGTGTGAACCGGGCGATAGTTTAGTCTGTCCACTTCAATTGATACATAATTTCTGTTTAAAAACTGGGGTGGCCTAATAATTATGGCCGGTAGTGTAATATATTATTCTCTGCATGGAACATGTGTATATATATATATATATATATGTATTAGTTTTGTGTATGTCTTTGCAGTATAAAAATCTCAGAGAACAAAGCATGTTTATCATTCCGCCCTGTTTGGGAAATACGGTTCACAAATATAATAATGCCAGCAACAAAGGAAATACAAACGAGGAGGATAAATCTTTCTTCTGTAGGGTTTAGAGTAAGAATTCCGAGAGAGTTCAGATAGAATCCTGTTGGAGTCAGTCGAGATATTATAATTCCGAGAGAGTTCAGATAGAATCCTGTTGGAGTCAGTCGAGATATTATAAACGTTAATAGCGAGTTATTATAGTGGCGACGAGTCATCTAAACTTAGACAAAGTAGGAAAAATACCTTTTCTTTTGCTGCCACGCACATAAGAACAGTGACGACGAGAAATTAGAACAACGTTGGTGGAATGTGTTTCTTTGCTCTGCGTCAGTCAGTTAAGTGCCATGTGCGATACACGCTTGGGCGATCATGTCTCGAAAGAAAAAAAAAAGCAGATATTCTTAAATATGGAATAAATAAAAGCCCATGTGGCAAAAACACAACAGCAGCAGCAACAACAGAAAAAAGCAGCAACAACAGCAACGGTCATCATCATCATAATCATCATCATCATCTTCTTCTTCTTGTATGTGACAGTTTCTTTCAAGACCTGGGTGATCATGACTCTCCACAACTTCCTACTTTTTGTTCCTCTAAAAAACCTTTTTGTCATTTACAGCCCTACCTTGTCTTTATTCTGCTATCTATATATTTTTTCTTCTTCTCGTCTGTGCCATGTTTTTTTAAGGCGATCGTGACTCTCCACAACTTTCTATCTTTTGTTTCTCTAAATAAATCTTTTTAATTTAAGATCCCACTTTGTTTTTATTCTGCTATCTATATTTTTTCTTCTTCTTCTCGTCTGTGCCATATATTTCTAAAATCTGGGTGATCGTGACTCTCCACAACTTCCTGAGTTTTATTTCCCTGTGAATCTTTTTTACCCCTTACTATTCCTTATTGTTTTTTTTTCTCCAGACCGTATATGTCTTCTTTCTCATTACTCTGTTTTCTTTTATAGCGCTATGCCTACATATCGTGTTGATGCTGATAAAGGCTTCAATTTTTCGGTGCCTGATGATGCTTTTGTCTGCCAGAAGAAAAACCATTTCCAAGTGACAGTACATACAAGTTCTACTGGTGATCCGAAATTTGTCAAAACACCGGAAGGAATCCACAGAATTGATAGCTTTTATTTACATTTCCACGGAATTAAAGTAAGAAATTCCTTATAATTAATTAACAAAAATATGTTTTTTGTTGATTTTATGATTTTATGTTGTATTCTGTTTTCACAGACATTTTATTATGCAAAGTGTGTGTGATTAAGACTGAACAGATGGCCATCCATCTGTGTTCAGTGTAGGGAAATATTAAGAAAAAAAATAAGAGTGAAGAAAGAAACAAAGAAAGAAAGAAAAAAAGAAAGAAAGAAACAAAAAAGAAAGAAAGAAAGAAAAAAAAATGTGAAATAGATTCCAATAATGAAAAGGGAGTGAAACGAAAGAAAGAAAGAAAGAAATGTGACATGGCTTCCAATAAAGAAAATGGAGAGATTTTAAGAAAGAAAGAAAGAAAGAAAAGAAAGGAAGAAGGAAAGAAATGTGAAATGGCTTTCAATAATGAAAAGGGAGTGGAGAGAAATAAATAAAGAAAGAAAGAAAGAATGTGACATGGCTTCCAATAATGAAAAGAAAATGGAGAGATTTTAAGAAAGAAAGGAAGAAGGAAAGAAATGTGACATGGCTTCCAATAATGAAAAGAGAGTGAGGAGAAAGAAAGAAAGAAAAAACGAAAGAAAGAAAGAGATGTGACATGGCTTCCAATAATGAAAAGAGAGTGAGGAGAAAGAAAGAAAGAAAAAACGAAAGAAAGAAAGAAAGAGATGTGACATGGCTTCCAATAATTAAAAGAGAGTGAGGAGAAAGAAAGAAAGAAAAAACGAAAGAAAGAAAGAGATGTGACATGGCTTCCAATAATTAAAAGAGAGTGAGGAGAAAGAAAGAAAGAAAAAACGAAAGAAAGAAAGAGATGTGACATGGCTTCCAATAATGAAAAGAGAGTGAGGAGAAAGAAAGAAAGAAAAAACGAAAGAAAGAAAGAGATGTGACATGGCTTCCAATAATGAAAAGAGAGTGAGGAGAAAGAAAGAAAGAAAAAACGAAAGAAAGAAAGAGATGTGACATGGCTTCCAATAATGAAAAGAGAGTGAGGAGAAAGAAAGAAAGAAAAAACGAAAGAAAGAAAGAGATGTGACATGGCTTCCAATAATGAAAAGAGAGTGAGGAGAAAGAAAGAAAGAAAAAACGAAAGAAAGAAAGAGATGTGACATGGCTTCCAATAATGAAAATGGAGTAGAGAGATTTTCAGAAAGAAAGAAAGGAAGAAATATACATGAAATGTCTTCCAATAATAAAAAGGGAATGGAGAGATTTAAAGAAAGAAGGAAAGAAACAAACAAACAAAAAGAAAGAAAGAAATGGGAAATAGCTTCCAAGAATGAAAAGAGAGAGTGGGAAAATATCAAGAAAGAAAAAGAGAGATAAAAAAAGAAAAGGACAGAAAGAAAAAGTGAAAGTAATGTGAATGGCTTTCAATAATGAAAAGTGGGGAGAGAGATATTAAAAACGAAAGAAAGAAAGAAGAAAGAAGATATTGGAAGAAAAGAAAGAAAGAAAGAAAGAAGGATAGAGATTTACGATATTGGAGAAAATGAGTCGTCTGGGAAGATCTAGTAATGTTTGAGATTAAAAATTTTACCAAGTGAGAGCAAATTCTGCAGCAAGAACCACGAGAAAAGAGATGAAATCCTGATCTTGATTAAACCTGATCGGATATCGGGGGGAAATCGGAAAAAATAAGTAGCCCATAACCTGACCGGATGCCTAAAGAATATTTGAGTGAAGTTTGGCGATAATCGGATAAAAATTGTGGATTTGTATAAAAAACATACAGACAGATCAGATAGACAGACACACACAAACATTTTGCCTTTTATATATATAGACTAGCAGTATAGCTCGGCGTTGTTCGGGTGTAATGAAAGCTTTAAAACTAATCCATGGTCCTGGAGCTCAGACTCTTTGGACGTTGGCACGAAACACTAAAAAACAATAGTTGTTTCCAGTTAAAGCGAAACCGTAGACTGAAAGAAAAATGAATGGATGTAAGTCAAATTTTGATTTCCTGGTATCGATATCAAATAAATTTTTTCGTCGTAAACTAAATTTTGAAGGCTAAATAAGTCCTCTGAGTAAATGGTATCATGGCTGAGACTAAGAACTACAATTACACCTACTTAAAGCCAAACACGAAGCAAAAACTACAATAAAAGGGCTGAAAAATACAGACATACAGGTAGTTAAGCAGACACACACACAAACATCTTGCCTTATATATATATATATATATATATATATATATATATATATATATATATATATATTATCGATTTTCTTGTAAGAACTGCAACCTTGAAACTTCTGAATATCGTTTCTTATGTCTTTGTCTATGAGTGTATCAAATTTGATTAAAATCGGACCACTCCTTCTATAACCTGATTTTTTCGATTATCGATTTTCGATATTTATCGGGGGATACCTCGACACAAAACCTAGCTAAGAACACTCGAAAACGCTTATAGTACAACTGTGTAAATTTTCAAGAAAATTGGTTCAGCCGTTTCGGAGTCTATAGGTAACGGACACACATACATACACACAGACAAAGTTCAATTTACTATACAAGTTAAGATAAATAAATAAATAAATAAATAAATAAATAAATATAAAAAGAAAGAAAGCTCTGAAATGGACTTCAATAATGAAAGTAGAACAATTTTAAGAAATTATTTAAGACAGACAGACAAGATGGGGAATTTTAATAAAGAAAGAAAGAAAAAAAAAGCAATATAATGGTATTCCTGGAAATGTTGTCGTTATCTAGCTAATGTCTTACCATTATGTGGAAGGTATTTCTGATGTAACCTGTATTTTATCATAAATATGTCCACAAAAATTAATTTACATTTGAATCCTTTTCTTTAATTTTTTTTTTTTTGACAGATGGAGTCTACAAACCAAACAATCAAGATTGAACAATCCCAATCAGATCGAAGCAAAAAGCCTTTCTACCCGACAAGGTCAGTCTTCATGTATTTGATCTATTGTCATTGAAAGAATATTCTTGTATTCTTGAACCTCATAGAATTGTATTCCTCACCAATCTCCAAACCATATGGTGCACATAAAATGTCATTTATAAGTATTTTTAAGCATTCCAAATCTGTAGTGTTATCAAATATATATATATATATATATATATATATATATATATATTTACTAATACATGGTGTGACGGATGTAAGCCAACAGTAGATACTCACCTCTTCTTACATCAGCAGTGGAATTAAAAACAACAGGAGCAGCAGTTGAAAGAAGCAATGCGATTGGCTGAAGTCAACCAATTAGCGAGCCAGGAATTTAGGCGCCAAAAAGAAGCCCACGAGGTGGATTTTGAAAAGTCAGTAGCTGGCTGTATTTTGGCGGGTGAGGTTATATTAACTGCGACCCCAAGAAATGAGCTGAGACTACACATTCCCTGAGGCAGAAGACAAACTGTATTGTTACATATGCCAAGAGTGTGAGAAATATTGTCTATCGCAGAACATAGCCATAGCACTGATGACAGAGACCCCGAAAGAAGAAAGAAAACAAATTCGACGCCAGAAGATACGAAAAAGATTGAAAACATAGTTCCCGGTCGTCAGAGAAAAAGATTGACAAATCCCAGTCGTTAAAGCAAAAAAAAAAAACAAAAAAAAAACGAAGCTGTTCGATAAAGTATAAAAAAAGAAAGAAAAGAGGACTGTCAGATAAGTTATTTCACACATCTCCCATTAACGGATGTGCGTTGTGAAGCAGTGGATATCGATTCGGAACGAAAAATCGGAGAGCCGAGTTCGAATTCCAGTTGAATTCCTTGCATTCACTTACGCGCAAATACCCTTGGGAAAGGGATTAATCCGTCTATTCCTTCCCAGTTATGGGTTAAATAGATGAAGCCGCATCAGTGCAGAAAGTACAATGGTAACCTACTGCAGGATAATCTTCTGCCTTTCGAGACATGATCGCCCAAGCGTGTATCACGTATGGCAATTAACTGACTGACTACAATCAACACAAAATATTATGTTCGTACAGACATCATTAAATGCCATACGTGATACACGCTTGGGCGATCATGTCACGAAAGAGACATGGCTGACTGGGCAGAAGATTTTCTATCCTGCTCTTTAATCTAAAGCTGAAGCGAGAAGAGACGTATAAGTAGTAATTAGATGGGGATTAGTTTATTACTTAATAAGAATTAGTTGGGGATTAGTTTATTACTTAATAAGAATAGAAAACGAATCCCCCAGTTTGTGTCCAGTAGAAGCTTCACTTATGTTTCTATTATATTCAGTCAGTCAGTTAAGTGCCATACGTGATACACGCTTGGGCGATCATGTCTCAAAAGAATGACTTGGCAGAAGATTTTATATCCTGCTCTTCAAACTATAGCTGAAGGGAGAGAAGAGATGGATTGTATTAATAATTAGTAATTAGTGGGGGATCAGTTTATTACTTAGTAAGAATAGAAAACTGATCCCCAACTTTTTGACCATTGAAGCTTCACTTATGTTTCCAACTATTATTTTCATTTAGTCAGTTAAGTGCCATACGTGATACACGCTTGGACGATCATGTCTCGAAAGAGACATGACTGACTGGGCAGAAGATTATCCCGCAGTTGGTTGTCATTGCTTTCTGCGGTAGACTGGTTGCCGACCAAGGCTATAGAACCCAATCTGTCCTGTTATTTGACTCATAGCTAGAGGGGAAAGAAATGTATTATATTATTATGTAGTAATTAGTGGGGGATCAGTTTCCTATTGTTATGAAGTAATAAACTGATCCCCCACTTTATGACCAGTAGAAGCCTTAAATCGTTATTCCAACTATTATATTCAGTCAGTCAGTTAAGTGCCATACGTGATACACGCTTGGACGATCATGTCTCGAAAGAGACATGACTGACTGGGCAGAAGATTATCCCGCAGTTGGTTGTCATTGCTTTCTGTGGTAGACTGGTTGCCAACCAAGGCTATAGAACCCAATCTGTTTTATTATTTAACATATAACTGTAGGGAAGAGAAGGATTAATACCTTTCCCAAGGGCATTTGTGCGTAAGTGAATGCAAGGAATTCGACTGGAGTTTGAACTCGGCTCCCCGATTTCTCGTTCCGAGCCGATATCCATTGCACAGCAACGCATAGACACCATTGCATATGTTTAAATAGAATATAATAATATTATCCATATTGTATGTATTGGATTATTGTTGGTTTGAATCGTTCGCCGCTCATTATCTATTGTTTGTTGGATAAGGACAATATTTTACAGACCCCGCACCCATATTTCTTATCCACCCCTTTTTGCTCATTAAACTGTTATATTTTAATATTTGCTGTTTTTGTTCATTCCTCGTCCACGGTCAGTTGAATGTGTTATTTAGAGGATCCGGAAACATTACTTTTCTTTTTATAAATTTTATCTATTCTGCTGGTAAACCTTCAGTATAAGGGAGGCAACAATAACGGTCATGTCACGTTGAATACACCGGTTCCCGCTCGATCACCGAAGTTAAGCAACGTTGAGCCTGGTCAGTACTTATGTGGGTGACCACTTGGGAATACCAGGTGCTGTTAGCGTTCACGGATGTGCGTTGTGGTGCGGTGGATGTCGGCTTGGAGGGGGAAATCGGTGAGCCGAGTTCCAATTTCAGTCGAGCACACTGCACTCACTTGCGCACTAGTACCCTTGGGAAAGGTATTAATCCGTCCGTTCCCTCCAGTTATGGGTTAAATAACAGGGTAGGACTTGGGACCCTGTGAATGCGGCATACATACATACATAAGGGAGGCAACCCTGATAATTCTAACGGAACGTTAAAAGGAATTTACTGCAGCGGAATATCTGATCCTAACCGGGGTAACTTCGGGGTGGGATCTATGATAACGGAAACTAATTTAATAGAGTGGAAAATAAGTTTTTTTTTTTTTTTTTTTAATCGTATCACCCCGAGCAAGGCGGAAACGCCACTGATGTGCAGGGGGCTACATAATAGTGAAAAGATTGGGAAAGAGAAAGCCGGAAACCACATCCTAAACAGGGAACAAAGGATGAGCCTCTACACCTGTTCAATAGACGTGGGTGGAGTGTGAACCGGGCGATAGATAGATCTATCTACTCCAATTGAAAAAACGAAACAAAAACAAAGTGAGAAGATTGGAAAAAGAGAAAGCCGGAAACCACATCCTAAACAGGGAACAAGGGATGAGCCTCTTAACCTGTTCAATAGACGTGGGTGGAGTGTGAACCGGGCGATAGATAGATCTATCTACTCCAATTGAAAAAACAAAACAAAAACAAAGTGAGAAGATTGGAAAAGAGAAAGCCGGAAACCACATCCTAAACAGGGAACAAGGGATGAGCCTCTTAATCTGTTCAATAGACGTGGGTGGAGTGTGAACCGGGCGATAGATAGATCGATCTACTCCAATTATTAAGAAATGTTTTTTTCTTAAAAGAATAACTTTTGTAGATAAGCATTTATATATTTTTTCCGAGGCTAAGTCTGATCAGATTAATAAAGTCAAATTGGCAGTGGATCTCCAAAATGATACCAATCCGTTTTCATCTGAGGCAAGAAATGACTTGTTAATTTTAAGACCTCCAAAAACCAAACCGTGTTCTTTTAATCAACTTAGAGAAACTATCCTCACGTAACTCCTTCTCTGGCTAACATTTTCCTCTGACATGAAGTGGAATGATTATACCGACTCAGTTGAATCTGTTACCAGGATTGTTAGTTTACACCAGAACACAGAACAGAGACAAAGAGGGACAGATAAGAGTATAAAAATTACAGGAAGTTGTGGAGAGCCATTATCATCAACACCCTGAAAAGTTTTGACAAGTAAAAGAATGATTTCATCAGCACATATCCTAAAATTGGAATGATGGGAAAACCAAATCCATGAGATTTCAAAGACAAAAGAAATAAAAAAAATCGTAGAAAAAAATTATGTGAAGACGGCTGCGCAGAGAACATGTAAATGGAGAAATGGGAAATCTTTTCAGTGCAATTAGATAAAATGTAGGGAAATAAAATGTAATAGAAGACTAAACGAATAATAATATGGATAAACATGTCCGCAATAAGACGTAATAGGGGGTGGGGCAGAACAACTTCCTTACTTGGAATCTAAACTTATTTATAAATGGAACTTTGTCTCTGTGTGTGTGTCCGCTACCTATAGACTCCGAAACGGCTGAACCGATTTTCTTGAAAATTTAAACAGTTGTATTATAAGCGTCTGCGAGTGTTCTTAGCTAGGTTTTGTGTCGAGGTACCAAAGATAAATATCGATAATCGAAAAATTCGGGTTATCGAAGGAGTTGTCAGATTTTAATCAAATTTGATACACTCATAGACAAAAACATAAGAAAAGTTATTCAGAAGTTTCAAGGTTGCAGTTCTTACAATAGTGCAGAAAATCGATAATATATAAAAGGCAATATGTTTGTGTGTGTGTCTGTTTATCTGCCTGTGTGTCTGTATTTCGGCCCTTTTATTGTAGTTTTTGCTTTGGGTTTGGCTCTAAGTAGGTGTAATTGTAGTTCTTAGTCTCAGCCATGATACCATTTACTCAGAGGACTTATTTAGCCTTCAAAATTCAGTTTACGACGAAAAAACTTATTTGATATCGATAGCAGGAAATCAAAATTTGACTTACATCCATTCATTTTTCTTTCAGTCTACGGTTTCGCTTTAACTGGAAACAACTATTGCTTTTTAGTGTTTCGTGCCAACGTCCAAAGAGTCTGAGCTCCAAGACCATGGATTAGTTTTAAAGCTTTCATTACACCCGAGCAACGCCGTGCTATACTGCTGGTGGTTATTATAAATTGTTATTAATTCTTGTTATTGTTTTGACATGTTCGTTTTAATTGCTATCACTAAAAAATAATTTGCTATGCTTTTCTATATACTAGTAAGTACTTGATTTACTTTTACGAACAGGATTGATCTTTCTCAAAATCAAGTGTCAAAGGTCACAGTGGGGCGATTACACTTCAGTGAGACGACATCAAACAACATGAGAAAGAAAGGCAAGCCAAACCCTGACCAACGTTATTTCATGTTAGTAGTAGCCCTACATGCTCACTGCGGGGACAACAATTACATGGTTGCAGCTCAGGTATCAGAGAAGATTATAGTTCGAGTAAGTAACAACGCATTTTCACCATTTTTGTTAAATTTTACATATAGTTTTCATTACTTAAAGATTTGCATTCTCATATTTCTTATACTAAAACAGGAAGGTCGTTTTCTGCTACTGAATGAACCGTTTTTTTTTTTTAATCATTTCACCCCGAGCAAGGCAGAAACGCCACTGATGTGCAGGGGGTTACATAAATGTAAAAAGATTAATTAGAAAAGAGTGAGGAGTACAAGCTAGTTAGAAAGGAACAATAGAAAGCTGAGAAAGCAGGTGCGATGACAGATACATGGGCGGAGAGAACGTGAAGATTATACAGGGGAGGGGAGAGAGCTAGAGGCCAGTGGTTAGTAGGTGAGTATTAACTTTGCTTTTAAATTTCTGGAGGTCGTAGCCGTCAGGAAAGCAAGAATACGGGAGCGAGTTCCACAGGCGGGAAGTGCGAGAGAGGAAGCTGCAGGAGTAGAATTGTCGTCTGCGTTTGGCTAACCTGACTGTGAATGGGTGGGACCCAGTTGCCAGTCTGGTTGTACGGGTAAACACCTGTTGAGGAGGCATCAGTGAGTTAAGCTCATCCGAGCAGAAGCCATGAAAGTATTTATAGAAGAGACAGAGGGAGGCCACATCTAATAATTTTTAATATACAATGCATGAACAAGATTTTTTGTATTGTATTAGACTGTTACAAAAATAATGGCCGATTTCAGAAACATAATTTTATTTACAGTATTTAAATTATTCGGATTATTTTCCCAATCTTTGTTGCAATTTGTACGACCTTTCGGCCTTTGTACGCTCTGGCCTTCTTCAGGTGCTAGGAATTTCGAACCGAACCCTTTATTACAATCACTGAGGTATATCATCCTCATTCCTCGTGTAAAACTTCAAATGAAAGTCATAAGTTATCTCCCTCTAACCCTGCAAGTTACTTTTTCATCACTGCTCCAGCCTGGTACTGAACTCACAACTCTTTGGCTCAAGTCACAGGAACTAACCAACGTCTATATCCCCTAGGCCATGTGTCCTTAAGGCTACAAGAGTGTTTAATGTTTACTCAGAGACGCTGTCAGCATATTTTTCTTCGGAGTGCGGTTTCTAGGATGACAGTAGAAAGGTTGTTGGCATTTATGTCCCGCCCTTAACATTTCAACTTTTCTTTTGTTGTGAGCGCATATGAGGTCTTCCGACAGGCTGGTTTCATGTCTTCTTAAGTTGTTTCGCACTACGTCATTTGTGATGCGGTCTTCTCGGCCTCAGGGGGTCCTGTAACATCTTATTTTGAATGCTTAGATTATACAGTTCTGCTGCTAATATCCAAGATTAACAGGCAAAACAGAAAGTTTGAGATTTACACTAGAATAAAAGAAATGATAGACGTGGGTCTGGTGTACACTAAAGTCAGTAAGGCAGATATAGATCTTGTTTATGGGTTAAATAACAGGACAGATTGGGTTCTATAGCCTTGGTTGGCATCCAGTCTACATTGGTTTTTTGTAAAGAATTTAGTTTAGTGCTTGTTGGGTTATTATAGACATATATATATATATATATATATATATATATATATATATATATATATATATATTCTCTTATATATTCTCTTATTCCAATAAACTGGTTCAAGCTACCTTCTTCTTTTCGTGTTTTTCTTCCTGGCCCTAACAGGCCACATCATACGGGATCTTCTGCCATGAGTCTAAAGAGACATGATCACGTATGGTACTTAACTGGCTGAGATCCTGTTTACACTAGAGTTAAAAGGAGTAACAATGGTTGAATTTTAGTATACTATCATTATTTTAATTTTATATTTAATTCTATATTTTATTAATGTGACCTTGAACCAGTCTGTACTAATCTTAATAAACGTGGTTGATACTGACTTGGCAGACCGGCTGCAACCACTCTCTCACCGGCGTGATGTGGTTTCCCTGTGCCTCTTCTACTAGTACTTTCATGGCTTCTACTCCGATGAGCTTAGATCACTGGTGCCGCCTAAGCACGAATTTACACGAGATACTAGATTAGCAACTAGGTCCCACCCTTTTACAGTTAAATAAGATGTAACCGTAAATTCTACTCCAACAGCTTCTTTTCTCGCGCTTCCCGCCTATGGAACTCCCTTCCACAAATCTGCTTTCCCGACAGCTACAATCTCCAGGTGTTTAAATGTAGGGTCAATAGACACCTCCTATCACACTAACTCCCAATTATTCTCAGAACACTCTCATCTACCCAACCCTCATTCTCGGTATCCTTACCCGCCTATCACCCACCCTCTGACATTTCCTATAGTTAATCATCCTTTCTCCACTCTATGTAGCCCCCTGCGCAGTAGTGGCAGTGACATGCCTTGCTCGGGGTGAAACGCTTATAAAAAAAAATATATATCTAAGAGAACTGCAAATATATTGAGAAAGGTCATTTTTATTGCATTTAAAAACATGTTTTGAAGCCTTGAAATGTAAATGAATCATTGTAATGTGTTTATTTTTTAGGCATCAAATCCAGGCCAATTTGACAGTGATGTGGATGTCTTGTGGCAAAAAGGTCATCTTCATGATGCAATATTTCATCTTGGAAAAGTTGGTGTCAATACTGATCACCCCGAAGAAAGCCTGACAGTCAACGGAAACGTCAAACTGACGGGCCATATTTTACATCCTTCCGACAAAAGAGCAAAAGAAGAATTTGAGGAAGTAAGATAGTTTTTGGCTTTGAAAACATCTAGAATCCAAGAGAAAATAAAGAGAACAATTCGAAGAATACATCCTTTTTGGTGTTAGTAAATATATTAGGTTTTCCCAAAAGTTCGTAAACACTTGCAAAAAATTGAAATTTTACTCGCCAAGTAATCTAAGGTTACCAGAAAACACTTGCAAAAAATTGAAATTTTACTCGCAAAAACAACAAAAATTATTGCTCAAAATAAAGACCATAATTTTCCAAAACATTCTGCTATCGATCTGCAACCCTTCCCATTCTGGTCAAAGTACCATTCAGCCGGCTTCGAATCAAAGAATTCTTGACACACTTTCTCGACTTCATCAAACGAGTCGAATCGTCGGCGCTACAGAAAGTGTTGCATTGAGCGGAAAAGGCCATAATCTGATGGAGCACAGTCAGGACTGTAGGCTGGATGTGGCAGAACCTCAACGCCGTCCATCTCTTCAAACTTGTCTTTGGTCTTCCTGGCGGTGTGTGGCTTGGCATTGTCCTGCTGCACCAAAGCGCGCTTTCGGTTGACCAGAGCCGGGTACTTTTGCTTCAACTTTTCGTAGACCCGCTCAAGTTGCCGACAGTAAAGTTCAGCACTGATGGCACGACCATTCGGAACCAACTCAAAATGCACGATTCCTTCAAAGTTCCACCAAACGCACAACATGACTTTCTTGCCGAATCGATCTTGTTTTGGAACCGACGGTGTCTCTTGCCCTTTCTGAACCCATCGCTTGTCTCGGTTGTGCTTGACCAGATAGAACCATTTAGCAAGTGTTTACGAACTTTTGGGACAACCTAATATTTTTTTATCTTTTAGGATGTGCGTTGTGGTTCGAAAGAGACGTGATCACCAAAAGTGTATAACGTAAGGCACTTAACTGACTGATATATTCTGTTTGTTTTATTAAGTAGTAATACCTGCAAAAACTCCCCCCTTTCCCCAAATCTATAGACAAAACATACAGATGCATGCTGGGATTTCTTTCTCGCTAATAAAATTCAAATTTAATATTATTGGTCCTGACCTGGCATCACGGCTTTCGTGACTTTCAACACCATCGTAAAGTTGCTTCCCTGTGTCTTTTCGAAAAATACTTTTATGATGAACTTTCTGCTTGTACCTAAACTTTATGAATTTAAATTCAAATATTAAATGCAATTCCTGATATGTTGTCAAACGGTTTTATGCATTTCCGTCAACTACGATCGTCATTTTCAATGGTCAACCACCATTTTCTGACTCATTGAATCCATCAGTTTCATTGTCATCTTTCCTCTTCAAGGTTTCTTTCACTCTCTTTAACCACTTGCGTCTTAGTGGTTTTATTGCCTTATTTGGGTTGAAATGATTAAAAATGTGAAGTTATATTCTAGCTTAAATTAGAAAAAAATTAGAATGCAGTTAGACTTTATGAAATTGAGCGCAGTACTTGATTGGCAATAAGGTCTCATCGTTTTGCAGTTGAAATGGCTACATGTAACCATAAGTTCTATGCTAACAGTTTCTTTTCTTGCATTACTCGCTTGTGGATTATTCTTACGGTTACCTGGGTTCCAGCCAAGTTAAATCTTCAAAAATTTTCATCCAATGTCAATCAATTGTTCTCGTTCCTCAATAATGCTTCTGTCTTTTATCCGGCTTCTTGCTTTCCAGTCAAGTTTGATTTTCAAAAATCTAAATGCAATGTCAATTGTTATCTACTGTCTTCTTGATTACTTTTCAATTGTTCTCGTTCCTCAATAATGCTTCTGTTTTTTTTATAAGGCTTCTTGCTTTCCAGACAAGTTTGATTTTCAAAAATTTAAATGCAATGTCAATCGTTGTCTACTGTCTTCTTGATTACTTTTCAATTGTTCTCGTTCCTCAATAATGCTTCTGTTTTTCTTCCGGCTTCTTGCTTTCCAGTCAAGTTTGATTTTCAACAATTTAAATGAAATGTCAATCGTTATCTACTGTCTTCTTGATTACTTTTCAATTGTTCTCGTTCCTCAATAATGCTTCTGTTTTTCTTCCGGCTTCTTGCTTTCAAGTCAAATTTGATTTTCAAAAGTTTAAATGCAATGTCAATCGTTATCTACTGTCTTTTTGATTACTTTTCAATTGTTCTCGTTCCTCAATAATGCTTCTGTTTTTTTCAGGCTTCTTGCTTTCAAGTCAAGTTTGATTTTCAAAAATTTAAATGCAATGTCAATCGTTATCTACTGTCTTCTTGATTACTTTTCAATTGTTTTCGTTCCTCAATAATGCTTCTGTTTTTCTTCCTGCTCTTTGATTTCATATCAAGTTTGATTTTCCCAAATTTAAATGCAATGTCAATCGTTATCCAGTCAGTTTTTTTTTAATGTTGGGTTGTTTCACCATGTCATTGCGATAATGAAAGACTTTTCATCATTTTACAGTTGAAATGTCTAGTTGTAATCATACTTGTTCTTTTAATGTTCTCTCTTGTTCATAGTATTTTTCTTATATTCTCTCACGCTCAGTAACTTCTTGTATCTGAGTGGCTTCATTGTCTTGAAAAAAATTGGAGAATGGCTGTATTTCTTGAAGCCTTTTTCTGAATATCTCTTTTTCTATTTCCTTTCATAGGTCAATTCAAAAGAACAGCTAACAAATATTCAGCAGATGCGAATATATAAATACTCGTACATCAATGATTATGCAGACCAAATTGGTCTGGAAGAGGCCCAAAGAAAAGAGACTGGTGTACTTGCGCAGGAATTACGAGAAGTCCTGCCCGACGCAGTTAGAGAGACAGGAGACCTTGTTCTGTCTAGTGGAGAAGTCATTGAGAATTTCCTTACTGTCAACAAAGTAAGTTGAATATATTTTAACAAAAGTTTATTGGAATCCGATTCTAATGAGGCAAAAGTCTCATTTGGTTGGTAAGGTCTTCTGCAATTTGGTATCACTAACAATGATAACAATTAATGTTTTTTTCTCTTATTTGTCCGTTCATAATTGTGTCTGTCACTACATTGAAGATTCCTTTTTGGATTTCGTCGAGAACTCCGAAATTAATAGCAGGACAGCCCGACCAGATATGACAATAATATACAATGCACACGCGGATAGCAGATTTGTATATGCGCAAAATGGATCCAGACCAAAAAAAAAAAAGAAAACTTCCTGGCCTTATACAGTGTTGTGCATCTCGGAATGGGGCCCACACAAATAAATGAACAAGGAATTGAGATCAAAAATAAGTGTATTAACGTAAGGATACAGACTTGAATGAAGATTAGTAGTCCAGGAATGCGGGTTAGTAAAAAGTATATGTACAAGTCTCTAGATGTACGACCATTACACCCAGCTAATACCTCATAAATAGGGAACTACTTCATTTTGATAATATGGAAAGAGGTGAAATGACACTAGTTGGTTTGAGTGAGAAGAAAGAAAGAAAGAAAGAAAGAAAGGGTGATTAACGTCTGCAATCAATACCTTGTAAATAGGGGACAATTCGGTTTTGATCGCGTGAAAGTTGGGAAAAGAAACTATTTGGTTTCAGTGAGAAAGAAAAAAAAGAAAGAAAGAAAGATGGAAAGGCTTAACGTATCCAATCAATACATTATAAATAAAGTTTTTAAATATAAAATACTAGCAGCATAGCCCGGCGTTGCTCGGATGTAATGAAAGCTTTAAAACTAATCCATGGTCCTGGAGCTCAGACTAAAGAATATTTGTGTGCAGTTTGGTGAGAATCAGATAAAAATTGTGGATTTGTATAAAGGACATACAGACAGATAAGCAGGCACACACACACAAACATCTTGCCTTATATATATATATATATTATCAATTTTCTGCACTATTGTAAGAACTGCAACCTTGAAACTTCTGAATATCGTTTCTTATGTCTTTGTCTATGAGTGTATCAAATTTGATTAAAATCGGACCATTCCTTCCATGACCAGATTTTTTCGATTATCGATTTTCGATATTTCTCAGGAGTACCTCGACACAAAACCTAGCTAAGAACACTCGCAGACGCTTATAGTACAACTGTGTAAATTTTCAAGAAAATCGGTTCAGCTGTTTCGGAGTCTATAGTTAACGGATACACACACACGCAGACACACGCGCCAGCGCGCGCGCACACACACACACACACACAGACAAAGTTCTATTTATAAATAGGTTTAGATAGATTTTTATATTCATATTTTGACAACAAAATTTTTTCAACCTGTGTAACTGTTAATGATTTTGTGTAAAGTTCTTAGTTCGTTGCTGTTTGTTTAGATGAAAAGAAATATGATTTCTCCACGGAAAATTCCAAAACTGAATTTCTTACGAAAAATTCCAAAACTGAATTTGTATTTAACATTCTTGTTGTACTGTCCTTGTCGCGTGGTATCTCATCTGATGAAGACCAGACGGTACATCAGCTGAAATATTGTGAAAACAACAACAAAGATAAGCACAATTCTTTGCATGTAAAACGTAAGCGTCAGTCATTTAAGTGATACACGTTTGAGCAATCACATCTCGAAAAAGACATGACTGACTGGGCAGAAGATTTTCTATCCTGCTCTTTAAACTATAGCTGCAGGGAGAAGAGACGGACTGTATTAATAAGTAATAATTAATGGGGGATCAGTTTATTACTTAATAACAATAGAAAACTGATCCCCCACTTTTTCACCGTAGAAGCTTTACGTATGTTTCCAACTATTATATTCAGTCAGACAATAAAGTACCATACGTGATACACAACTGGGCGATCATGTCTCGAAAAAGACATAATGAATGGGCAGAAGATTTTCCCACATGAGGTTCCCATTGCTTTCTGTGATAGACTGGTTGCTATAGAACCCAATTTGTTCTGCTGTTTAACCCATAGCTGTTGGGAGAAGCGAGGGATTTGATAGAATAAGCATTTAATCCGAGAAATCATTTCCAGCTCAACACAATATTGAAAATCAATACTTATCTTTTCTTTCTTTATAAGCCGTCTCCCCTCGAGACATCGGTGACCATAGATCGCCTTCTTCTATGTGCCGTGTCCCTTCAGGGCGTAGACAATCATGTCTTTCTACATATTCCTATATCTTGTCACGCTTAATACCCTTCTCCTGTTATGCCACTCAATCTCCGCTATACAAGTCATATGTACAAGTTCATCATTTATGTCATACGTTCTTTTTTTTCTCTTCTCTTCCCCTTTATACGTCTCATGAGCATCAAATTCTCCAAGCCATCTTTCTCTTTACATGTCCTAAAAACTTCAGCTGTCTTTAAGTATTAGATTTCTTCTCGTGTCCATCCTCTCCAAAACATCGTTGTTACTCTCGAGTCCCGGCCATGGTATCATCAGCATCCTTCTGTCGACCCACATTTCAGTTGCTTGAAGTCATTTAGTTCATCTTTAATGAGATTGTCCAGCACTTTCGAGACATGATCGCCCAAGCGTGTATCACGTATGGCACTTAATTGATTGACTGAAGATAATAGTTGGAAACATAAGAAAAGCTCCTACTATGCAAAAAGTGGGGGATCAGTTTTCTATTCTTATGAAGTAATAAAATGACCCCCACTAATAGCTACTTATTAATATAATAATATAATCTGTCTCTACTTCCTCCAGCTATGAGTTGAATAGCAGGACAGATTGGTTTCTATAGCCTTGGTTAGCGACCAGTCTACTGCAGAAATTAATGGCAACTTACCGCTGGAAAATCTTCTGCCCAGTCAGTCATGTCTCTTTTGGGACATGATTGCTCATGCAGTATGTCTTTTTCGAGACATGGTCGCCCAGTCGTGTATCACGTATGGCACTTAACTGACTGAATGAACATAATAGATGGAAACATAAGTAAAGCTTCTACTGGGTAAAATTGGGGGATCAATTTTCTATTATTATTAAGTAATAAACTGATCCCCCACTAATTACTACTTATTAATACAATCCGTGTTTTCTCTTTTCAGCAGTGTTTTAAAAAGCAGGATAGAAAATCTTCTTCCCAGTCTGTCATGTCTCTTTCGAGACATGATCGCCAAAAGCGTATATCACATATGGCACTTAACTAACTGACTGAGCGTAATAGTTAGAAACAGTTAAAGCTTCTACTGGGCATAAAGTTGGGGATCTGTTTTTTATTGTTATAAAATGACAAACTGATCCTCTACTAATTACTACTTATTAATATAATAATATAATATAATATAATCCGTCTCTTCTCCCTCCAGCTATGGGTTGAATAGCAGGACAGATTGATTTCTGTAGCCTTGGTTGGAAAGCAGTCTACCGCAGAAAGTAATGGCAGCATTCTGCGAGAAAATCTTCTGTCCAGTCAGTCATGTCTTTTTTGAGACATGATCGCCCAAGCGTCTATCACGTACGCACTTAAATGACTTACTGATCAAATGCAGTTAGAATGAAAACCCTTTTCTGGGGGTTTTCTTTTTGGTTTTAAATAGGTTTTAACACAGAAGTGTATGCAATCATTTATTTTCATTTTATATTGGCCGAATATTATATCCTCTTTATTTTTAGGACCGTATTTTTTTGGAAAATGTTGGTGCCGTCAAAGAACTCTGTAAACTTACCGATAACCTGGAGACGAGAATCAATGAATTGGAAAGAATGAACAATCGTCTTTCAAAGCTGAAACGTTTCGACAGTCTAAAATCCAACATCAGTTCTAAATCAACATGTAGCATTAGCACTGTGTCAAGGTAAGTAAAAAAAAAAAAATTGTGTGCCTTTTTTAAAACGAAATTTATAAGCTCACTTCTGGTCTGGGGGACTTTCTTTTCTCGAAAGGCATTATCACATATATTCAATGTTGACTCTCTATCATAAATACTGCCAAATTAACTTCTTAGAACAGAGTAAGCATCATAAACAAATCAACAATGACCTGCAAAGATGTCATGATGTAATTTGGTTGTAATTGGTTTTAATGAGATAATCAACAGGGTAGTTTTCAAAATCGCACTCCCTCCCCACCCCACAGTCCACCCTGACTCCTTTATCCCACAATGGTGAAGGTCACTTGTAGGTTTAAGAATTGGGCTTCACTGTCTCCCACCTAACAATTTCCTTGCCCCACACTGGTATGGCTGACTCATTGCTTTCTTACCCTCCCCAGATCCTAAAGTACTCATGCATGCCCTGGCTGAGGCAGCCAAAATCCAAGTCATCACATACACTGCTGCTCATCATCATCATCATCATCATCTCAGTGTGCATGTCTTTTGACTAAATCTTCAAAACAACCTTTTCTTTACATCATCATCATCATTATTGTTTTTGTTTTGTTTTAATTATTTCATTTTTTTTTTGTTGTTTATTTGACCAGAATGTTAAATGGGGTGACGAAGAACATTAAAATTTTTTTTTTTTAATAATATTTCAGATTTCCCTTCAAAAGATTTGCTGCAAATAATTCTTTTTTTTTTTTTTTTTTTCTATTAAATCCATACTTTAAAGAATAAGAAATGTAGGAATCTTCTTATTCATTCTCGTAATATTTCCTTTTGCTGATTGTGTTTCTTGGCATAATTCTTAGATGTTTTTTCTTCTCCGCCTACTGTTTGTAATGTGAATCCTCTGTCATAGATGGTGCCAAATTAACTTCTTAGAACAGAGTAAGCATCATAAACAAATCAACAATGACCTGCAAAGATGTCATGATGTAATTTGGTTGTAATTGGTTTTAATGGGATAATCAACAGGGTAGTTTTCAACCTAATCAAAATCGCACTCCCTACTTGCAGGTGAACTTAAAAATTAATTGCTACGTATTAAGTTATTCAACATGAAATTGTCAATTTTGTTTAGGGCTTTTGTTTTTGTTTTGTTTTCTGAATGTTTAGTGGGGGATCACTTTATTACTTAATAACAATAGAAAACAGATCCCCCACTTATTGCCCATTAGACGCTTTAATTATGTTTCCAATTGTAATGCTCAGTCAGTCAGTTAAGTGCCATACGTGATACATGCTTGGGCGATCATGTCTCGAAAGAGACATGACTGACTGGGCAGAAGATTTTCTATCCTGCTCTTTAAACTATAAATGAATGGAGAAGAGACGGATTGTACTAATAAGATACAATTAGTGGGGGATCACTTTATTACTTAATAACAATAGAAAACAGATCCCCCACTTATTGCCCATTAGACGCTTTAATTATGTTTCCAACTATTATCTTTAATCAGTAAGTTAAATGCCATACGTGAAAAGCTTCTGTCTAGTCAGTCATATTTCTTTTGTGACATGATCGCCCAAGAGTGTACCACGTATGGCACTCAACTGACTGACAAGATAATAGTTAGAAACAAGTAAAGCTTCTACTGGGCACAAAGTGGGGGATCAGATTTCTATTGTTATTAAGTAATAAACTGATCCCCCCCTTATTACTACTTATAAATACAATCCGTCTCTTCCCCTTTCAGCTATAGTTTAAAGAGTAGGATAGAAAATCTTCTGCTCAGTCAGTCATGTCTCTTTGAAGACATGATCTCCCAAGCATGTATCACGAATGTTACTTAACTTACTAACTGAAGATAATAGTTGAAAACATAAAACTGGTGCTGGACAAAAAGTGGGGGATCAGTTTTCTATTGTTATTAAATAATAAACTGATCCCCCACTAATTACTACCTATTAATACACTCCATCTCTTTTCTCTACAGCTATAGTTTAAAGAGCAGGATAGAAAATCTTCTGCCCAGTCAGTCATGTCTCTTTCGAGACATGATCGCCCTGGAGTGTATTACCTATGGCGCTTAACTGACTGACTGAAAATCACGATAGTACCTAAAACAATTTATAATGGAGTATTGCCCAAATATTAAAAAAAATGTGAATAGTAAATTATCATCTCAGTTGTATGGTTCGACTTGAGTTGCAAGAGCTCTATGATACAACTGGGTCCTATGTACGACGATAAATTGCATCCAGCAGCAAGGCCTCTGATTACGAGGTTGTGAGGAGCAAGGAACCGCCTCTTAATTGCTGTTCTTCCCAGGTCTACCCTGACCCGGGGTGGTAGCACCTGTTAGGCTCCCAACTATGGGCAAATAGTTAGCCCGCAAACTGGGGTCAAAACAGTATGAAAGTATAAAAATACACTTTTATAGAAATATATGCATAAAACAGACTTTAAAAAAATATACATTTTTGAAGGAAAAAAATGATTACCTTTATTACATTTTTTAATACAAAACTAGAAGATATCTTCAGTTTTTTAAAATAGCAAAAAAATAAAATTATTTTCATCAAAATCTGATTAAATCAACCTTCTCATTATAACTGAACATTAAAAAAATGTTTTAAAACCCCACCTTTTTGGCATTAAATAACCCGCAGAGGTTGATATGCCATTAAACAAACCCCAAACTCTATCATATAATTAGCTTATGGATATTGGTAGAGTGAAGATTGAAATAAACACCAAGAAAGTCAATGAACAATGACAAAAAAAAAAAATGTTTCCTGTGTCGGAGGATCAACATAACCTTTCGGATAAGAAATTAAACGTTTGAAAATAAATATTTAAAATTTTTCAACCAACAAGTCGCGTTACCGCCGTAATTATAAAAATATGCTTCGTGTTCCGTTTGAAAAGTATTTAAGTAAAAGCTGTAAACGAAAAAAACAAAAAAACAAAAACAAAAAAAAACCCCAAAAAAACAGTAAGGAGAAGATACGGACACATGCGACATGAATTCACGATTACGATGAAGACATCTCGTCACTAAAGTCAACCGTCTTTCTCACTAATCTACCTGACACATCCACTGTTTCTCACTGATCTACCCGAGACATCCACTGTTTCTCACTGATCTACCCGAGACATCCACTGTTTCTCACTGATCTACCCGAGACATCCACTGTTTCTCACTGATCTACCCAGACATCCTGTTTCTCACTGATCTACCCGAGACATCCACTGATTCTCACTAATCTACCCGAGACATCCACTGATTCTCACTAATCTACCAGGAACATCCACTGATTTATATCACTAATCTTGAGACATACTGTTTCTCCTTGTCACAGACATCCACTGTTTCTCACTAATCTACCCGAGACATCCACTGTTTCTCACTAATCTCCCCGAGACATCCACTGTTTCTCACTAATCTACCCGAGACATCCCTGTTTCTCACTAATCTACCGGAACATCCACTGTTTCTCACTAATCTACCCGAGTTATCCCTGTTTCTCACTAATCTACCCGAGACATCCACTGTTCCTCCACTAATCCTACCCGAGACATCCACTGTTACTCACTAATCTCTGAGACATCCACTGTTCCTCACTAATCTACCCGAGACATCCACTGTTCCTCACTAATCTACCCAGACATCCACTGTTTCTCACTAATCTACCCGAGACATCCACTGTTTCTCACTAATCACAGGAACATCTGTTTCTCACTAATCTACCCGAGACATCCACTGTTTCTCACTAATCTACCAGAACATCACTGTTCTCACTAATCTACCCGAGACATCCACTGTTTCTCACTAATCTACCCAGAACATCCACTGTTTCTCACTAATCTACCCGAGACATGCTCATTTCTCACTAATCTACTGTGAGACATCCACTGTTTCTCACTAATCTACCCGAGACATCCTGTTTCTCACCTAATCTACCCGAGACATCCACTGTTTCACTAATCTACCCGAGACATCCACTGTTTCTCACTAATCTACCCAGAGACATCTGTTCTCACTAATCTACCCGAGACATCCACTGTTTCTCACTAAATCTACCCGAGACATCCACTGCTCTCACTAATCTACCCGAGACATCCACTGTTTCTCACTAATCTACCCGAGACATCCACTGTTTCTCACTAATCTACCCGAACATCCACTGTTTCTCACTAATCTGCCCGAGACATCCACTGTTTCTCACTAATCTGCCCGAGACATCCACTGTTTCTCACTAATCTTGAGACATCCACTGTTTCTCACTAATCTGCCCAGGAACATCCCACTGTTTCTCCTCCTCTACGTGACACTTTCTCACTCATCTACGTGACACATACACTTTCTCACTCATCTACGTGACACATACACTTTCTCACTCATCTACGTGAACCACACACTCTCACTCATCTACGTGACACATACACTTTCTCACTCATCTACGTGACACATACACTTTCTCACTCATCTACGTACATACACTTTCTCACTCATCTACGTGACACATACACTTTCTCACTCATCTACGTGACACATACACTTTCTCACTCATCTACGTGACACATACACTTTCTCACTCATCTACGTGACACATACACTTTCTCACTCATCTACGTGACACATACACTCTTCTCACCAAAGTACCTGACATGCATATTCTTCATCACCAAGCTACGTGAAACTTACCCTTTCCTTTTCACTTTCTCCTTTGCTTTTTATTTCACACATCGGCGTGGAGAAATCATATTTCTTTTCATCTAAACAAACAGCAACGAACTAAGAACTTCATAAAAGATCATTAACATTTACACATGTTGAAAAACTCTTTTTGTAAAAATATGAATATAAAAATATTTTATATTTAAAAAATTTCATTGCCTTTTTTTATGGGTCGATACAAATTCCCTGCAGACTCAGGGATGGAGATGACACAACAGCTAAAGACCATCATGGTAGACCCATGTTGAATAGAAGAAGCATATGGATGTCTTGAGTTGTCCTGACGGGTGACCCGATTCAGTTTAGTCATGTCAAAGGTTATTTATACTGATCCTTTATTTATACTGAGCCTTTATTTATACTGAGTCTTTATTTATACTGATCCTTTTTTTTTAATTAATTTTTCGAGGCAGCTTAAAATGTTTTTTTAATTTCTCTCCTCATGTATTTATTTTTTTATTTTCTTCTTTTTTCCTGAATGAAGTGCTCCTGTAAAAAGTAAATCCCATCGCCATCATCACCACCACCATAGCCGCTGTTCAGGGAGTACTCCTTATTTTGGTACATCAGGCCACAGTGAGCCACCACCTATGTTTGGGGTCCGCTGGTGTACATACAGAATGTTTCAAGTCTGTGTCCTTCTCCTTATCTTGCTTATCGCTTTCTGGTAAGTTATTTCCCTTAATTTTTTAAAAAACTATTTTTTAACTAATGCAATCCCCAAGAGCCACTCAGGTAGATATTGATGCTGTTTTGTGGTTGTAAGAGTAGGAAAAGGTATGAAGTACAAACTATGAGTATATGTAAAATAGATAATAGTTTATACCGGATTTGAAACGTGCAATCACCAAAGTTAAACAACATCGATCGAGGATAAAATTAGCATATGGATATTAATAGAGTGAAGATTGAAATAAAGACCAAGACAGTTAATGAGCAATGACAAAATAAATAAATAAATAAATAAAATGTTTCATGTGCCTAAGGATTAACGTATACTTCTGGATATTAAATTAATCGTTTGAAAATAAATATTTTAATTTTTTTTAACGAACATGTCGCGTTACCGTCGTCATTAAAAAATATTCTTCGTTATACGTTTGTAACTGAAACAATAGTAAGGAGAAGGAACGGATAGATGCGACATCTATTCACGATTACGAATAAGACATGTCGTCACTCAGTCAACCGTCTTTCTCACTAAGCTACGCACCCACATACAATCTTTCTCACTAAGCTACGTGACACATACAATTTTATCACCAAGCTACGTGACACATACAATTTTTATCACCAAGCTCCGCGACACAGACAGTCTTTCTCATCAAGCTCCGCGACACAGACAGTCTTTCTCATCAAGCTCCGCGACACAGACAGTCTTTCTCATCAAGCTCCGCGACACAGACAGTCTTTCTCGTCAAGCTCCGCGACACAGACGGTCTTTCTCATCAAGCTCCGCGACACAGACAGTCTTTCTCATCAAGCTCCGCGACACAGACAGTCTTTCTCATCAAGCTCCGCGACACAGACAGTCTTTCTCATCAAGCTCCGCGACACAGACAGTCCTTTCTCATCAAGCTCCGCGACACAGACAGTCTTTCTCATCAAGCTCCGCGACACAGACAGTCTTTCTCATCAAGCTCCGCGGCACAGACAGTCTTTCTCATCAAGCTCCGCGACACAGACAGTCTTTCTCATCAAGCTCCGCGACACAGACAGTCTTTCTCATCAAGCTCCGCGACACAGACAGTCTTTCTCTGTCAAGCTCACGAAGTACAGACGTCTTTCTCATCAAGCTCCGCGACACAGACAGTCTTTCTCATCAAGCTCCGCGACACAGACGGTCTTTTCATCAAGCTCCGCGACACAGACAGTCTTTCTCATCAAGCTCCGCGACACAGACAGTCTTTCTCATCAAGCTCCGCGACACAGACAGTCTTTCTCATCAAGCTCCGCGACACAGACAGTCTTTCTCATCAAGCTCCGCGACACGAACCAGTCTTTCTCATCAAGCTCCGCGACACAGACAGTCTTTCTCATCAAGCTCCGCGACACGAACCAGTCTTTCTCATCAAGCTCCGCGACACAGACAGTCTTTCTCATCAAGCTCCGCGACACAGACAGTCTTTCTCATCAAGCTCCCGCGACACAGACAGTCTTTCTCATCAAGCTCCGCGACACAGACAGTCTTTCTCATCAAGCTCCGCGACACAGGCAGTCTTTCTCATCAAGCTCCGCGACACAGACAGTCTTTCTCATCAAGCTCCGCGACACAGACAGTCTTTCTCATCAAGCTCCGCGACACAGACAGTCTTTCTCATCAAGCTCCGCGACACAGACAGTCTTTCTCATCAAGCTCCGCGACACAGACAGTCTTTCTCATCAAGCTCCGCGACACAGACAGTCTTTCTCATCAAGCTCCGCGGCTTTGAACAGTCTTTCTCATCAAGCTCCGCGACACAGACAGTCTTTCTCATCAAGCTCCGCGACACAGACAGTCTTTCTCATCAAGCTCCGCGACACAGACAGTCTTTCTCATCAAGCTCCGCGACACAGACAGTCTTTCTCATCAAGCTCCGCGACACAGACAGTCTTTCTCATCAAGCTCCGCGACACAGACAGTCTTTCTCATCCGGCTCCGCGACACAGACAGTCTTTCTCATCAAGCTCCGCGACACAGACAGTCTTTCTCATCAAGCTCCGCGACACAGACAGTCTTTCTCATCAAGCTCCGCGACACAGACAGTCTTTCTCATCAAGCTCCGCGACACAGACAGTCTTTCTCATCAAGCTCCGCGACACAGACAGTCTTTCTCATCAAGCTCCGCGACACAGACAGTCTTTCTCATCAAGCTCCGCGACACAGACGGTCTTTCTCATCACAGCTCCGCGACACAGACAGTCTTTCTCGTAAGCTCCGCGACACAGACAGTCTTTCTCATCAAGCTCCGCGACACAGACAGTCTTTCTCATCAAGCTCCGCGACACAGACAGTCTTTCTCATCAAGCTCCGCGACACAGACAGTCTTTCTCATCAAGCTCCGCGACACAGACAGTCTTTCTCATCAAGCTCCACAGACAGTCTTTCTCATCAAGCTCCGCGACACAGACAGTCTTTCTCATCAAGCTCCGCGACACAGACAGTCTTTCTCATCAAGCTCCGCGACACAGACAGTCTTTCTCATCAAGCTCCGCGACACAGACAGTCTTTCTCATCAAGCTCCGCGACACAGACAGTCTTTCTCATCAAGCTCCGCGACACAGACAGTCTTTCTCATCAAGCTCCGCGACACAGACAGTCTTTCTCATCAAGCTCCGCGACACAGACAGTCTTTCTCATCAAGCTCCGCGACACAGACAGTCTTTCTCATCAAGCTCCGCGACACAGACAGTCTTTCTCATCAAGCTCCGCGACACAGACAGTCTTTCTCATCAAGCTCCGCGACACAGACAGTCTTTCTCATCAAGCTCCGCGACACAGACAGTCTTTCTCATCAAGCTCCGCGACACAGACAGTCTTTCTCATCAAGCTCCGCGACACAGACAGTCTTTCTCATCAAGCTCCGCGACACAGACAGTCTTTCTCATCAAGCTCCGCGACACAGACAGTCTTTCTCATCAAGCTCCGCGACACAGACAGTCTTTCTCATCAAGCTCCGCGACACAGACAGTCTTTCTCATCAAGCTCCGCGACACAGACAGTCTTTCTCATCAAGCTCCGCGACACAGACAGTCTTTCTCATCAAGCTCCATGACACAGACAGTCTTTCTCATCAAGCTCCGCGACACAGACAGTCTTTCTCATCAAGCTCCGCGACACAGACAGTCTTTCTCATCAAGCTCCGCGACACAGACAGTCTTTCTCATCAAGCTCCGCGACACAGACAGTCTTTCTCATCAAGCTCCGCGACACAGACAGTCTTTCTCATCAAGCTCCGCGACACAGACAGTCTTTCTCATCCAAGCTCCGCGACACAGACAGTCTTTCTCATCAAGCTCCGCGACACAGACAGTCTTTCTCATCAAGCTCCGCGACACAGACAGTCTTTCTCATCAAGCTCCGCGACACAGACAGTCTTTCTCATCAAGCTCCGCGACACAGACAGTCTTTCTCATCAAGCTCCGCGACACAGACAGTCTTTCTCATCAAGCTCCGCGGCTTGCAGACAGTCTTTCTCATCAAGCTCCGCGACACAGACAGTCTTTCTCATCAAGCTCCGCGACACAGACAGTCTTTCTCATCAAGCTCCGCGACACAGACAGTCTTTCTCATCAAGCTCCGCGACACAGACAGTCTTTCTCATCAAGCTCCGCGACACAGACAGTCTTTCTCATCAAGCTCCGCGACACAGACGGTCTTTCTCATCAAGCTCCGCGACACGGACAGTCTTTCTCATCAAGCTCCGCGACACAGACAGTCTTTCTCATCAAGCTCCGCGACACGAACAGTCTTTCTCATCAAGCTCCGCGACACAGACAGTCTTTCTCATCAAGCTCCGCGACACAGACAGTCTTTCTCATCAAGCTCCGCGACACAGGCAGTCTTTCTCATCAAGCTCCGCGACACAGACAGTCTTTCTCATCAAGCTCCGCGACACAGACAGTCTTTCTCATCAAGCTCCGCGACACAGACAGTCTTTCTCATCAAGCTCCGCGACACAGACAGTCTTTCTCATCAAGCTCCGCGACACAGACAGTCTTTCTCATCAAGCTCCGCGACACAGACAGTCTTTCTCATCAAGCTCCCGCGACACAGACAGTCTTTCTCATCAAGCTCCGCGACACAGACAGTCTTTCTCATCAAGCTCCGCGACACAGACAGTCTTTCTCATCAAGCTCCGCGACACAGACAGTCTTTCTCATCAAGCTCCGCGACACAGACGATCTTTCTCATCAAGCTCCGCGACACAGACAGTCTTTCCTCATCAAGCTCCGCGACACGAACAGTCTTTCTCATCAAGCTCCGCGACACAGACAGTCTTTCTCATCAAGCTCCGCGACACAGACGGTCTTTCTCATCAAGCTCCGCGACACAGACAGTCTTTCTCATCAAGCTCCATGACTGAACTGATCTTTCTCATCAGCTCCGCGACACAGACAGTCTTTTTCTCATCAAGCTCCGCGACACAGACAGTCTTTCTCATCAAGCTCCGCGACACAGACGATCTTTCTCATCAAGCTCCGCGACACAGACAGTCTTTTCTCATCAAGCTCCGCGACACAGACAGTCTTTCTCATCAAGCTCCGCGACACAGACAGTCTTTCTCATCAAGCTCCGCGACACGAACAGTCTTTCTCATCAAGCTCCGCGACACAGACAGTCTTTCTCATCAAGCTCCGCGACACAGACAGTCTTTCTCATCAAGCTCCGCGACACAGACAGTGTCTTTCTCATCAAGCTCCGCGACACAGACAGTCTTTCTCCTTCAAGCTCCGCGACACAGACAGTCTTTCTCATCAAACTCCGCGACACAGACAGTCTTTCTCATCAAGCTCCGCGACACAGACAGTCTTTCTCGTCAAGCTCCGCGACACAGACAGTCTTTCTCATCAAGCTCCGCGACACAGACAGTCTTTCTCATCAAGCTCCGCGACACAGACAGTCTTTCTCATCAAGCTCCGCGACACAGACAGTCTTTCTCATCAAGCTCCGCGACACAGACAGTCTTTCTCATCAAGCTCCGCGACACAGACAGTCTTTCTCATCAAGCTCCGCGACACAGACAGTCTTTCTCATCCAAGCTCCGCGACACAGGCGGTCTTTCTCATCAAGCTCCGCGACACAGACAGTCTTTCTCATCAAGCTCCGCGACACAGACAGTCTTTCTCATCAAGCTCCGCGACACAGACAGTCTTTCTCATCAAGCTCCGCGACACAGACAGTCTTTCTCATCAAGCTCCGCGACACAGACAGTCTTTCTCATCAAGCTCCGCGACACAGACAGTCTTTCTCATCAAGCTCCGCGACACAGACAGTCTTTCTCATCAAGCTCCGCGACACAGACAGTCTTTCTCATCAAGCTCCGCGACACAGACAGTCTTTCTCATCAAGCTCCGCGACACAGACAGTCTTTCATCAAGCTCCGCGACACAGACAGTCTTTCTCATCAAGCTCCGCAGCACAGACAGTCTTTCTCATCAAGCTCCGCGACAGTCTTTTTCTCATCAAGCTCCGCGACAGTCTTTCTCATCAGCTCCGCGACAGTCTTTCTCATCAAGCTCCGCGACAGTCTTTCTCATCAAGCTCCGCGACAGTCTTTCTCATCAAGCTCCGCGACAGTCTTTCTCATCAAGCTCCGCGACAGTCTTTCTCATCAAGCTCCGCGACAGTCTTTCTCATCAAGCTCCGCGACAGTCTTTCTCATCCAGCTCCGCGACAGTCTTTCTCATCAAGCTCCGCGACAGTCTTTCTCATCAAGCTCCGCGACAGTCTTTCTCATCAAGCTCCGCGACAGTCTTTCTCATCAAGCTCCGCGACAGTCCTTTCTCATCAAGCTCCGCGACGGTCTTTCTCATCAAGCTCCGCGACAGTCTTTCTCATCAAGCTCCGCGACAGTCTTTCTCATCAAGCTCCGCGACAGTCTTTCTCATCAAGCTCCGCGACAGTCTTTCTCATCAAGCTCCGCGACAGTCTTTCTCATCAGCTCCGCATTGATCTTTCTCATCAAGCTCCGCGACAGTCTTTCTCATCAAGCTCCGCGACAGTCTTTCTCATCAAGCTCCGCGACAGTCTTTCTCATCCAAGCTCCGCGACAGTCTTTCTCATCAAGCTCCGCGACAGTCTTTCTCATCCAAGCTCCGCGACAGTCTTTCTCATCAAGCTCCGCGACAGTCTTTCTCATCAAGCTCCGCGACAGTCTTTCTCATCAAGCTCCGCGACAGTCTTTCTCATCAAGCTCCGCGACAGTCTTTCTCATCCAAGCTCCGCGACAGTCTTTCTCATCAAGCTCCGCGACAGTCTTTCTCATCAAGCTCCGCGACAGTCTTTCTCATCAAGCTCCGCGACAGTCTTTCTCATCAAGCTCCGCGACAGTCTTTCTCATCAAGCTCCGCGACAGTCTTTCTCATCAAGCTCCGCGACAGTCTTTCTCATCAAGCTCCGCGACAGTCTTTCTCATCAAGCTCCGCGACAGTCTTTCTCATCAAGCTCCGCGACAGTCTTTCTCATCAAGCTCCCGCGACAGTCTTTCTCACATCAAGCTCCGCGACAGTCTTTCTCATCAAGCTCCGCGACAGTCTTTCTCATCAAGCTCCGCGACAGTCTTTCTCATCAAGCTCCGCGACGGTCTTTCTCATCAAGCTCGCGACAGTCTTTCTCATCAAGCTCCGCGACAGTCTTTCTCATCAAGCTCCGCGACAGTCTTTCTCATCAAGCTCCGCGACAGTCTTTCTCATCAAGCTCCGCGACAGTCTTTCTCATCAAGCTCCGCGACAGTCTTTCTCATCAAGCTCCGCGACAGTCTTTCTCATCAAGCTCCGCGACAGTCTTTCTCATCAAGCTCCGCGACAGTCTTTCTCATCAAGCTCGCGACAGTCTTTCTCATCAAGCTCCGCGACGATCTTTCTCATCAAGCTCCGCGACAGTCTTTCTCATCAAGCTCCGCGACAGTCTTTCTCATCAAGCTCCGCGACAGTCTTTCTCATCAAGCTCCGCGACAGTCTTTCTCATCAAGCTCCGCGACAGTCACTTTCTCCATCAAGCTCCGCGACAGTCTTTCTCATCAAGCTCCGCGACAGTCTTTCTCATCAAGCTCCGCGACAGTCTTTCTCATCAAGCTCCGCGACAGTCTTTCTCATCAAGCTCCGCGACAGTCTTTCTCATCAAGCTCCGCAGTCTTTGTTCTCGTGAGCTCATGACAATCTCTTTCTCATCAAGCTCCGCGACGATCTTTCTCATCAAGCTCGACAGTCTTTCTCATCAAGCTCCGCGACAGTCTTTCTCATCAAGCTCCGCGACAGTCTTTCTCATCAAGCTCCGCGACAGTCTTTCTCATCAGCTCCGCGACAGTCTTTCTCATCAAGCTCCGCGACAGTCTTTCTCATCAAGCTCCGCGACAGTCTTTCTCATCAAGCTCCGCGACGGTCTGCTCATCAAGCTCGCGACGGTCTTTCTCATCAAGCTCCGCGACAGTCTTTCTCATCAAGCTCCGCGACAGTCTTTTCTCATCAAGCTCCGCGACAGTCTTTCTCATCAAGCTCCGCGACAGTCTTTCCTCATCAAGCTCCGCGACGGTCTTTCTCATCAAGCTCCGCGACAGTCTTTCTCATCCAAGCTCCGCGACAGTCTTTCTCATCAAGCTCCGCGACAGTCTTTCTCATCAAGCTCCGCGACAGTCTTTCTCATCAAGCTCCGCGACAGTCTTTCTCATCAAGCTCCGCGACAGTCTTTCTCATCAAGCTCCGCGACAGTCTTTCTCATCAAGCTCCGCGACAGTCTTTCTCATCAAGCTCCGCGACAGTCTTTCTCATCAAGCTCCGCGACAGTCTTTCTCATCAAGCTCCGCGACAGTCTTTCTCATCCAGCTCCGCGACAGTCTTTCTCATCAAGCTCCGCGACAGTCTTTCTCATCAAGCTCCGCGACAGTCTTTCTCATCAGCTCCGCGACAGTCTTTCTCATCAAGCTCCGCGACAGTCTTTCTCATCCAAGCTCCGCGACGATCTTCCTCATCAAGCTCCGCGACAGTCTTTCTCATCAGCTCCGCGACGGTCTTTCTCAACTCAAGCTCCGCGACAGTCTTTCTCATCAAGCTCCGCGACAGTCTTTCTCATCAAGCTCCGCGACAGTCTTTCTCATCAAGCTCGCGACAGTCTTTCTCATCAAGCTCCGCGACAGTCTTTCTCTTAGACACTCCGCGACAGTCTTTCTCACCAAGCTCCGCGACAGTCTTTCTCACCAAGCTCCGCGACAGTCTTTCTCACCAAGCTCCCGCGACAGTCTTTCTCACCAAGCTCCGCGACACAGACAGCCTTTCTCACAAGCTCCGCGACACAGACAGCCTTTCTCACCAAGCTCCGCGACACAGACAGCCTTTCTCACCAAGCTCCGCGACACAGACAGTCTTTCTCATCAAGCTTATACTTTCCTTTTCACTTTTTCCTTTGCTTTTTATTTCTATTCTGAATATGTGACCGCTTGGAAATAGCAGGTACTGTAAGCTTGTCTGTGCAGATGGCGTTATTGTTAACGGCTTGAAATTAGAAATTTGGGAGTCGACTTCTAATTTTATTGGGTTCGTTGTGTTATCTTATGCACTAATACCATTGAGAAAGATATAAATCCACCTCTTCTCCTTGCTACGGGTTAATTAATAAGACTTGTATCAGTAGGTCATTATTATTTTCCTAAAAATTCTTAGTATATAGACATATTTTTCAAAAGGTTGACCAGTCATAAACACAAATTTTTTTTTTTTCAGTGTAAAAATCTTCAACATATTCCAGAGATTCAAGTATTCAGTTCAATACTTTTTTCGTTTAATACTTGGAGATTAGGAAATACAGTAATCTTGGAATTATTTCGAACTTTTGTTCTCTATTTGGTTACTATAGATATTATAATAAACACAACGTTTCGAGAAATTACTTTTGATCATCATCAGTTGTTCATAGATTGGCTGATATGGATTATCTTGTTGATTATTGCGAAATATCCTTTGAAATCAGTTATTGTTCTGTCATGTTGGATTTTGGTTTGTCACTAAGGTTTGAACTCATGACCACTAGGTGATAATAACATATATAACCAGCTCCTATATCCACTACGCCACAGTTCCAAAGGACTTTAGTGGTGTATTTTTGGAGCCTTTTATATTCAGTGTCAGATAGATTTTGACAACTGAATTATGTTAGTGGGTTCGTGCCACTTGTCATAATCTTTTATCTATTTCAGAGATGAGTAATTTTCAATAATCTTGAAATTATTTAGAACATTTGCTCTCATTTTGGTCGATATAGATATTATAATAGACACAACGTTTCGACCAAATACCCTCTGGTCATCATCAGTTGTCCATAGATTGGCTAATATGGATTATCTTGTTGGTTATTGCGAAATATCTTGTGAAATCAGTTATTGTGCTTTCATGTTGGATTGTATTTCGTCACTACCAGATCCAAGGTTTGAACTTATGACCACTAGATGATACTAACTGCTATACCCACTACGCCACCGTCTCGAAGAACTTTAATGGTGTAATTTTTGGAGCATTTAAATACAAACTACGACAAGTGGCACGAACCCACTAACATAATCCAGTTGTCAAAATCCATTTAACACTGAATATAAAAGGCTCCAAAAATACACCATGGTATTTTGCTTACATCCACTTTACTAATATTCAAACAGTACAAGGCTCAATAGCCACTCAAGGTAGAAAGTTACGGTGCAGTGTTGTATGAGCCTAAGAAAAGGTAAGAAGTGTAGTTTATGAATTCATATAGGAAACGTAACAGAAATTTCTAGACGTTCAGTGATTGGGAAAGCACCTTGGTTGGAGTCTTTTCTTTTCTTTTTTTTTTAATTATTTCACCCCGAGCAAGGCGGAAACGCCACTGATGTGCAGGGGGTTACATAAATGTAAAAAGATTAATTAGAAAAGAGTGAGGAGTACAAACTAGTTAGAAAGGAACAATAGAAAGCAGGTGCGATGACAGATACATAGGTGGAGAGAAAGGGAAGGTTATACAGGGGAGGGGAGAGAGCTAGAGTTTAGTGATTAGTAGATGAGTATTGACTTTGCATTTAAATTTCTGGAGGTTGTAGCCGTCAGGAAAGCAAGAGTACGAGAGCGAGTTCCACAGACAGGACGTGCGAGAGAAGAAGCTGCAGGAGTAGAATTGTCGTCTGCATTTGGCTAACCTGACTGTGAATGGGTGGGACCCAGTTGCCAGTCTGGTTGCACGAGCTACAAAACAATAATTCTTCTGAAGAATATATCCGAATAGAACTTACTTTTTACTATTGGAATATGAAGGGAATAGGGGTGATTCACTCTTGTGGAAGTGGCATAGCGGGTTCCAATTGTAAAGCTCGTGTGTTGTGGGACTAGGTAATGTAGATCGTCAGAACACTTGACATCCGACGAAAATCAACTCCAACATAGCCAATCATCAGACTACAAAAATAAATAAATAAATAAAAATGGTTTCTGAGTAGGTGGATCCAACCATATTTCTGGTTAGAAAATTATTCCTTTGATAATAAATATTTAACATTTTTCAATCCTCACTGGTCGCCTTACCATCGAAAATAATAATAATAATAATAATAATAATAATAATAATAATAATAATAATAATCATGCTTGGTAATCCCTTTGAAGAATATTTAAGAAAAGTTTTTTTAGATGGGCAAAAGCAGTAAGAAAAGACGGATACAAATGACATCTGTTCGCGAATGGGGCTTCAAATTGTTTCCATTACTCATTCACCCATCTTCCTCGCCAAGCTACGTGACACATACACTCTTCCTCGCCAAGCTACGTGACACATACACTCTTCCTCGCCAAGCTACGCGGCACATACATTCTTCCTCAGCAAGCTATGTGACATGCACATTTTCATCACCAAGCTAAAGGCTAATTCTTGACTTGAAGAGTTAAATATTTGTAGTTATAGGGAAAGCATCCTGGCACGATTCTGTTCTACAAGGCAACATTTCTTGTAAAAGAATATGTCCGAATAGAAATCACTTGTTACTAGTGGAGTACGTAGGAAATGGGAATGATTCACTCTTGTGGAAGTGGCATAGCTGGTGCCAATTGCAAAGCTCATGGATTGTGGGACTAGGTAATGTAGATCATCAGAACATTTTACATCTGTCTTATACACCTAACAAAACACACCTTGTGTTCACCTCACACAAGGCCCAAGATCCCCTCATGGTAGTGGGATATTGTGTGATGTATGAACGTACGAAAAGGCAAGAGATAAAGTTCACGGGGCTATACAGCAAATATAACAGTTAACGCTAGATTTAAAGTGGTCAAGGGTATAGTAATTGGGAAAACATCCCTGTGGGAATCAGTAACACAAAGCAGCAGTTCTTGTGAAGAAACTGTTCTAAGGGAACTTACTTTCTGCTGTTGGAATACGATGGGAATGGGAGTGATTCACTCATGTGGAAGCGGCATAGCTGGTGCTAATTGTAAAGCTCAGGGATTTTGGGACTAAGGAACGCAAAATCTTTATGAAAAAAAGAAATTGGTTCTTTTTTAAATTGTAATTTACTATTTACTATTTAGTAACATCAATTTATTATTTAGTAAATTTACTATTTATTTAGTATATAAATTTATTATTTACTATTTAGTAACTGCAATTTACTATTTAGTACATGAATGTAGTATAGTTCAATATTTTCTTCTTTTTGTGAAAGACGAGATCATCGCTCGTGTGATTAGAGAATATAGATAGTTAGAGCACTAGCCATATATTCCATACTAATATTCACCTAATAAAAAAAACCTCAAAATAGAGGGTTAGTGAATAATGTTGTACGAGTGTAAGAAAGAGAAAGTGTAAAGTTCATGGGGCTATGCAAGAAGAAAAGTGATTAACTCTAGACATGAAGAGGTCAAGGTTATAATGACCAGGGAAGCATCCTGGCGGCTTTCACTATCATAAATCAGCATTTCTAGGGACAAGCTGGAATTTAATTCCTCCTGTTGGAATACAAAGAAAATAAGGATGATTCAAAATTTCGCAAGAGACATGGCAGGTCCCAATGGTAAATCTCGGATCTTCTGCAAAAATTTTGTGAAGAAATTATTGATTGCTTTTCTAATTGCAATTTGCACTCATATTTCGTTTAATTATTCAGTTGAACATTTTCGTATTTTTCTTTCAAAAAGAGATGATTTCAGATTGATTTATCTTAATTCTTTCGTCTCTTTTCCTTCCAAATTCTTCCCTAATAAACCTCGAAGTTTTAAAAGAACATTTCTCTTTTTGTTTCTTCTTCTTTAGCAGTATTGTAAGTATTTCCGTCATGTATATAGTACAAATTCAGAAGAACCGTAGTCCCCCCATGCAGTTTGCAGAGCCGCCATTGCAAACGAGTCAGTAAGTAGACGCTTTTGGTTTTACTTTATATCACTTCTTTCTTTTAAAATCTCAAGACGAGAATACACCTCTGATATTTAGCCGTTGATGAGGCTCAATAAGCACGTTCATTATAAAGAAAATAGTCTTGTGTAAGATTTATTATTCTTTTAGGAAAGTTTTAAAAACTGAAGGGAAATTTTTAAAAAATATAGCCAAATGTTTCCTTATAAGGAAACAGTTAACATTACCATTTTTCCAAAATAAATGTGAGTAATGGCTTTCGACAGAATTCGGTTGATACGCAAAAAAAAAAAAAAAAAGAAAAAGGAAGGCACAAACAAAAAAAGGGTTGTTAAAATATCCCAAGCCTTACCCAAAAATAGTTGGCGAAACAAGATAGGTTGTCATTATAGTCCCCCCTTGACATCAGTACACTTGGTCCAATGATGCTAAAGCACAGCAATCCAATCTCAGAGGAAGACGGCGTCCTTGTCCTCCAAAAGCCCTTCCACAGCACATATAATCTCATTGTTTCCAAAATGGTGTCAACACTGGTATGATTGGAGTTTAGGAAACAAGAAGTCATTTGAAACTAAGTCTGATGAATTAAGAAGGTCGACTTAGCAATTCAAAACCACAGTTGGCTGCTTCAGCTACTGAAACCTAAGCAGTGTGATCAGGCACGTTATCCTGGATCAAGAACTCACCTGCTTTCAGCTTCTTTCTGTGTTTCTACATTGTGTTTCAATTATTTTATTCAGTAGTCACACTTCTGATGCATAGTTTTTTTTTAAAATCATATCACTCCAAGCAAGGCGGTGACGCCACTGATGCGCATGGGGCTACTTAAGAGTAAAATTATTGGAAAAGAAAAAGCCGGAAACCACATCCTAAACAGGGAACAAGGGATGAGCCTCTTCACCTGTTCAATAGACGTGGGTGGAGTGTGAACCGGGCGATAGCTTAGTCTATCTACTCCAATTGAGAAAAAAAAAGAGAGAAAAAAAAAGTGAAAGAAGATTGGAGAAAAAAACGAAAGAAAACCGGGAATCACATCCTAAACAGGGAACAAGGGATGAGCCTCTTCATCCCTTCCATAGATATGGATGGAGTGTGAACCGGGCGATAGTTTAGTCTATCTACTCCAATTGAGAAAAAAAAAGAGAGAAAAAAAAGTGAAAGAAGATTGGAGAAAAAAACGAAAGAAAACCGGGAACCACATCCTAAACAGGGAACAAGGGATGAGCCTCTTCATCCGTTCCATAGATATGGATGGAGTGTGAACCGGGCGATAGTTTAGTCTATCTGCTCACAATTAGTACTGTCTATTAATATATTTTCCCTTTTCCATGCCATCTATCAAGATTATGCCCTTCAGATTCAACCTACCAAAAAAAAAAACAAAAAAAAACATCGCCTTCCCAACAAACGCTAAGTGCTTGAACTTCTTCGAGGATGGAGAAACATAGTTTTCCACTGCTTACTTTGAATATTTAATGATACCAGGAAAAGTTCTTTGTGGTGATTAAATGAAAACCGTTTTGCTTTTGAGGCGTTCAAATTTGCAAACCATTCCTTTCTCCAGTTAACCACTGATTGGAGGTCGTTTTTAAGACGAGTTACCATTTTTATTACAACGTTTTAGCTGTTCTGCTCTCTGGCCTTCAGCAGCTGTTTATTGATCCGTTATTTACACTATTAACATTTTTTTGGCTGATTTTATGTGATTGGAATTTTGAACTGAAACCTTTATTTTTTCCACTGAGGTTCTTCCACGTGCCAAGTTTCTTCCATGGATTCAACCCACACCTTTGTCCTCGCGAACACATGTTCCAGTGGATAAAAGCGGCGTTTGAATCAAGTGACTTGACCCAAAGAGTTGTGCATTCACAACCTGGTTACAGCAGGGGAGAACAAAAAACTTTGAGAGTTGAATTAAAACGAGATAAATTCAAATAGTTCAAAATTCCAATAACCTGAAGAAGGACGCTGTGTGCAATGGTCGAAACGTCGTGAATATGGCAACAAAAACGAGTACAATGTAAACAGTCTGAATAATTACAATACCTCATCTCAGAAATAAAGACACATTTTGAAAATTCCAAACTGAATTTGTATTTAACATTTTGTTGTACTGCCCTTGTCTACGGGTATCTCATCTGATGAAGACCAGACGGCACATCAGTTGAAACATTGTGAAAATAACAACAAAGATAAGCACAATTGTTTGCATGTAAATAATTTAAGATAGAAACTGGACTTTATTAAATTGATCTGAACATTCATTTAACGAAGGAACTATACAAGAGCTAATATTATTTATACACTGTTTCTTTGTTACAGGCATTGGCACCAGCAACACCCAACCTCTAGTGGCAGGGATACACCTACCAAATCTCCCACTCTTTTATCCAGTACAATATCGAAACATTTTCCGTCATTACCATCATTATCATCATCTTTTTCCAAGTGGTTAAGCACAACAAGACCGACCCATTTAATTTCAAGACAGCCAACAAAACAAAGTAAATATCTGAATATTTTTTGAAATGCTGTCATAAATCTAAATTTATTTATAAATGGAAATTTCTGTGTGTGTGTGTGTGTGTGTGTGCGCGCGCGCGCCCGTTACCTATAGACTCCGAAACGGCTGAAACGATTTTCTTGAAAATTTACACAGTTGTACTATAAGCGTCTGCGAGTGTTCTTAGCTAGGTTTTGTGTGGAGGTACCCACGATAAATATCGAAAATCGATAACCGATAAAACCGGGTTATAGAAGGAGTGGTCCAATTTTAATCAAATTTGATACACTCATAGACAAAGACATAAGAAACGATATTCAGAAGTTTCAAGGCTGCAGTTCTTATAATAGTGCAGAAAATCGATAATATATATGTATATAAGGCAAGATGTTTGTGTGTGTGTGTGTCAGTTTATCTGCCTGTATGTTTGTATTTTTTCAACTCTTATTTTAGTATTTGCTTCGGGTTTGGCTCTAAGTAAGTATAATTGTAGTTCTTAGTCTCAGCCATGATACCATTTACTCAGAGTACTTATTTAGCCTTCAAAATTCAGTTTACGACGAAAAAAATTTTTGATATCGATACCAGGAAATCAAAATTTGACTTACATCCATTCATTTTTCTTTCAGTCTACGGTTTCGCTTTAACTGGAAACAGCTATTGCTTTTTAGTCTTTCGTGCAAACGTCCAAAGAGCCTGAGCTTCAGGACCATGGATTAGTTTTAAAGCTTTCATTACACCCGAGCAACGCCGGGCTATACTGCTAGTATTATCATAAAATCATTGATCTGATTGGGAAAAATATCTTTTAATTGTCTGAATGGGGAAAATTTATAAATTAATTAGACTGGAGAAAATTAGTATTTATTTGACCAGAGAATATTTGTATATACTTCATCGGGGAAAATTAGTATTCATCTGACTGAATGAATTTGTATTCATTAAGTTGAAGAAAATTAGCACTCATTTGACTGGAGAAAATCAGTGTTTATTTGATTGCGGAAAAAATAAAGTGTGAATCGACTGACTTAACAATTTCTAATTGTAATGCTAAAATAAACAAATGATATAATGACATTCATTTTGTGATGACTTATTGTCATTCATTTGTATTCAATTATTAGATTTTTGCTTATTTTGTTTCTTAATTTTTTTTTTTATCTGTAAAAGGTGGAAGCACTCCATTGAGCAATGGCTGGAATAAACCAACTGTTCCCCCATACCCAGCTTGTCAGGCCGCCAATTGTGAGCAGTTTTGTTGCCCAGCCCCACAGGAAAGCGAACCAGGAAATATGGGAGACAGTTCAGGTGAAATTAAACCAGAAAGTAATCCTTCATGTAAGCATAGAAATGTTCTTGAAAATTATTAAATATATTGGTCTGGACAAAGAGTGTGTAAGGGATGCTAAAGACGAGTATTTCCCTTCTGACAGAAGTAATATACTGATGTCTTCAGGCGTCTTTAAGACATCAGTATTCAACCTGAAATGCTTACGGCATATCACGTTGAATACACCGGTCCTCGCTCGATCACCGAAGTTAACCAACGTTGACCCTGGTCAGTACTTAGATGGGTGACCGCTTGGAATACCATGTGCTGTAAGCGTTTAGTGACGGATGTGCGTGCTTACGGCCATATAAATTTGAATACACCGATTCTAGTTCGATCACCGAAGTTAAGCAACGTTGAGCCTGGTCAGTACTTAGATGGGTGACCGCTTGGGAATACCAGGTGCTATAAACGTTCAGTGACGGATGTGCGTTGTGGTGCAGTGGATATCGGCTTAGAAAGAGAAATCGGTGAGCTGAGTTCGAATTCCAGTTGAGTACCCTGAAATCCTTTCAGCACTGGTACCCTTGGGAAAGGTATTAATCCTTCACTTCCCTCCAGTTATGGGTTAAATAACAGGATGGGGCCTGGAGGCAACCCATCGAGTGTTGGTGTCACAATAAAAACACCCTTGGTAGCCCTGGCGAAGCATCAAATATTCAGCTATTTGACAAAATTATGAATTTCGCTGAAAACTGCACAGGGAATACTGGAGAGGTGTAGTGAGTTCTACCTCGGCCAAGGCCGCAAGACGATGACGAAGGGGTCCTTGAGACTCACGTGACAGTCCGCTGGTGACAAGAGACAGGTAATGCTTGACATACAACCGGTCTATACAGCGTCATTCTTGTGCACGTCAAAATAAGACCTTCTTTTCAGCTCTTATTTTTATATGCAAATTCTGTCAGAAGTTTTGCAATTGGGAGTTATCTCTATTTGCATTATTCACGTTCAGTCTAAAGTCTTCATCTTTGTCTTTTTCGTTACAACATTTAGGCCGGAGGACACTACGGCCTTCTTCGGCGCTGAGTCGACCTTTATAGAGTTTCTTGATCCTACTGATTAAAAAGTGGTTTTCGTTCTACTATCCATCTCAAGGGATATCTAGTCTTGTTCTTTATTAGTACTGCTTTACAAAGGCTAGTTTTATTTTCATTGAACCTACGTTTTTACTACACAATATAGGAATTGAACTCAATTTTGTAATATATTGCTTTGAACGGCGATGGATCGGTGTATGTCATTGACAGGTACATCCGGCCCCGAGTATACGACTGACAGATACATCCGGCCGTAGACATCCGTCAACAAAGTAACAACCGGAAAAGGAAAAATGTCCGGGTGTAAGCCGTGACCAAGCATTGCCAATAACAAACAAGCATTGCATGCTTGATGAGGCGTGGCTATACAGATCACGTGAGAGTCTTAAGATATATAAAATAAAGAATTTTGACTGAAGTAACCACCACTAGCTTCCGACTTCCGACAGCTCCTTCGTGTGCGCGAACTCTCTCCGACTGCTCTTCTGCTGTACACAATCGTCACCATCGAAGAAAAAAATAATGTTCGTGTGCACTTTAAAAAATTGATACATTTATTTGTATTTGTGATAGAAATAATCTGTAAAATGTTATAAATCAACAAGATGGAACTCTTTGTCACTTTGCTCCTCGTGTTAGTGTTTAAATCAGGAATTTTCTAGCAGATGGATCGGGAGGAGTGGATCATTTTATTGGCCTCAACGTTCGCCAGATTTGATTCCATTAGATTTTTTCCATGTGTATGCAACCAAACCTAGTTCATTAGAAGATTTGAAAACTAAAATAACTAACGTGATTTCATAACTGTAAATCAGTTGGAAAGTGTTTTCCGTGAACTGCAAAATTGTATTACCCTTTGTATTGCTAATGATGGAGGACATGTGGAAACTTAAATACCATTTTAATAGAACCTTAAAAAATATAGATTTACTTCTTTCTAATCCTTTTTACAAATTATTTCTATCGCCAATACAATTAAAATTATAATTTTTTAAAAGTGCATACGAACTTTATGGACACCCTGTATAAGATACGCAGAATTTTGGCTGAAGAAAAAAAGACCCTCTCTGGTTTCCGACTCCCGACGGCCTCTTCGTGTTTCGAGAACTCTCTCCGGCAGCCCTCTCGCTCTACACAAACGTCATCGTCGATAAATTTTTGTTTTGTTCCCCGAAGGCCTTTACCCCGTCAAATCTTTCCTAAACTTCCTTAATTGCGTGCAAATATATCTGCTGAACTCAAATCAATAATTGTTTATTGAAGAAACCTACCTTTTTTCAGATTATTGACCAGAAAAAATCGGACTATATCTCACCCCTTACCACTGTTCTCATATCTGATTCATCGCTGAATGACTTGATGCGTAGAATACTTATTTCGGCCTGCTTACTTCCTTTGAGCAAATACTCAGCGATTTGTTTGGTTTCGGAACTCAATTTACGCGTAGTAATTGCAAAAAGGAAGTAAATTGATCGAAAAATCGGCAAACTACGCGTGAAGTCATTCTGCAGTGAATAACTTTTTTTGAAGCGTGGTTACGGAGTGAGATAAACAGCGACAAGAAGTTCGATATTTTTCTGGTCTTTAATTTGGAAAAAAGGTAAGTTTCGTCAATAAACAATTATCGATTTGAGTTCAGCATTTACATTTGCACGGAAATAAGGATGTTTTGGAAAGATTTGAAGGAGTAAAGGCCTTCGGGGAACAAAACAAAAGTTTACCTCATCATCTAATAAGAATAAAAATATAAGATTATATCTTTATATATATATATATATATATATATATATATATATATATATGTGTGTGTGTGTTACGGAAATTTTGGTTATAAGCAACCGACAATTTGTAATGAATTATTTTGAACATTATTTTTACCGATACTCGTATTTAAGTAGATATTCTGTTTTTAATTAAACAGTATTATACATTTATATCTACCGGCTTGATTATTTACGATAAATTTTTATTAAGAAAATGTGTGCTATCCAGCAGGATTCGAACCTGCGACCCCTATTACATAGGGGAAGCATACCATTTGATGGTCGAGTGGTCAAGACGGTACCAGATCAAATGGTATGCTTCCCCTATGTAATAGGGGTCGCAGGTTCGAATCCTGCTGGATAGCGCACGTTTTCGTAATAAAAATTTATCGTAAATAATCAGGCCGGTAGATATAAATATAAAAATATTGTTTAATCAAAAACAAAATATGTACTTAAATTCGATTATCGGTAAAAATAATGTTCAAAATAATTCATATATATATATACGTGTTTCTCGTTGTTTTTTCAGCCGTAGTATATAAAAATGTGATTACAAGTATTTTTTTTTTTTAATTTGCTTAAGATTTTCATGATTTTGTTAATTGCAGATCATTTATTCACCAATAAGAGTCAAGGAAACCGGCCATATGCTGACGAGCCGCAACATGTCATTATACAACAACAAGTAAGTCGAAATTTTGGGGTTTTTTAAAAATTTTCAACGTGTTTAGAATGCTACACTTGGTAAACATAGACAAACCTATTGTCCTCACCTTTCTTGCAATTTGTACCACGTTTCAACCGTTGTAATTTCCGGCCTTCTTCAGATGCTAAGAAATTCGAACCGAAGTCTTAGTATTTACATTATTCGGACAATATTCCGAATAATGAAAATACTGTAAATACTACCTCATCTCAAAAATATAGACAAATAGACAAACCTGTCCCCCCAAAAATAAACAGTGTCAAAGGGATAGTTTTTCCCTTGACACCGCTATTATTTCAATTAACTTCACTCCTCGGCAATGTTTTAAAAAGCAATGATTGGAACTAGAATAAAACCAAAACAAATGGCGGTGACTTTATACCGTTTTGTAGTTCTTGAGAATTGAAAACAAAAACAATAAACAATGTTTATTAGATTGTTTATTTGCAATATTATTTATTATATTATTTTATTATTTGTCGATTTTTGTCGAGCCTTCAGCTATCAATGAATTTGTGAACAAATTTTCAGCGCTCTACGCCCTCGTCAGGTTAACGACTGAAGTTCTCAAGTGATATTTCGCCCTTTCTGCCGGTTCGCTGCCATGCGTCTTCCTCGTTTCGCAGTGCGTCTCCTTTTAACTGTTTGTTTTTGTTTACGTTGCCAGGGATATATATATATATATATATATATATATATTTAGTGTATCGAGGCAGCAAGTAATTTTCTAAACATATGTTGTTAAATATAAGAGACAATGAATGTCTATTATGTTTAATCATGAACCGTTCTAAACGTCGTATTTTTGCTTTAATTTCAGTTGAAAATAAAGACAAAAATTCTCCAACATTTGGATAATTATTTATTAGTTTTCTTCTAAGCTTTCGGCTCACATGAGCCATCTTCAGAGAGGTCGTTCAAACTGAAATATTATAAAATCCACCATCACCGACGATTTTATTTTGTGTTGACATAAAACTCCGCTTGGCAACGGCAATAGTTACCAAAACTAATAAACGCAGTTCTTAAGTTTGCGATGCGGTTTTATGACGTCACACCGCGGGATAGCGCGAAATGACAACAAAACCATGTAGTCAAATGCAATGTAATATGTTATTTCCTGTTTTAAAGTTGATTTTATTGAGTGTTGGTTGTTTCGATTTGATGTACATGGCCTCCAATATCTGCAGGTTCCTCTTACTGTGTGTATGAGTAAGGATCACTGTATTGTTGACCAAAATCTTTCTGATATTACCTACATGTTTATGTTTTTCAGAGAAATGTTGTTTAATAGTACTCTGATCAGAAAGATGACATGTAAGTCTACGGGAGAGCGTGGTTGTAGTAAAACCAATATATGTACTAGGTTTTTGATTATTATCAGAGATGCAATCTCTGAATGGGTATGTAAATTGGTACACTACATTGGTTTTTTGCATAGAATTTAGTTTAGTGCTTGTTGGGTTATTACAGACTATGAGGTCAATTGTTTTAAACTTTTTATAATATATAATGAGTTTAATTTGATTATTACTTTCCACTTTTTTAACATTTCTACGTATTATGTTTTTGAGAGTTTTTTCATCTTGTTTATAATTATTATGTATTTGGTTGCAATAGTATAAGTTAATAGTGTTATGTTTATTTTGATGTAAACCATTATTATTAATATTATCATTATTGTTAGAGCTATTGTTAAGTTTGTTGAGATACATTTTAATTTGCTGATCAATAACGGAGTTAGGAAATCCATTGTTGACTAGTGTTTGTTTAATGTTGTGTAATTCTTTTTATATATATATATATATATATATATATATATATTCCCTTTCTCAAGGAACGATCTTTTGAGGTTTGCTTCTTTTCCGTTGTTGGCTTTGGGTGGTTATCCGAAGTATCTTGATTCATATAGTTTCAGCTTACGGTCATATCATGTTGAATCATCGAAGTTAAGCAACGTTGAACCTGTTCAGTACTTAGATTGAAGATCGCTTGGGAATACCAGGTGCTGTAAGCGTTTAGTGACGGATGTGCGTTGTGGTGCAGTGGATATCGGCTTGGAAAGAGAAATCGGTGAGCCGAGTTCAAATTACAGTTGAATACCCTGCATTCACTTAAGCACTGGTACCCTTGGGAAAAGCATTAATCCGTTGCTTCCCTCCAGTTATGGGTTAAATAACAGGGTAGGCTTGGGGACCCTGCCCTCAAAAACAAATCCCAATGAATCTTGATACTCGAAATGAAAAAAGTATTACTAGACACAAAACTTAAATAAAAACAACAATAAATTGTTGAAAGAAAAATGTATTAACAGCAATAAATAAATAAAAAAAAATTAGTTGGCAATAAATGACCCGTCGTGGTTGATATGCCATAAAAACAAAACAACCAAACCAAATCAAATAGTTTCGGGAAGCATTTGGTTGTTTCGTCAGTTTCCGCTGTATTGATCTGTTTTTTCCATCTGATTTGGTATGTGAACTTGCAGAAGCTACCCATTATGCTGGTGTGGTCAACTTTGTTTTCCTTGATAGTAAATTTGGGTATTAATCTTTTGGTTTGTTTTCTCGCGGTGATGGATCCTAGTTACGTGATATGTCTCTTATTAAGTTGTCCCAAAAGTTTGTAAACACTTGCGAAATTGGTCTGTCTGGTCCAGCACAATCGAGACAAGTGATGGGTTCAGAAAGGGCAAGAGACACCGTCGGTTCCAAAACAAGATCGATTCGGCAAGAAAGTCGTGTTGTGCGTTTGGTGGAACTTTGAAGGAATCGTCCATTTTGAGTCGGTTCCGAATGGTCGTGCCATCAGTGCCAAACTTTACTGTCACCAACTTGAGCGGGTCTACGAAAAGTTGAAGCAAAAGTAGCCGGCTCTGATCAACGGAAAGCGCGCTTTGATGCAGCAGGACAATGCCAAGTCTTCTGCCAGGAAGACCAAAGACAAGTTTGAAGAGCTGGACGGCGTTGAGGTTCAACCACATCCAGCCTACAGTCCTGACTGTGCTCCATTTTGTTGAAATCTAAAAGGTAGCCCGTGATTGGTTGTCTTTCATCCAATCACGGGGCACCCAGTTGGCGACTCCATAATAATTTCAATAACGAACGATCTTTTGAGGTTTGCTTCTTTTTCGTTGTTGGCTTTGGGTGGTCATCCGAATTATATTGATTCATAGAGTTTCGGGAAACATTTAGTTGTTTCGTTAGATTCCGCTGTAGTAATCTGTTCTTTCTATCTGATTTGGTATGTGAGCTTATAGAAGTTACCCATTATGCTGGTGTGGTCGACTTTGTTTTCCTTGATAGTAAATTTGGGTCCCTTAGCCAGTAGTATCAGTTCTTATTCATTTAACAACTTTGTTTGATCTGTGATCAGGTTTTTCTTTGCTTGGTGTTTCTTTGGGTGCTTTCTCGCATTGTTTTTCGAATGTTCGCGTCATCAATGTATTAATCTTTTGGTTTGTTTTCTCGCGGTGATGGATCCTAGCTACGTGGTATGCCTCTATGCATTTGTTAATGATTTTGATTTGCCTGGTCTGTTATTTTGTTTAACTCACTGTTTTGTAGGGTCACCGTTCTCTTCATTTTCTCTATTTCGCTACAGAGATGTCGGATAGTTGTGTGGAGGATGCCAACTTGTATCAGTCTCTTTCGGTGTTGAAATTTGATGCAGCTGAAGAAGGCGAGAAGGTGAATTTTGTCAATGGTTGTAGGTAAACTGTTGTTCTTCTTGCAGAATTGTAGAAGGCGGAGTTGTTGGAGGTTGTTGGCGAATTTTTCACTATTCGTGAACGTCTGTCGGGCTCAAGGAAAGATGGTCTTATTTTATTTTTTGGAATGGTTAAAAAACAATTGGCCAATTGCCAATCAATTCAAACTTTATAAAAAGGCAAATAAAATGATTTCTTTATAGTTGATTCACATATTTGAATAATTGAGTAAATTATTTTTGGTATTGATTTCAATGTACACTATATATATATATATATATATATATATATATATATATATATATATATATATATATATATATATATATATATATATATATATATATATATATATATATAATATATATATATATATATATATATATATATATATAATATATATATATATATATATATATATATATATATATATATATATATATATATATATATATATATATATATATATATATATATATATATATATATATATATATATATATATATATATATATATATATATATATATATATATATATATATAATATATATATATATAATATATATATATATATACGGATTTTTTTTATTGACGGATGTACGTTGTGGTGCAGTGGATATCGGCTTGGAAAGAGAAATCGATGAGCCGAGTTCGATTTCCAGTCGAATAGGCTGCATTCACTTACGCACTGGTACCCTTGGGAAAGGTATTAATCCGTCCTTTCCTTCCAGTTATGGGTTAAATATCTGAGGTCTGCTGTTCATGCGATCCGTGGCGAACTTCTGCACCGATTGTTTGTCATCAGCAGTTCCAAAAAGTGGTGCTACACAAGCCTTCACCACTCTAACTCAGACTGCCACACAGAGAATTGTTTAGACACTAATACGTCGAAATCGACGGGAGAGTCCATAATATATATATATATATATATATATATATAGGAAAACTCAACACTTCATTTCAAGTAGTTATAAACTATAGTTCATTTTTATGAGCTAATTAGCTCATTTCATGAGACCTTACAATATTCCTTCCATTTGGTACAAAATCTTGTTGGATTATCCTCACCATTTACGGACTGGACATATATATATTGATTGATTGATTGTTTGATTACTTAGTTTTGGGTCATAATAAAATTAGACCACTGCACATTTGTAGTAAAAAGTGTTCAATACAATTATATCGTAGAACTTGGGAATATTTTCCATTTGTAAACGACTTATTACGCGACCTAGGTTTCTACCATGGGTAGTGTCTTCAGGCGATTTTCAATAACTGATTTTACCGTTTACCGTTTCTTTTAAGAACGCTCACGTAACGGTGGCTTTTTTTAACGTTCACCTGGCAGGAAACTCTTGAACGCACATTTTTTAAAATTACAAGAAATTATAACGTTTTTATTCATGGTTGTATGAAACTAATATGTATTTTTTTAGTATGGTTACACTTAGTCATAATTTTCGTTCTTTCATTCAATAGTTCATTTTTATTTGGGAATAGCATAATCTCTAACTTTTATTCCCGACAGAATTGACATCAGTAGGCGATTCTACCTCTGACCTATGGGTGCTCGGTAGAGAAAGGCGGATTTTAACGCGTTATATACAAGGTAAACACTCGCCAGTCGCCGGTTACAAGGCCGTTAATACAAAATCATAGAACCGCATTACAAATTTGCGAACTGCGTTTGCTATTTTTGGTAACTGTTGCCGTTGCTTAGCAGAGTTTTATGTCAGCACAAGATAAAATTGTCGCTGATGGTGGATGTTATGTTACCGTCTTAATAACCTCTGTGAAATTGGCTCATGTGAGCCGAAAGCTTAGAACCAACTTAATAAAAAATTATCCAAATGTTGGAGAACTTTTGTCTTTATTTTCAACTGAAATTAAAGCCAAAATATGATGTTTAGAACGGCTTATGATTAAACATAATAGACATTCATTATCTCTTATATTTAATAGCATATGTTTAGAAAATATATATATATATATATATATATATATATATATATATATATATATTCTAAACATATACTGTTAAATATAAGAGACAATGAATGTCTATTATGTTTAATCATGAGCCGTTCAAAAGCTTAGATGCAAATTAATAAAGAATTATCCAAATGTTGGAGAATTTTTGTCTTTATTTTCAACTGAAATTAAAGCCAAAATACGATGTTTAGAACGGCTCATGTAATACCACAACCCAACTTAAAAAACATATTAATAAACTTATTATTGCAAACAATGCTGAAATAGGATCCTATAAACTTCAAAAGATTATAGGTGATTATCAGCCCGGCTACCTTTATGGAAATGCAAAAATCCATAAAAAAGATCATCCCCTCCGACCTATCATTTCTCAAATACCCACACCAATATATAACCTTTCCAAAACACTTAACACACTAATTACTCCCTATCTTCCTGGTAAATATAGTATTAATTCCGCGGACGAATTTTTACAGATTCTCCATTCTGTAAAACCTAAGAATCAAATAATTGCATCTTTGGATGTCCAAAACTTATTCACAAATGTTCCCGTCCAGGAAACAATTGACATCATTATCCGTGATGTATACAACCATGCTACTCTCCCATCAATCAATATTAAACCCACTATATTAAAAAAACTATTATTAGCATGCACCACACAAGTACCCTTTCACGATCCCTTAGGCAATATTTATACACAAATAGATGGTATTGCGATGGGATCTCCTTTAGGTCCCCTCTTTTCTAATTATTATATGGCAAATCTACAAAATAAAATAATTAATGACAACAATAAACCCTCTATATATGTAAGATACATAGATGACATCTTTGTTTTAGCTAAGAATATCGATCAAATTAAATATCTAAAAAACAAATTTGAAAGTCACTCCGTCCTCAAATTTACATTAGAACTTAATATTAATAATAAACTCCCATTCCTTGATGTATTCATTGATTCTAGCACACATAAATTTACGACTTCTCTATATAGGAAACCAACTAGAATAATTTTGTGTCTTCTTAATTATAATAGTGAATGTCCCCAACGATATAAGTTAGCTGTTATAAAAAACTTACTTCAACGCACACAAATGATATCTTCTTCCAAATCTATATTTTATAAAGAATTACACAACATTAAGCAAACACTAGTCAATAATGGATTTCCTAACTCTGTTATTGATCAACAAATTAAAATGTATCTCAACAAAATTAACAATAGCTCTAACAATAATGATAATATTAATAATAATGGTTTACATCAAAATAAACATAACGCTATTAATTTATATTATTGCAACCAAATACATAATAATTAGAAACAAGATGAAAAAACTCTCAAAAACATAATACGTAGAAATGTTAAACCAGTGGAAAGTAATAATCAAATTAAACTCATTATATATTATAAAAAGTTTAAAACAATTGACCTCATAGTCTATAATAACCCAAGCACTAAATTAAATTCTTTACAAAAAACCAATGTAGTGTACCAATTTACATGCCCATTCAGAGATTGCATCTCTGATACTAATCAAAAACCTAGTACATATATTGGTTTTACTACAACCACGCTCTCCCATAGACTTACATGTCATCTTTCTGATCAGAGTACTATTAAACAACATTTCTCTGAAAAACATAAACATGTAGGTAATATCAGAAAGATTTTGGTCAACACTACGGTGGTCCTTACTCATACACACAGTAAGAGGAACCTGCAGATATTGGAGGCCATGTACATCAAATCGAAATAACCAACACTCAATAAAATCAACTTTAAAACAGGAAATAACATATTACATTGCATTTGACTAGATGGTTTTGTTGTCATTTCGCGCTATCCCGCGGTGTGACGTCATAAAACCGCATCGCAAACTTAAGAACTGCGTTTATTATTTTTGGTAACTATTGCCGTTGCCAAGCGGAGTTTTATGTCAACACAAAATAAAATCGTCGGTGATGGTGGTAAATTAAGTAAATTAAACTTAGTGAGCCAACAAACCTACCAAGGTTTCACCTAAACGGATCTTCAGTGATAAGTTTGTGTTCATATATATATATATATATATATATATTCACCACTGTAGCAAACAGAAGAATTTTCAGAAACAAGCGACCATTTTTATTTCTTTTGTTTTCGAATTTTATGTTATGTGTTTTATTAATAATTTTTTCGTTTTGCTTTTCCCAGACACCCTCAATCAAAATTAACGTTTATGAACCAAATGATGAGAACTTTTACATCCGACGTATCAAAAGACATATAAGTAGCAGTGATGATTCCTCAGGTAAGGCATTGCAATTATCAGCAAGGTAACTTAGTATTACCCAGACACACAATCTTCCCTATTATAATAAAGGTTGTTGTATATACAGTACTGTGCAAAAGTATTAGGACAATAACTATTTTATCTTTCATGAGGCATATTGACAGAAAATAAACAATTTAATTAAAGTTATTTTATTTAATTTACTCAACAAATGATTTAACAAGAAAAAAATACTTGTTAGAAAATAAATATTTAATATAACAGCCTTTTGCTTTGAAATAATAAAATAACCGCGATAATTTACCAATCGCACCTAGTATATATATATATATATATATATATATATAGTACTGTGCAAAAGTATTAGATCAAGAACTATTTTGTCTTTCATGAGGCATATTGACAGAAAATAAACAATTTAATTAAAGTAATTTGATTTGATTTACTCAACAAATACTTTCATAAGAAAAAAAATACTTGTTAGAAAATAAATTTAATATTTACTATAATAGCCTTTTGCTTTGATCACAGCCTTCATTCTGTCAGGCATTGACATCACAAATATATTCAATGTATCTAATGGTATCTCCTGCCAAGCAGCTTGTATTTGTTTCCAAGGTGTGTCTTGCGAAGTAATATTAATTTTTGTAATTCGTGAGGGGGGAATAAGAAAAAAGTCAGTCATATCCAAGGTTAATAGAATATTGAGTAGTTTCAAAATAACTTTTTAATAGAAAATAGGAAAAATTAAATATAACTTCTTTTTAATACATTTCTTTTACACCTAGTTTTAAATAATCAATATTCATTAGCAATTTACTTGGCTTTTCACCCTGTATTTGAATTTCAGTGAGGTTTTTAGGAAAATCACCCCTGTTCTAATACTTTTGCACATTACCAGTAGTGTGCAAAAGTGTTAGGACAGGGGTTGATTTTATACTTTATTTTGATGCCTCATAAAAGATAAAATAGTTCCTGTCCTAATACATTTGCACAGTACTATATATATATATATATATATATATATATAAATTAGAGAAAATTTTCAAAATTCAAAGGTGTCGGATGTACATTTCGACATAGTATCTCTAATAGAGACTCTACGTCACATCAGCGACATTGTTTTTTCCAAATGGCGAAGGCCCTGGGGTAGAGTGTGGAGGGGTTTAGGTTAACAACGGTCACAAAGTAGAAAAGGACGGAGCTGGTAGTCGCGGGGTTACAGGGTGTTGAAACGGTATATTTAGTAAGGCGAGGAATAGGAGTTCATATTTTATAAAGATAGACAACTAAATGAGTTAAATTACTTTTTAAAGTTAAGATTTTGGGCTGTTTGAAGAGGTGTATTTAGGCAAGAAGGAATGGGTTTCAATGCCTATCTTTAGAAAATATGGATTCTTTTACTAAACCCCTTTTTCCTTGGTTAACACATATATGTATATATATATATATATTTTTATTTTTTTCTCTAATATTTTTTCTCTAATAATTTTTAAACTGATAACTTCCTGTAATTGGCATTTAGCTCGCTTCTACCTAAAAGGTTTAATCAAATAGACTTAAATAAAAAATTTTAAAATCTTATATTGAAACAGGACAGTTTGGGTTCTATAGCCTTGGCTGGCAACCAGTCTACCGCAGAAAGCAATGGCAACCTACTGCGGGTTAATCTTCTGCCCAGTCAGTCATGTCTCTTTCAAGACATGATCGCCCAAGCGTGTATCACGTATGGCATTTAACTGACTGATTAAAATCTATGTGTTCTCTTGTTGCCCCCTACACCGAAGATTCAAGTCGTTTCCCTCCTCTTTTAAGTCTGCTAATAAAAACATCCTTAAGATCATGCCGATATATAGGTTGTATACTGCCTTATATACAATGAACTGGTTCTCTATCTGTATGTAAGTTCAACTGCAGTCACTTTCACACCGACGAGATGTGATTCCGTCTGTCTCTTCTACAAGTCTTAGCTCCATGGTGCCCCTCTACAATAATTTACACGAGCCATTAGACTTGCAACAAGCCCCCCCCCCACCACCATTTTACAATCAAAACGATTAAATGTAGCCGCCGCTTCTACTTTAACAGCGTCTCTTCTCGCAGCTCCCACCTGTGGAACTCCCTTTTGTATACTTGCTTCCCTGATAGCGATAATCTCCAAGAGTTTAAATGATCTTCTTGACTCCCTTCTTTTCTTCTACACCCCTGTATCTTGTTCTTCTTCCTTTTCGCTCTTTTTCTTGTTGTTGTTCATGTGCCGTGTCCCATCAGGACGTAGGTGATTATGGACTTACACTTTGCTCTGTCTCTTGTTGCTTTCAATATCTCTTCCAAACCCCGCTCGGCCATCTATTTGCTCAGACCTATCAAGTAGATCTCGCGCCGCTTTCCCCCCGTTTCTCTTTCCTTCTATTCGTCATGTGTGTATTATATTCTCCAAACCTTCTTTCTTCATTACGTGTCCCAGGAACCACATCTGTCTCTTCCTGATGTTAAGTATGAGTTTTCTTCTCGTTTGCATCCTATCCTTGCACACGTGGTCTGTCCATGTTATCCTCAGCATCCTTCTGTAAAACCACATTTCTGCTGCCTCAAGCCTCTCCTTCATTTTTGATGAGATTGTCCAGCATTCACTTCAATACAGAAGGACAGATATCACATAGCAATCCAGCGCTCTTTTCTTTGTTTCTAACAAGATTCTTCTGTCTTTTAGTACACTGGTTAGCTTCTGAAATGTGTCTTTGGCCATGCCAATGCGTCTTTAGATCTACATGTTGCCCTTTCCATCCTTCATCATTGCTCACATGCTCCGTCCATGGTATCCTCAGCACCCTTCTGTAAAGCCACATTTCTGCTGCCTCAAGCCTCTCCTTCAACCTTGATGATATCCTCCAACATTCACTTCCATACAGAAGGACAGATATCACATAGCAATCCAGCACTCCTTTCTCTGTTTCCATTAAGATTTCCTTATCTCTCAGTACTCTGGTTAGCTTCTGAAATGCGTCCTTGTCATGCCAATGCATCTTTGGATCTCCTTGTCACACTTTCCATCTCACGTAACTCTCCTCACTCCAGTATTTCCATCCTTCTCTTATCCGTTCTCCGTACTGCCTTGCTTGGTGTGAAATGATTACAGAAAATTATTTGTTTTAACGGATGTTTAACTGATGAATTTGCGTGTTTTGTGATATACAGATATTGGAATTTTCTTTTCTGTCTCTATAGCATAAGACTTCGTTCCCATTTTTCTGCTTTTATTTATTTATTTTGCCTTTTACCGTAAGTTCAAGTGTTCAGAGATGCCAGTTAAATTTTTGTAGATATTTTGAGCTTACTGTATACGCAGATGTTGTTCCTTGAAAAACCACTGAACAATTTTCGACAGCTGCAGATGAAATGTACTAAAATGTCGCAGGAATTAAACCTTATCTTATGTTGTGAACCTAGAATAGGCCCGGAAGAAAACTCAAACTCGGGAATTTGTGAAACACATATAGTAAACGGAAAACAAATACAAGAGTGTTACACGTCAGTCTGACTGCCAAGTATTAAACCGGGGTGACTCAACCCAGCTCAACTCCACCCCGAGAGGCATATTCTCCCAGTATTCATAATAATAATTAGAGTTCATTATAGTCTAAAAAATTAGGTCCCATAACAATAATTAATTAAATTTTAATTTGATATATTTACGGTGCTTACATACAAGATTGTTACATGTCAGTCTGACTGCCAAGTATTAGCCCGGGATGACTCAACCCAACTCAACTCCACCCCGAGAGGCATATTCTCTCGGTATTCATAATAGTAGGGAGAGTTCATTATAGTCCAAATAAGGTATTCTATAGTAGACATATATCAGTTCAACTTTTTATCGTTCGGCAATTTAACCATTCGACACTTTGTTATTCGACACCCTGTCGGGGAACGCAAGTTTTCAGTTTGATGCATTGGTTTAGTAGCAATTGGCGGTGTTGGGCGAAGCTATCTTTAGCACAGCCTATTCTATGTTCTGCTTCATTTTCTCCGATACTTATTTTTTAAAAAATCATTTCACCCTAAGCAAGGCAGTTTTACTGCCACTGATACGCAAGGAGTTACAAAGGGGGAAAGTGATGAGAAAGAGTGACAGGTTATAGGCGGTGTCAGGAAGAGGGTAATAGAAGGATGAGAATACTGGTGAGATGGTGGTGGAGTGGATGGAAAAAAGAGCTTGAGAGAAAGGATGCGAGTCAGTGAGATAGGAGATGACTATTGACCTTGCACTTAAATTCTTGGGGATACAGAAGTATACGGAAGTACACGGAAGGGAATTCCACAGGCGGGAAGTGCAAGGAAAAAAGCTAAGGGAGTAAAAATTGCGGTTACATTTTATCGTTTTCACTGATTGCTGGTCTAGTAGCCCGAGTAAATTTATACATAGGGGCACCAGGTAGCTAAGTTCATTGAAGCAGAAGCCGTGAAAGTATTTATATAAGAGGCACAGGGAAGCCACGGCACGTCGGTGAGAGAGCGGCTGCAGCCGAACGGTCAAGACGGGATCGATCACATTAAAGATTCTCCGTTGGATTTTGTGAAGAACACGAGGTGAATATCTAGTCCGAGGGTCGATGTATTATGATTATAAGTATTACTAATTGTATTTCCTATATTTTTTTATTTTCCTACTTTCTATATTTTTATGACTAGCAGTATAGCCCGGCGTTGCCCGGATGTAATGAAAGCTTTAAAACTAATCCATGGTCCTGGAGCTCAGACTCAGCCTAAAGAATATTTGAAATAATAAATTAATTGCGACAATTTACCAATCGCACCTAGTATATATATATATATATATATATATATATATATATATATATAGACCGGCGTTGCCCGGGTGTAATGAAAGCTTTAAAACTAATCCATGGTCCTGGAGCTCAGACTCTTTAGACGTTGGCACGAAAGACTAAAAAAAGCAATAGTTGTTTCCAGTTAAAGCGAAACCGTAGACTGAAAGAAAAATGAATGGATGTAAGTCAAATTTTGATTTCCTGGTATCGATATCAAACAAGTCTTTTTCGTCGTAAACTGAATTTTGAAGGCTAAATAAGTCCTCTGAGTAAATGGTATCATGGCTGAGACTAAGAACTACAATTATGCCAACTTAGAGCCAAACCCGATGCTAAAACTAAAATAAAAGGCAATAAAAATACAGACATACAGGCAGATAAACAGACACTCACACAAACATCTTGCCGTTTTTATATATATATATATATATATATATATATATATATATATATATTATTGATTTTCTGCACCATTGTAAGAACTGCAACCTTGAAACTTCTGAATATTGTTTCGTGTGTCTTTGTCTATGAGTGTATCAAATTTGATTAAAATTGGACCACTCCTTCTATAACCCAAATTTTTGATTATCGATTTTCGATATTTATCGGGGATACCTCGACACAAAACCTACCTAAGAACACTCGCAGACGCTTATAGTACAACTGTGTAAATTTTCAAGAAAATCGTTTCAGCCGTTTCGGAGTCTATAGGTGACACACACACACACACACACACAAAGTTCCATTTATAAATAAGTTTAGATTCGGAGTAGATGACATCACTGCTTTCATTTCAATCCCAGATCGTACTTTTCGTTTTGAAAAGATTTGAGTCGAATTCTTTGAAACGTTTTTAAAACATAATTTCACCCTAAACAAGGCAATAAAGCCACTAAGACACAAGGATTTATTGCGTGTTAGAGAATATGGCGGAAATATACTATTAATTTGAAAAGATAATAAAAGACCAAAAATTAAGAAGACAGAAGATAAGAAAAGACAAAAAAATAAAAAAATTATAAGATCACAGTTGACAGAGAAGCAATAAGCTGGAAGAGAGTTCCACAAACGAAGTGCAACAGAAGGAACAGTTCGCATAGAACTTACGGTTGCATCTAGCTATTTCAACTTGATAAAGGATGCTAATTTCCAGTTCAAATTCATTTTAGGAACACCTACACTCACTGCCGGCAATAATTATTAGGCCACTACAATGTTTAAAATAAATGATGTATTTCATACAGTTTTTTAGTCTATAAGTGATTTTTTACAATTTATTTTCAGAAGTTGAACCCAAAGCAATAATTAAAATTAATTGAGAATCTTACTTTCTAGTAAATGATTTTTTCATAATTTATTTTCAGAAGTTGAGCCCAAAGCAATAATTAAAATCAATTGAGAATCTTAATTTCGAGTAAATGATTTTTTCATAATTTATTTTCAGAAGTTGAACCCAAAGCAATAATTAAAATCAATTGAGAATCTTAATTTCGAGTAAATGATTTTTTCATAGTTTATTTTCAGAAGTTGAGCCCAAAGCAATAATTAAAATCAATTGAGAAACTTACTTTATAGTAAATGATTTTTTATAATTTATTTTCAGAAGTTGAACCCAAAGCAATAATTAAAATCAATTGAGAATCTTAATTTCGAGTAAATGATTTTTTCATAATTTATTTTCAGAAGTTGAGCCCAAAGCAATAATCAAAATCAAGCAGCTGAATTTTACGATCACCAATGCCTTTTACGAGAAAAGTAAACGCAATGGAGACGGCCATTATAAATATCTACTGCGGCTAAGTCCATTCTTCGGATATAAGCCTGTTGATATCCAGTTCATGTAAGTTTAACAATCATATATGCCTTTATTGTTTTTATATACCATGTACATTCAGTACATAAGCAATATTGGTTCTCCATGGCTTTCAGTCAATATGACTGAAAGCCATGGAGAACCAATATTAATAAATATTGACCAATATTAATAAATATTGATCTTTTACTATATCTCTTTCTTTTTGTTATATTATCCAGATTGGTTTTCTATTTTTTTGACGTGTCGTATCATTCTAGGATAAGAGTGATCATGGCTCTCCACAACTTCCTGTCTTTTGTTGCTCTAAATCATTTTTCTCTATTTGCCATTTCTCTTGTCCTTGTTAAAACCAATGCACCCCCCGCAGAAAAAAAAAAAAACTAAGAAAATGGCTAAAGAAGTGACCGAAAGTGTTTTGGTCAATGGACGATATGCACAATTTTTGCCTTCGCTTGTCAACCAAACAACTGAAATTAAAGCCAAAATACGACGTTTAGAACGACTCATGATTAAACATAATAGACGTTCATTGTCTCTTATATTTAACAGTATATGTCTAGAAAATATATATATATATATATATATATATATATATATAGTGTATCGAGGCAGCAAATAATTTTCTAAACATATACTGTTAAATATAAGAGACAATGAATGTCTATTATGTTTAATCATGAGCCGTTCTAAACGTCGTATTATGTCAACACAAAATAAAATCGTCGGTGATGGTGGATGTTATTGTGATACCGTCTTGGTGACCTCTCTGAAGATGGCTCATGTGAGCCGAAAGCTTAGAACTAAATTAATAAAAACTTATCCAAATGTTGGAGAATTTTTGTCTTTATTTTCAACTGAAGCCAAAATACGACGTTTAGAACGGCTCATGTTTAAACATAATAGACGTTCATCGTCTCTTATATTTAACAGTATATGTTTAGAAATAATATATATATATATATATATATATATATATATATATATAAAATAAATTTTCAATATTCAAAAATGTTGAATGAACATTTCAACATGAAACCCCTAAGAGAGATTTCACATCTCCTCAGCAACCGTAATATTTCAAAATGGAAATAAAAATAAGGATAAAGGGGGGGGGGGATACAAAAAATAAAATATAAAATAAAAAAGAAGAAGAAATAAAAAAATAAAAAATGACGGTTATGATTTGAGAAATTTACGTCCCAAAAACTTTCGGAATTAAAACGTCTAATTTTAGATTCTAAAAATTTACGTCCCAAAAACTTTCGGAATTAAAACGTCTAATTTTAGATTCTAAAAATTTACGTCCCAAAAACTTTCGGAATTAAAACGTCTAATTTTAGATTCTAAAAATTTACGTCCCAAAAACTTTCGGAATTAAAACGTCTAATTTTAGATTCTAAAAATTTACGTCCCAAAAACTTTCGGAATTAAAACGTCTAATTTTAGATTCTAAAAATTTACGTCCCAAAAACTTTCGGAATTAAAACGTCTAATTTTAGATTCTAACTTTTAGATAGAGTTGCAAGTGAATAAATGGAAAATTTGGTTTCGTCTATCTTTAGAAAGTAAAGGGGGTAAGAAGTGGTGTTAAATTGAGAATACGGTTAAAAACAAAACAAAAAGGGGAAGTGGGAGGTAAGAAAAATAAAGAGAAGGAAAGAGAAGAAAAGAAAGGAAAAACGGAAAGAAAATTTTATTAAATTTTTTAAAATTCTTATATCTATTTTCTTCCCTAAATATGCTTTTTCTAAAGTGTCTCTTTTTTCCTAATACTTTAACCTATGTATAAAGTTAGTTTTATTTGACACGTATCGAGCGTTTCTAATATGAAATTTTTTTCATATTACGGTTGCTGAGGATTTCATGTTGAAATATTCATTCAACATTTTTGAATATTGAAAATTTATTTTATTTTATATTAGCTCTGTAATTTTAATTACATTGAGCTCTCCTCCTGTATCATTTTTTAATATTAATATTTTAATATTAATTAGGATCAGGTTTTTGGGATTTATCTTCCTACTTTTCCGTTTGGATTAAAGGATTTTAATAATATATATATATATATATGTGTGTGTGTGTGTGTGTTTTAGTGGATACACATGTTTGAGTAAACATCCCTTTTAAACAGTGTAAATTTTGAATTTTATTTGCAGTGTTCCCCCTAATTATAGTGTGGCTCTTTGTCGTAATGTCACCAAACAGACTTGTCAAGAACCATCAGCAATGTCTTCCATTACTCAACCAAAGGTATGAGAATATTTTTCTAAATTTCTCTTATTGCTTTGCAGAAGGTTAGTGATGACTTACTCCCTGGTCATAAGGTCTCCAGAAACGCATCATATTAAAAAACATTTTACATTAATTTTGAACAAACCGCGTACAAAGTCAACAATTCTGATTATTAAATTATTGTTTCATCATAGAATTTAACATTTTTACTTAAGTTTTATTTTCATTTATATATATACTAGCAGTATAGCCCGGCGTTGCTCGGGTGTAATGTAAGATTTAAAACTAATCCATAGTCCTGGAGCTCAGACTCTTTGGACGTGGACACGAAAGACTAAAAAGCAGTAGTTGTTTCCAGTTAAAGCGAAACCGTCTGTTTATCTGCCTGTATGTCTGTATTTTTTTCAGCCGTTTTATTTTAGTTTTTGCTTCTGGTTTGGCTCTAAGTAGGTATAATTGTAGTTCTTAGTCTCAGCCATGATACCATTTACTCAGAGGACTTATTTAGCCTTCAAAATTCAGTTTACGACGAAAAAAAATTATTTGATATCGATACCAGGAAATCAAAATTTGATTTACATCCATTCATTTTTCTTTCAGTCTACAGTTTCGCTTTAACTGGAAACAACTATTGCTTTTTAGTCTTTTGTGCCAACGTCCCTGGAGTCTGAACTCCAGGACCATGGATTAGTTTTAAAGCTTTCATTACACCCGAGCAACACCGGCTATACTGCTAGTATCATATATAAGGTTTATATTATTTAAATGCAGAAATCCTTGGATAATTTAAACATTAAATGTTTTTTAATCATGCATGACCCCAGTTAGAGGAAGGCATAAAATATGACTAAAACATTTTTTTAATCAGGCTTTTAATTGCTTTTATGAAAATGTTTTTGTATGGACATTTAAAAATGTCTTTGGGTTTTAAAAAATTCGCCGAATAAAGAATTTTTACAAGAATGGTTTGAATTTTTTTTAATAATTCAAGTAAAATAAACTTTAAAAATTTTAAAAATGTAGTAGTCTTCTGGGGTGTCAAGTGATATTATTATTATTATTATTATTATTATTATTATTTACAAAAAAAAGAATTAACAGCTTAATAAAATTCAGTGACCACTAGTATTTAAAAGAAAAATTGAAATTGTATGGTTATTAAACAAACACAATATTTATGAATCAAAATTTAAAAGCTTAATACAGTTCAGTGACTACAAGTATTTTACAAGGAGTTCTAAAATTGTATTGTTATTAATTAAATACAGTATTTATTAATCAAAATTAAATTGCTTAATACAGTTCAGTGACCACCAGTATTTTTAAAAGAATTTTGAAATTGTATTGTTATTAAATAAACACAATATTTATTAATCAAAATTTAAATTCTTGATACAGTTCAGTGACCACCAGTATTTTAAAAAGAATTTTGAAATTGTATTGTTATTAAATAAACACAATATCTATTAATCAAAATTTAAATACTTAATACAGTTCAGTGACCACCACCTAAAATTGTTTAAATATTGAAATGTTTTTGAATTTTTTTTGTCAATTAGAACGTCTAAGGTGTAATGAATAAGATTGCATTGAAAAAAGTTCAAAAAGTTGAAAATCAACAAATTTAAAAGTGGTGGTAGCGTCGTACAGGTCCACCCAAATTTTTTTAAAATATTGGTGGTCACTGAACTGTATTAAGCATTTAAATTTTGATTAAAAAAATATTGTGTTTATTTAATAACATGCACCCTAAACTTTCTGACTGACAAAGAAAATTTGGAAACATTTCAATATTTAAACAATTTTAGTGGGGGGTCTCAGTTTCTGATACAACGTTATAGTATATCGACCCTCTCTTTTGGAACCACTCGCCAGTACGACATTACCACCACCTGTAAATTTGTTGATTTTCAATTATTTTTTTTTACTTTTTTCAGTGCAATCTTATCGATTGAACCCTAAACTTTCTGACTGACAAAAAGAATTTCGAAAAATTTCAATATTTAAACATTTTTTTGGGTGGGGGAGCTCAGTTTAGAAAAAGGGCAAGAACTCGTAAAAAAAACAAAAAAAACAAAAAAAAAAAACAAGAAAGCGACTTCAACGGTAGTGGTTCCAAAATGGAGGATTGATTTACTATAACGTTGTATGAGCACCCCGCTAAAATTGTTTAAATATTGAAATTTTTCCAATTTTGTTTTTGATAATCGGAATCTTTATGCAATAATCGAGAAGACTGCGCCGAAAAAAGTCCATAAAAATTGAAAATCAGCAAACTTAAAGGTGGTGGTAATGTTGTACAGGTCCGCCGAATTTTGATGTTTTTTTTTTGTTCAGATAATTTTAAAAATTTTTGTAAATACGGATGTCCATACATGACATTTTCATAAAATAAACGCGGTACAAAATATAGTAAACTTTAATTCAATCTTTTATTTTATAGGAAAGACTTTATGAGTGGAAAATTCCTATTGGTCTTTGGTTTTCCAGTACGTTTGTTTTTAGAGTGATGACATATGTAAGTATTGACTTGTTTTGGCAATCGTAATAATATTGTCTATTGTATTAATATTGGCAGTTGCAATGATATTGTCAATTGCAATGATATTGTCAATTGCAATGATATTGTCAATTACAATGATATTGTCAATTGTAATAATATTGTCGATTGCAATGATATTGTCGATTGCAATGATATTGTCAGTTGTAATAATATTGTCAATTGCAATGATATTGTCAATTACAATAATATTGTCAATCGTAATAATATTGTCAATTGAAAATAATTGTTCGTTGCAATAATATTGTCATTTTAATGATATTGTCAATTGTAAAATATTGTCATTGCAATGCTATTGTCAATTTTGGAATGATATAATTGTCATCTTGTCGATTGTAATAATATTGTCAGTTGCAATGCTATTGTCAATTGGAATGATATTGTCAATTGCAATCATCTTGTCGATTGTAATAATATTGTCAATTGCAATGATATTGTCACGTGTAATAATATTGTCAATTGCAATCATCTTGTCGATTGTAATAATATTGTCAATTGTAATAATATTGCCGATTGCAATGATATTGTCACGTGTAATAATATTGTCAATTGCAATCATCTTGTCAATTGTAATAATATTGCCGATTGCAATGATATTGCCGATTGTAATGATATTGTCACGTGTAATAATATTGTCAATTGCAATAATAATTTACGATGTGCTTATAACATATTTGAAGGGCCTGAGTAGGTGGATGGCAGAACTGGGTTTGCGTGGTGTTATAGGAGAAAGTAAAATACAATATTTATTAAACAAAATTTAAATGCTTAATACAGTTCAGAGACCACAAGTATTTTAAAACGAATTTTGAAATTGTATTGTTATTAAATAAACACAATATTTATGAATCAGAATTTAAAAGTTTAATACAGTTCAGAGACCACAAGTATTTTAAAAAGAATTTTGAAATTGTATTGTTATTAAATAAACACAATATTTATGAATCAGAATTTAAAAGCTTAATACAGTTTAGTGATCACAAGTATTTTAACAAGAATTTTGAAATTGTATTGTTATTAAATAAACACAATATTTATGAATCAGAATTTAAAAGCTTAATACAGTTTAGTGACCACAAGTATTTTAAAAAGAATTTTGAAATTGTATTGTTATTAAATAAACACAATATTTATGAATCAGAATTTAAAAGCTTAATACAGTTCAGAGACCACAAGTATTTTAAAAAGAATTTTGAAATTGTATTGTTATTAAATAAACACAATATTTATGAATCAGAATTTAAAAGCTTAATACAGTTTAGTGACCACAAGTATTTTAACAAGAATTTTGAAATTGTATTGTTATTAAATAGGAGTTCGAATTCAAGTTAAATACACTGTCCTTACTTATGGGGCAAATTCGCTTGGAAAGGTATTAATTCGTCTCTTCTCACTCCATCTAGAGGTTAAATAGTGAGACAGATTGTTTGGCATCCAGTCTACCGCACAAAATAATAGCAACCTACTTTGGGAAAATCTTCTGTTTAGTCAGTCGTGTCTCTTATCACATATTAACTGACTAAATAAGATTGGCCACTGATTACAAAATACATACTTTTATTAGCTTAAAGTCTGATTGGTTTGATGAGGTCAAATTGGCAGCTGATCGAAAAAATGACTTTCAATCTGTTGTTAACTGGGGCAAGGAATGGCTTGTTAATATTAATGCCTCCTAAATAAAACTTCTTTTGATTTGTCTGAGAGAATCATTTTTAGTTTTTCATGAGCATAGCTGGTTCTAACCTTCGTTGCAATTTATCGGGAAAACGTTTCCCAGCCACATGAGTTGGAATGATTATAGAGAACTTGTAGTATAGCCCGGCGTTGCTAGGGTGTAATGAAAGCTTTAAAACTAATCCATTGTGCTGGAGCTCAGACTCTTTGGACGTTGGCACGAAAGACTAAAAAGCAATAGTTGTTTCCAGTTAAAGCGAAACCGTAGACTGAAAGAAAAATGAATGGTTGTAAGTCAAATTTTGATTTCCTGGTATCGATATCAAATAAGTTTCTTTCGTATTAAACTGAATTTTGAAGGCTAAATAAGACCTCTGAGTAAATGGTATCATGGCTGAGACTAAGAACTACAATTATACTTACTTAGAGCCAAACCCGAAGCAAAAACTAAAATAAAAGAGCTGAAAAAAATACAGAAACAGATAAACAGACAGACACACAAACATCTTGACTTTTATATAGATATATTATCGACTTTCTGCACTATTGTAAGAACTGCAATCTTGAAACTTCTGAATATCATTTCTTATGTCTTTGTCTATGAGTGTATCAAATTTGATTAAAATCGAACCACTCCTTCTATAAACCGATTTTTTTATCATCGATTTTCGAAATTATTTAGTTTGCTATTTAAAAATATGATTCAGTGTGTTGTGTTAGACAATTTTTCTTGCCAGAATCCGTCTTACATATTTATAAGCCTACCATGTGGTATAGACCAACAGGAGTTACCTTTCTTGTTGACGATTGTCTCCCTTGAAATAAAAACACGACCTTAATTCCTATCATGCCTTCGAGTTGTTATTATATTTATTTTTTTCTTGTTTTGAATATTGTTGCCGCATCTGATCTGGTGCTCCTGATATGTATCTGCTTCTTTTTTTATGTGCCATGTCCCTTCAGGACGTAGGCGATCATGGCCTTCCACGTCTCCCTATCCCTGGTGGCTCTTTGCATGCTTTCTCCTGTTACACCACCCGAACCCGGTTCTGCCATCCACTAGCTCAAGCCCATAAATCTAGAATATAAATGTATAGAAACTAGCATGGCCGCAAAATGAGGGATCAGTTTATATATTGATTATAATATAGAATTGATCCCCCATTTTATATATCCATATTATAATTTCTTATAAACAGTTTGCATATATATTCTTCTTTTATGTGCCTTGTCCTTTCAGAACGTAGGCGATCACGGCTTTCTACGTCCCCTTATCCCTGGTGGCTTTTAGTACGCCTTCTCGTCTAACGTCTCTCAGCCCCCGTTCTGTCATCCACTAGCTCAAGCCCATAAATCTAGAATATAAATGTATAGAAACTAGCGTGGCCGCAAAATGAGGGATCAGTTTATATATTGATTATAATATAGAATTAATCCCCCACTTTATATCCACATTATAATATAAAGAGTTGGCATATATATTCTTCTTCTATGTGCCTTGATATAGGTGATCATGGCCTTCCACGTCTCCCTATCCCTGGTGGCTCTTAGCACGCTTTCTTCTGTAACGTCTCTCAGCCCCCGTTCTGTCATCCACTAGCTCAGGCGCTTTAAATATGTTATCCGCTGCTTTCCTCTGTCTCTTTTTTCTCTATCTGGCCTGTTAGTATCAGGTTCTCCAAGCCCTCCTTCCTCGTTGCATGTCCCAGGAACTTCATTTGTTTCTTCCTGATGCTCAGTATTAATTTCCTTTTCGTTTCCATCCTTTCCAAAACCTGATCATTGCTCACATACTCGGTCCATGATATCCGCAGCATCCTTCTGTAGAACCACATTTCAGTTGCTTCAAGTTTTTCCTTCATCTTTGTTGATATTGTCCAACATTCACTGCCATATTGAAGAACTGACATCACATAGCAATCCAGTACTCTCTTCTTTGTTTCTAGTGAAAGTTTCCTGTGTCTTAATACTTTACTCAGCTTCTGGAACGTGTCTTTCGTCTTTGTATCTCTGGGTCACACTTTTCGTCTTCAGTTAGAACACTTCCCAGATACTTAAATTTTCGTACCTGATTGATTTTAACATACCCTCCACCTGTATTTGGCACTTTGGACATCGAAATTTATTGTATTTTATAATTGGCTCTGTAATTTAAATATTTACATTGAGCCCTCCACCTTGATCAGTTTTAATATTAATGTAATTAATATTAATTAGGATCGGGTCATAGGGATTTACCTTCCTGCTTTTCCTTTTGGATTAAAGTTATATATATATATATATATATATATATATATATATATATATATATATATAATGATCTAGTTACTTAGTTTTTGATCATAAAGAATTAAGACCAATACTTAGGTGTTCAATGCAATTATATTGGAGAGCTTTTTAATACTTTTCCTTTGTAAACGAGTTATTACGTGACAATTTCTTTTATTTTTTATTAAAATTTCTTCTTATTTTCTTAAATTAGAAGAAATTGTCACGTAATAACTTCTTTACAAATGAAGAATATATATATATATATACTAGCAGTATATAACCCGGCGTTGCTCGGATGTAATGAAAGCTTTAAAACTAATCCATGGTCCTGGAGCCCAGACTCAGCCTAAAGAATATTTGTGTGAAGTTTAGTGAGAATCGGATAAAAAATCTGGATTTGTATAAAGGACATACAGACACATAAACAGACACACACACAAACATCTTGACTTTTATATATATATATATATTATCGATTTTCTCTCACTATTGTAAGAACTGCAACCTTGAAACTTCTGAATATCGTTTCTTATGTCTTTGTCTATGAGTGTATCAAATTTGATTAAAATCGGACCACTCCTTCTATAACCCGATTTTTTTCGATTATCGATTTTCGATATTTATCGGTGGTACCTCGACACAAAACCTAGCTAAGAACACTCACAGACGCTTATAGTACAACTGTGTAAATTTTCAAGAAAATCGGTTCAGCCGTTTTGGAGTCTATAAGTAACGGATACACACACACACACACACACACACACACACACAGACAAAGTTCCATTTATAAATAAGTTTAGATATATATATTGTCATCCGCAGACAGATCTGTTTCGCTGTATCACAGCTCATCAGTACGGTTAGACTCCGATTGCTTTTTAATCCAGGATTGAAACCTGACTGAATTGGCGTCAGTCGGCGATTCTATCTCTGGGCTATGGGCGTTCGGTGGAAGAAGGCAGACATATATATATTACAATGGGGTTCACCCGGTACAAGGCCCAAGAGCCACACAAGGTTAAGATTATAGAGTAAGGGGCAGAGTTCATATATGTATTCTTATATATTTATGCAACGTTTTATTTGGATGATTTTTGACTGAATTTCTTTTCTATTTTTCAGACTCAGCCTGCTCACAGAATTTGTTCCATGACCTCTAATCAAATTGGCCAAAGTCTTTTTGAATACAATATTGAGTTCTTGAGAACTTGTCTTCTCTGAAAGAACAGCAAAGAATAAACCGAGGAAAAAAAAACCCAGCAGAAAGACGCGCTGATCGAACCAAGTTGTCTGATCTCGTTTCTCTTATATATTGTGACTCGACTGACAAAAACAAAAACAAAAAAAACCGCTATAGTTCAAGAGAGGGTAGAGAAGAAGAAGAAGAAGAAACATGCACTTACATACACACGCACCCATGCACATACATACAGACAGAAAGAGAGAAAACGCGAGGGAAAGAGTGTGTGTGTGTGTGTGTATGTGTGTGTGTGAGAGAGAGAGAGAGAGAAAGAGAGAGAGAGAGATGCCGATTTATTTACCTTGTCTAATATTGCAAATATACCTAGTTCAAAACTTTCATAAAAATTATGCCTTTCTTTTGCAAGGTCAAAGGAAGTACACACACATACATACACATACATACACACGTACATACATACATACATACATACATACATACTTACACATACAGAGAAAGAGAGGGAGATGCTGATTTCTTTACCTGGTCTAATATTGCAAATATACCTAGTTCAAAACTTTCATAAAAATTATACCTTTCTTTTGCAAGGTCAAAGGAAGCACACACATATGCACATCCACACACACACACATACATACATACATACAGAGAAAGAGAGGGGGTTGCTGATTTCTTTACCTGGTCTAATATTGCAAATATACCTAGTTGAAAACTTTCATCAAAATTTTGCCTTTCTTTTGCAAGATAAAAGGAAACAAACATTGAAAGATTTTTAAAAAATGGCGTTAAGTTTTTACTAAAATCACTTTACTTCATATTGCATTAACCCTGGTCATAGAACATTAACTATTTTGAAATGTTTTCAAAAACAAAAAAAAAAAAAAAAAAAAAAAAAAAAATCAACTTACCTCATATGTCTTTTTATTGTAAAAAAATGTTTTGAAAAGAATTTTGAAGATGTGCTTTGATAAAAAAATGTTTTCTGTTTACATATTTTAAACACAAAAAACAAAAACACACGAACTTAGTTAGTGGTAAAATAAATGTTTTTTGTAAGTCATATACTGGGTGATTGAAAAGTAACTCCTTATTTTAAGTATTCTGGAGGATCCCGTCTTGTAAAAACAATTACCGAAACGGGAGAGTTCTTCATACATAAAACAGGATAAGTCTATATTTCTGAGATGAGGTAGTATTTACAATATTTACATTATTCAGACTATTGTCCTTATCTTTGTTGCCATTTGACGACGTTTCGACCGTTGTACGCCTTGGCCTTCTTCAGGTGCTATGAATTTCGAACCGAACCCTTTATTACAATCAATGGGGTATATGAACATCTATATTCATTGTATATAGACGCTGGTTAGTTCCTGTGACTTGACCCAAAGAGTTGTGAGTTCAATACCAGGCTACAGTAGTGGTGAACAAGTAACTTACACAGTTAAAGGGAGATAACTCATGACTTCCATTTCGCAAGCAATGAAGTTCATATATCCAAGTGATTGTAGTAAAGGGTTCGGTTCGAAATTCTTAGCGCCCGAAGAAGACCGGAGTGTACAACGACCGAAACGTTGTACAAATGACAACAACGTTCAGAACAATTGACCGAATAATGTAAATGCTATAAAACAGAATGTTACTTACCAATCACCCCGTAGAATAAGGAATTGTTTCTTTAAAATTATAAAGATCTGTATATTTTTATGGTGATTTTCTAAATTTAGCTCTAATGAGAACAATTCTAAAAGTACACCCAATCAAGATCGAACTCAGTCGTAACTGTTCGAGGGAGACAATCTTGCTGAGCAATACACCACATCAGGATACCTAAACGTTCTTCAAAACGCAACTTAAATGTGACATGAGTCCGAGATTTCAGGGCATCCAGCGAGGATCGAACTCGCTACTCAGTCACAATTGTTCGAGCGAGACAATTTTGCTGACCAATACACCACGTCAGGATGCCCAAACGTTGTTCAAAGCGCAACTTAGATGTGACATGTCCGAGAGTTCAGGCACTCAGTGAGGATCGAACTCGCTACTCAGTCGTAATTGTTCAAGCGAGACAAGCTTGTTAACCATTACACGAGGTCAGTATAACCTCTATATGTTTGTTTTCATTTACCTTAAGGAAAAACTTTGACGATGGCAAAACGTTTTCAAAAGAAACGTCTTTACTATATAAAAGATATTTCAAAGGAAAAATATCTACCTTATTTGATCTGCAATATTTACATTTTATTGAATCCATTTATTAAAGGAAGTTATATATTTCCAAATCAACTCACCCCAAGCAAGACGGTAAAGCCACTGAGATGCAAGGTACTACTGCGCGTGAAAGGGAATGAAAATGGGTTAGTAAGAAAAAGCTGGTGATCACCGGATGTGTGTGTATATGTGTGAATGCTTGTAGTTTCGATGTATACGTATATGAGGATGTATATGTATACGTTTATAGATGTGTGTATATATATATTTTGTGCGTTTATGATTCTCAAAAATTTCCCAACAGAAGTAAATTTAAAAAACATTCCACAGTTTGACCAAAGTCTTGTGAGTCAAATTGGGCAGACGGAACTGTTTGGAAGCCGTCAATGGAACCAAGTCACAAGTCATCGTGACTGAGGTTCGAGCTTATTGGCCTTTTTCAACTACTGGTCACATCAATTTGTACATTCTCTTCCAGAAACTGCAATAAAGCTCTGCTCAACATAGTTTTTTTTTTCTGTTTTTTAATCATTTCACCCTAAGCAAGTGCTATGGTGAAACACACCTATCTTATAGTTCATTATAGAATAGGTGTGTTCACTCTCCCACCTAATTAGTGGGAGTAGTAAGAGGAATGAGGGTCAGTCGATGTTGGACGAGAGTAGTCGACAGTTAGTCGAATACGAAAGTAGTCAGCGACCTGGCAAGATTACACTGCGTAAAACATATTATATCAAGTTCCTAACGTTTTGTACGTCGAACCTATTAGGACCGAATTTAGCACAAATACTAGCCTCCACTGCTAAAATAACTCCACAACAGAATCCAAGTGTGAAACTTGTTAGATGTAACTACAGTTTTCATGCTAACTTCTCTAGGATTCCTCGCCTGTGGGAGCTCTCTTCCGGCTTCTTAGTATGATTCTTAGAAATTTAAGTTCAATGTCAATCATCATCTTCTGTCTACCTTTTCTTTAATTGTGCTCTGTTTTATAGACACTTGCATCGCCATTCTTTAATGTACATTCTTTAATGTAAATTATAAAAAAATGGTAACCACATTAACATTGAGATCACAGCTTGGTGCTTTTTCGTTGTTATGGTAAAACACACCTATTCTATAGTGAACAGACTCTCCCACCTAATTTAATTTTAAATATACGCTTTGGGCGATCATGTCTCGAAAGAAGCAGAAAATTATGGGTAGAAGTTTAGCCCGCATTAGGTTGCCTCAGTTTTCTACAGTAGACTGGTTTCAGCCAAGGCTATAGAACCCAATCTGTCCTATTATTTAACCCATAACTGGAGGGAAGAGAGGGATTAATACCTTTCCCAAGGGTAATTGTGTGTAATTGAATTTGAAGTCGGTACCCCGATTTGTCGCTTCGAGTCGATATCCACTGCATCACACTGCACATCCGATCTAGTACTACGCTTAAATTCTAGGTATATCAGAGGAAAGTTCACAAGAATTACCCTGTAAGTATTTATAGAAAAAGGCACAGGGAAGCTACATTACGGCGCGGTAAAGCCGAGATGTTAGGCCAGGATCAATAATGTTGCAAATTATTTTTAAAATTTTGTCAAGAATCTCTAAATGAAAATCAGAAGCACAAAATCAGACGTGGCAGTAATATTCTAAGTAAAAAAATATTTATAGAAAAAGCACAGGGAAGCTACATAATTCCAGTGAGAAAATGACTGAAGTCAAGCTGCCAGGTCAGCACCAATAACACTGCAGATTCTTCTTTGGATTTCATCAAGAATCTCGAAATACACACCAGAAGCACCAAACCAAATGGGACAAAGCAAACCCGAATGTTAGACTCAAAAATGTGTCAGATCTTTCGCAGTACAAAAACAGATTGGTTCTGGTGATGGTTAAAGTAACACGATTACACCTGAGCAGGCGTCTGCAAAAGGGATTACAAGGCTAACTTTGTTTACAGGCATACTCGGACCGAAGCAACTAGTTAGTATTTGTGCATATGCATATTTATGTGTGTGTTATGCATGTACATGTGTGTAGCTATGTTACTTTTTGTATCCATGTTTATCTATGTACACTCTCTATGTGTGTGCACATGTGTATATATGTACATGTGCAGACATGCACCTGTGTTTATGCTGTTGTTTATTTATGTGCATCTTCATGTGTATATAGTTACAAGTCTTTCTCTATGTATGGTTCTGGGTAGGTATGTGTATGTACACTACCGGCCATAATTATTAGGCTACCCCAGTGTTTTAAAAGAAATTATGTATTTTATACTATTTTTAGTATTCATTGCCAAGTGAATAATTGTAAATGAAAATAGAATGGTTCTTTTGTTAATATTGCACAATAACATGTGCATCAAATGAATTTATAAATATTTAATAATTACCTAGATCGCAGTTTCATCAATGAAAGAATGAAGAAAATTTAGGGTGATTTGGATGAGTTCATCTTTGCTTCCTTACATTGTAAAATTTTGCAAATAATAATAACAAAAGAATCATTCTATTTTCATTTACAATTATTCACTTGGCAATAAATACTAAAAATTGTATAAAAAACATTATTTCTTATATATTGGCTGATCGCTTGTATCAAGTAGATACTGATAGGACAGTAATCCAAATCTTGTTCCAGACGTAGGCTCAGGCACATTTCTTTTTGTTCAACACCGATAGAGCCTTATATACTATTATCGACATATATACTACTTAAATATAAGTATCTATGTACTTCTTTATATATATATATATATATATATATATATATATATATATATATAAATTAAAAAAGGATTAATTCAAGGATGTTGAATGACCATTTCGATATGAAATCCCCACATGGATAACACATCACCTCAGCAACAAGAAAATCCTTTCTGAAACTGGAGAAAAAAATCAGTCTATTTTTCTTTTTAAATAGATTTGCAAAAAAATTTTAAAAAGAAAGAAAAGGAAAAGAAAAAGAAAAAAAAGATAAAATAAAATAAAATAAACAAAAAGAAAAATTGGCATCGTCTGGGTTCGCAAAAAAGGAAAGAGAATTGTAACGTAAAAGGAACAGACGGCGTGTTGAATTGATATTAGGTTAAGCAAAACGGAAAAAAGGTGGGAGGTAAGAAGAGATAAAGGAAGGGAGGGAAGAAAGAAAAAAAATTTTATATTACAGACACTGGACATATTCAAAACCTAACTTCCCAAAAACGTTGAAGTATTAGAAAAAGGCCTTTTTTAAAAAGGCATAATTATTTTTAAAGGGAATAAAAAGATATAGAATTTAAAATAAATGTTTTTTAAAAAATTAGGTCATTTAATTTAAACTAAATAAAGATACCGCTTGGTATAAAAAAAAAAGTTTCATTTCCAATTATACATACATGTATGTGTACACACATACACACACTCACAATTCTTCAATTATGAATACATAACACATTCATACATACACACACACATACATTCAATTACATACATACACTTATATACGTATATACACATACATGCGCATACACACACACACATATATATATATACACATATACAAAAATTCCACACACACAATATATATGTACACACACACACACACACACACACACACACACACACACACATATATATATATATATATATATATATATATATTATACAGATGCACACATACACACATACATATAAAAAATATATAAAAAATTTTTATGAATATTATGAAGGGAAATATAATTAGAGCATTTAAATAGCTAAAAAAAATTTTTACACACATAAATACATATATACACACATACATATAGACATATATACTCACATATATACAAATATACACATACACACACAAACATACACCTATACATAAAAATTATACAAAGAAAAATTTTAAATTTAAAATTTAAATTTAAAAATTTAAAATTTAAAATCCGCCCTATGACGGCACTTACTTTTGAATCTTAGAAAGGAATTCATTAATAAGTCCTGATGAGGATACTTCAAAATCAGAATCTTCTCCAATAGACATAGACGGCACCTATCACGAAAATTTTTAGGGGTACAGGCTGAGCCTAGTAGTTTCCAGCTGATTATAGGGTCCTGCCCTTCCTCCTTCATTTTCCAGAATCTACGTGATAGTACCGTCTGGAATCTTTGGTTAGGGTTCGAAAACGAGTACCTGTGGTTGTAAAGTCTCTGTTTGAAAGGGCCCGCGAACATACCAATATAAGTCCGGTAATTGTCTTTGTTGTTAGATGGAGAAATACGGGCTTTATAAATTACTAGGGTGGATTTACATTTGCCCTGCACCGGGCAGGTATTCACAGAATTACAATTGCATTTATCAACAATTTGAGATTTGACGTCGGTATTATTTAAGTTCATTAAAATATGTCTATTATGGGAATTAATAATATCATCTATATTTGAGGTGCAAGAGTAACTGATTTTTAGGGTGAATTTATTAAAAATTTTATTTAAGGGATTATTATTATTAAAATGTTTATCGATTAATCTGAGAAAATACTTACCAATATTGATATTAGTTAGTTTATAATAAGGAGGGGTAACCAAATTATCTTCTTTTTTCTACATTTTCCGGTGTTTTTAGTTTTAGATGATTCTGGGTTTATAGCAGGTTTATTATACGTTAACTTGTTAATAAAACCGCTTTTCTGAAGGGCCTTATCGTAAATTTCTTTACTTGCGTTGAAAATTTGTATATTAGATGATAATTGGTTAACTCTATTATTTACTATCTTGGGTATTTGTCTTATAATATTCTTGGGGTGGTTGGATAAACTATTTATACAGGTGGGAGAACTATTTTCTTTGAGAAAGGGTTGGTAGGAACCATCATTTAAGTTAAGGGTGATATCTAGATAGTTTACAATTTTGAGATTGGAAGTAACCTCAAACTTAAAACCTAGAAAATTTAGGGCTTTGATAATTTTCTTATGTATTCTATTAGTGTAAGGCCCATTGGAATTGGGAATACATATCAGTCCATCATCCCGATATAGGCCTATTAGTTTAGGGTCTAAAAATCTACTTAAAATATCTAAAATATAAATACCTATTAGATCTGCTACCTGGGCTGAATCATAGGCTCCCATAGGGACATCAAAACTATCTTTAGGCCCTTTTGTCCAAGTAGAATTATCTAAGGTGAGAATGGATTTTCTAGCTCCCAGTATAATCCTGTAGTCCCTATCCGAAATATTAACATAATTTCTAGCAAAGTCTAAACAATCCACAAGAAGCTTTTTTGATATAGAGGAATAGAAATCCACAATATCCAATTTAAGGAAAGTGGATTTAGATTTGTCATTGATATTATCAAACCATTTTATGGTATCTAAGGAACTCTTCCAAAGATTCGGTTGTAAATTAGACTGTAACTTCTCTATTAGGTTCTTCGGAACTTCCCTAGAAATTATGCCTAATTCACTTTTAGTAGGATTAATTAGTCTACTTTGTAATTTATTTTGGAAGTTTGGTTTGTGGTCCTTAAATAAAACATAAGCTTCTTTGGTGGAAATTTTACCAATTCTATCACTAATATTTAATTCATTTGCAAATGTAGCCATATCAGAGGTAATTTCCGATAAAATTAGGTTTCCTCTGTCTATTTTGTAACGACTAGTTATATTATTTTTAAGGATATTTAGGTAATTGGTGGTATTACACTTGTAAATGTTATTTGATTTGTCCGATTTAATCCATAGGTCTTTGGAATTCTTTAAGGTATTAATGTTCGACTTTAATAAATCCTGGAATTCATTAGAAGTTCCCCGGAACTTGATTTTGTGGATCAAATTAAAAAGGTCTTTTTCAAACGAGTTTAAAAATTTGCATACCGGTGGAGTTCTTAGAGTTTTTAAATCAAAGCACTCTGTAGAATCAGGAGAAGAATCCGTTGAACGCAGGAAAAAGTAGGCTTTCCATCGAAGCCTCCTCACAAAATTTTCAATTTTTTCCGTAAGATGAAAGAGAAAGGAATTCAGATTAGGATAAGGAATATTCTTCAAAGAATACTCCGGGGTAAATTTCTCCATAGGAAGGTGACGTTGTTTTGGTAGAAAAAATCCGGGAATAAACCAAGAGAGCTCAACTACGAAAAGGTAGGAGCAAAATATTTTAATTCAGATACTTTAATCCAAGCAAAAAAAAGCAGGAAGGTAAATTCCAAAAACCCGATCCTAATTAATATTAAAAATTTTATTTTAATATTAAAAAATGATACAGGAAGAGAGCTCCATGTAATAAAATATTACAGAGCAAATATATATTAAAATAGGATTAATTCAAGGATGTTGAATGACCATATACACACACTTCTTCTTCTTCTATGTGCCCTGTCCCTTCAGGACGTAGGCGATCATGGCTCTCCACGTCTCCCTATCCCTTGTGGCTCTTAGTATGTTTGCTCCTGTTGCTCCTGGAAACCCCCGTTCAGTCATCCACCTGATCAGTCCCTGCAAATAAGTTATCCGCTGCCTTCCTCTGTCTCTCCTTCCTTCTATCTGTCCAGTCAGTATCAGGGTCTCCAGGCTCTCCTTCCTCATTGCATGTCCCAGGAACTTCAGTTGTCTCTTCCTGATGCTCAGCATCAATTTCCTTTTTGTTGCCATTCTTTCTAACACCTCGACGTTGCTTGTATGCTCAGTCCACGATATCCGTAGCATCCTTCTGTAGAACCACATTTCGGCCGCTTCCAGTTTTGTCCTCATTTTCGATGATATTGTCCAGCATTCACAGCCGTATTGAAGAACTGACATCACGTAGCAGTCTAGAACTCTTTTCTTCGTTTCTATTGAGATTTTCCTGTGTGTTAGTATTTTGCTCATCTTCTGGAACGGGTCCTTTGCCATGCCAATTCGCCTTCGGATTTTCGTGTCGCACTTTCCATCTCCTGTTAGAACACTTCCTAGGTACTTAAATTCTTGTACTTGTTTGATTCTGTTATTCTCCACCTGTATTTGGCATTTTGGGTTGTATCTTTTGCTGATGACCATGCACTCAGTTTTCTTAAAGTTTATTTGTAGTCCCTTCTTGTCACTCTCCACTGCTACTTTCTGTATGAGGTCTTGTAGTTTCCTTTCCGTGTCCGCAATCAGCACTGTATCGTCCGCATATCTTATGTTGTTCAGGTTGTGGCCTCCAATAACAAATCCTGGCGTGTCATCTAGGGTCCTCAAAATATTCTCGCTGTATATACACACACTACCGGCCATAATTATTAGGCAACCCAGTGTTTTAAAAAAAGGATGTATTTCATATTATCTTTTAGTATTTATTGCCAAGTGAATAATTGTAAATGAAAATAGAATGGTTCTTTTGTTAATACTGCACAATAACAAGTGCATCATATGAATTTATAAATATTTAATAATTACCGATATTGCAGTTTCATCAGTGAAAGAATGAAGAAAATTTAAGCTGATTCGAACGAGTTCATCTTTGCAAATTTTTACAAGGCAAGAAACAAAGTAATAATAACAAAAGAACAATTCTCTTTTCAATTGACAATTAACACTAGAAATAGAACTATCGACGAAGAATTATGTTCGTTTTTAATTAAGGTGGCATTTATAAGATCAACGTTATGGCCAGTTTTTTTTCCTGTGTAATACGTACGAATGTGAATGTACAAGCGTACATAATTGTTATGCTTGTAGATACGGGTTTTACATTTTGTGATGTCTCGCTGATATACACTACCGGCAATAATTACTAGGCCACCCCAGTGTTTAAAAAAAATGATGCATTTCATACTGTTTTTTTAGTATTCATCGCCAAGTGAATAATTGTAAATGAAAATAGAATGATTCTTTTGTTAATACTGCACAATAACATACTCATCGAATGAATTTATAAATATTTAATAATTACCTATATTGCAGTTTCATCAATGAAAGAATGAAGAAAATTTAAGGTGATTCGTGGGAGATCATCTTTGCTTCCTTGCCTTGTAAAATTCTGCAAAGTAATAATAACAAAAGAACCATTCTATTTTCATTTAGAATTATCCACTTGGCAATAAATGCTAAAAATATTATGAAATGCATCATTTCTTAAAAAAATAACAAAAAAACTGGGGTCGCCTAATTATTGTGGCCGGTAGTGTACAGGATGGTACACAGATCCTTGACAGCTAACAATTGGCCCGAGCGGAATATCGTCATTGTGAATTTTTGTGCTCTCTTCCCTATGCCAGTCTCTTCTTCTTATTGTCTGTTCGAAGCAAAGGTTTCCTGGCTGCCTTGTAAAATTTTGCAAAAGAACCATTCTATTTTCATTTAGAATTATAGACTTGGTAATAAATACTAAAAATAGTATGAAATACATAATTATTTTTAAAAATGCTGGGGTGGCCTAATATTTATGGCCGGTAGTATATATATATATATATAAAATCTACAGTCTGCGATGGGTAAATTGCCGCTTTTTGCATTGCAACATTTTGCAAAGTAATAGTAACAAAAGAGCCATTCTATTTTTTATTAAGAATTATCCACTTGGCAATAAATACTAAAAATATTATGAAATACACCATTAAAAAAAATACTGTGGAGGCCTAATAATTATGGCCGGTAGTGTATATAGCTGTCTATGAATATATGTGCATTTATCTCTCATTTCCTATATATGTGTGTGTGTGTGTAAATGTGTGCGCTTGTATTCTTGCGTGTTTATATACATGTGTATGTATATGTGTGCAAATCTATGTTTAGGTATGTGTTTGTGCATTCATGTGCCTTTGTATGCGTGGCTGGAGAACTTGATACTGACTGGTCAGATAGAAGGAAGGAGAGACAGAGGAAGGCAGCGGATAACATATTTGCAGAGCCTGATCAGGTGGATGACGGAACGGGGGTTGCCAGGAGCAACAGGAGCAAACATACTAAGAGCCACAACGGATAGGGAGACATGGAGAACCATGATCGCCTACGTCCTGAAGGGAAGAAGAAGAAGAAGAAGAAGAAGTGTATAGCAAATCTACAGGGTGCAATGGGTAAATTGTCGCTATTTGTCTTGCAAAATTTTGCAAAGTAATAATAACAAAAGAACCATTCCATTTTCATTTAGAATTATCCACTTGGCAATAAATGCCCTACATGTAAATTTACATTACTTTTTTTCTGTACTATATTAAAAATCAAAATTTATTTCTTTGTAAGCTTAAAACCGATTCTTATCTAACATATAAAATAAAAATGCATTTATAAATAAAATACAGAACTGAGAATAGTTATTTGTGGTTTCGTCTAGTGACAAGTAAATTCGACAAGCCGTTTGTCGCCTCTCCTGGAACAAATTACCGACGTAAAGTGAGGTATACTTACTTGTACTTAAAATTCCGCCGATCAAACAAAGCTTATTCATACACAACAGTCCAAAAATTCTTGATGATGATGTTGAGGGTGATATTATTATTATTATTATTATTATTATTATTATTATTATTATTATTATTATTGCAGCATCAGCAAGAAATTTATTTTTTGGAATCTGAAATAAAATCGGTGCTTAACTTTTTCTTGTATTCAATATAAATTTATTTTGTTTTTATTGCCTTGCTCAGGGATAATTTTTTTTTAATAAATTAAAAAAAATTATCCCTGAGCAAGGCAATAAAAACACAAAGGGTTACTAAGTCAGAAAGAATATGAAAAAAAAAAACATTATTAAGGAGTCAATTAAGTGCCATTGAACAGGTTAAGAGGCTCATCCCTTGTTCCCTGTTTAGGATGTGATTCCCGGGTTTCTCTTTTCCAATCTTTTCACTCTTATCATTTTTTTTTTTTTCAATTGGAGTAGATAGATCTATCTATCGCCCGGTTCACACTCCACCCACGTCTATTGAACAGGTTAAGAGGCTCATCCCTTGTTCCCTGATTAGGATGTGGTTTCCGGCTTTCTCTTTTCCAGTCTTTTCACTATTACGTAGCCCCCTGCACATCAGCGGCGTTACCACCTTGCTCGGGGTGATACGATTAAAAAAAATGTCATACAAGCTTGGGCGATCTGTATCTTTTGAGACAGTCATGTCTCATAGACAGAAGATTTGCCTGCAGTAGACTGGTTGCCAACCAAGGCTATAGAACCCAGTTTGTCCTGCTATTTTATCCATATCAGTCAGTGATAAACGCTTAGGCGATCATGTCTCAAAAGAGACATGACTGAGCGGGTGGAAGATTTTCCTGTAGAAGGTTGCTATTTCTTTCTACGGTAGACTGTTTGCCAACCAAATCTATAGAACTTAATCTGTTCTGCTATTTAACCCATAGCTGGAGACAGAAGAGGCGGATTATATTATTATATTAATAAGTAGTAATTAGATGGGAATCAGTTTATTACTTCATAACGATAGAAGACCGATCCCCCAATTTATACTCAGTAGAAGCTTTACTTATGTTTCCAACTATTATATTCAGTCAGTCAGTGACATACGTGATGCACACTTGGGCGATCATGTTCTGAAAGAGACATGACTGACATGGAAGAAAATTTCCCGCAGTAGGTTCCTATTACTTTTCGCGCTAGACTGGTTGCCAACCAAGGCTATAGAATGCAGCCTGTCAGTCTATTTAACACATAGTTGGAGCGAGAAGAGATGGATTAAGCACTTTTCCATAGTTATTTGAGCCAAATTGAATGCAACAAGATTTTTACCCAACAGGTCCTCAAAAATGCTTAAATTAGAACAAATCACTCAAAAGAATTCAAATTAATTTAAATGTTGAGAGAGAGAGAGAGAGAGAGAGAGAGAGAGAGAGAGGGGAGGGGAGGGGTAGGAAACCGAAAGAGAAAAAGAAAATAAAAGAGAAAAACAGTGTTGCTGAAGTTCTATAAAAGTGAGAAAGAGAGAGAAAAAGAAAGAAAAGAAAATGCTAGAGACAGACAGACAGACAGACAGAGGGTAAGAAAGAGAGAGATTAATAAAAGGAAAGAAAGAGTGTGGAAAATGAAAGTCAAAGAGATATAGAGGGAGAAAGAGAAAAAAGAAGGAAGTTGCACTCATTCACGCGTTTTTACAGCACTTTTTATACACCCGTGTGCAAATAATCAAAGCAACTGCTTCAGTTTCTTTTATTTCAACATACGGTCAGTTTTAGACCCACTGAAGTGACAGAGTGTAATTCATTTCTATTTTTTCCTCAGATTAGGTTGTTTACACGACAGATACTCAAAAATGCTTAAATTGGAACAAACCCCTCAAAATCAAACAGGTGTAGAAACATAAGTACCTGGGAATTGTTTTAACAGAGGACGGAAGGTGTGACATTGAGTTCTGAAAGCGTATTGGCATGGCCAATGATGCTTTTCAGAAGCTTAGTAGTGTATTAAGGGACAGGAAAATTCCGCTGGCAACAAAGAAGAGAGTACTGGATTGCTATGTGATGTCTGTTCTTCCATATACTAGCAGATAATGGACAAACTCTTTAAAGATGAAGAAGGCATTTGAAGTAACCGAAATGTGGTTCTACAAATGGAGGCTGAGGTTACCATTGACCAAACATGTGAGCAATGACGAGGTTTTCAAGAGGTTGGACACGAGAAGGAAACCGATACTTAACATAAAGAAAAACCAGATATAATTTTTTGAACATGTAATGAGGAAGGAGGGCTTGGAGAGACTGATGTTCATTGGACAGACAGATGGGGAAAGAGACAAGGAAAAGCAACGCACGACATATTTGATGGACTTAGATTAGATGGATGTTTGAGCGGGGATTAAGTAGGATAAGAGGAAACGGTGTATTAAGAGCGACAAGTGATATGGAGATGTGGAGGACCATGATCACTTACTTCATGAAGAGAGACGGCACATAGAAGAAGAAAAATCTTTTAAACGAAATGTTTGCCGCTGCGTAGAACTATAGACATTTCTGAAAAACTTGTTCGTACAAACAATCTCTCGGATAAAATAAAAAAAAAAATGAAAAAACATTTTTTAATTAAATTGGTTTCTATTGGGAAGGCAACTCCACCACACAAAAGAATTTAAATTAATTTAAATGTTGAAGCAGAGAGAGAGAGAGAGAGAGAGAGAGAGAGAGAGAGAGAGAGAGAGAGAGAGATGCCGGAGTAAAACAGAAAAAAATTAAAGAGAAAAACTTCACCCACATCAGTGTTGCTGAAGTTCTATAAAAGTGAGAAAGAGAGAGAAAAAAGAAAGAAAAAGAAACTGCAAGAGGGTAAGGGAGAGAGAGAGAGAGAGAGAGTGAGTAAGTAAGAAAAAGAGAGATTAATAAAAAGAAAGAAAGTGGGAAATTGAAAGTCAAAGAGATATAGAGTGAGAAAGAGAAAAAAAGAAGGAAGTCGCATTTATTCTGTCGCTTCTTTTAGCACTTTTTATACACCCGTGTGCAAATTAATCAAAGCAACTGCTTCAGTTTCTTTTATTTCAACATACGGACCCACTGAAGTGACAGAGTGTAATTAATTTCTATTTTCTTTCCTCCGATTAGGTCATTTACAGTGGTGTCCAGTAATATAAATCTGTGGTCGGGGTGTATGATGAAATATGTTTGACCTTGAAAATAATTGCGTCATCCGTCATTGCATCAGATTTTTATCACGCCCAAACACTATTGTCGCGACTGTCGATTAGTTGTTCTAGGACCACTGTCTGCGATGGACGTTACTCCCAGGAAGCGTACAAAAATTGTAACGCTGAACAAAAGCCCAGTAAGCATTACAGAGAGATCGCAGATATTGTTGGCGTCAGTCTTTCAATTGTCTGTCGTGTTATCAAGGCGAAGAAACAAATCAATCCAAAAGGTAAAAAAATAAATAAATAAATAAATAAATAAAAAATTCGGTCGGTAGAGAAAAACGACACCAAGAGACAACGTATGCGTGATCAGGAAAGTGTGAAAAATTTCAGGAAGACATTAATGGCTTTGTTTCAACTAATTTGCATAAGGGTGTAGATTGTATGACATTTGAATTGGTGGAGATTATTTCAAACTTTTGCTCACATCTTGGTTGATATAGGTGTTATTATTATAACACTGCTACCTTAACGACCATTACGAGTCCCAGTTCTAAGGCCGAGGGTCGAATCATCGTATTCCACACTAACTCGTATTATCGTTCCTACTAATCAAGTTCCAGGTATTGTATTCTTTCTCTCGGTTGATTTCGGGCCGCTCTCCGCAGGCTACTCCCCACTCATTTCTTGTGAGGGGAGGTATAAGTAATGCTTGGAAGAGTTCATTCAGTCTGTCGGTGATGCCGCCATGAGATAGAAAAAAATTGGTAATATATTTTAGACAAAAAAATTCTTGCCAACAATACATTTTAACCAAAAGAAAATTTTACCAGTAATACATTTTAGACAAAATTAAAAAAAAAATATTACTAGAAATACATTTTAGACAAAATGTATTGCCAATACATTTTAGACAATATATATATATATATATATATATATATATATATATATATATATATTTTCTAAACATATGCTATTAAATATAAGAGACAATGAATGTCTATTATGTTTAATCATGAGCCGTTCTAAACGTCGTATTTTTGCTTTAATTTCAGTTGAAAATAAAGACAAAAATTCTCCAACATTTGGATAATTATTTATTGGTTTTCTTCTAAGCTTTCGGCTCACATAAGCCATCTTCAGAGAGGTTGTTTAAACTGAAATATTATAAAATCCACCATCACCGACGATTTCATTTTGTGTTGACATAAAACTCCGCTTGGCAACGGCAATATATATATTGCCAGCAATACATGTTAGATAAAAAAATATTAACTGTAATAAATTTTGGATAAAATATATTACCAACGATCTATTTTAGTCAAAAAATATTGCCAGCAGTGCATTTTAAACAATATATATATATTTATTTAGAATTTATAACATAAATATGTGAAAATATCACTATTAAGTAGCCATTTTGTTTCGACATTACCCGTGTCTTATTAAGTGATGAATTCCATTACAAGCTGGAAGGTTTTAAAAGTTAAAAGGAGTAGCCAAACCCCCCTTAATCAGGGAGGCGTTGTTACATAGACAGAATGGACTAATCAAAACAAAGCAATCTCTGATCTGAAAAATACAAGAACAGACACTAATATTCATTTTTTAGGTGCCTTAAAAAGAATATTTGATTAAAATAGAGGTAAGCATACGTAACTGCATGTACATATGTGGGAGTGCCGACATAAGTAAGTGGGTAATTGTACTGATATGTAGGTTAATTCGGAACCTGTGAGTAGGCGTCAATTTAAACAACATAAGGTACGCTGATGATACAGTACTGATAGCAGACACAGAAAGGGAACTACAAGACCTCCTACAGAAGGTAGCAGAAGAAAGTAACAAGAAAGAACTAGAAATAAACTGCACGAAAACCGAATGCATGGTCATCAGCAAAAAGGGCAGCCCAAAATGCCAAATACAGGTCGGAGATACAAGAATCAAGCAGGTACAAAAATTTAAATACCTGGGTAGCGTTATAACAGAAGACGGAAAGTACGACAGAGAGTTCCGAAGGCGAATTGGCATGGCGAAGGAAGCATTCCAGAAGTTGAGTAAGGTATTAAGAAACGGGACAATTTCGCTAGAAACTAGGAAGAGAGTACTGGATTGCTACGTGATGTCCGTCCTTCAATATGGCAGTGAATGCTGGACAATACCATCAAAGATGAAGGAAAAACTTGAAGCAACTGAAATGTGATTCTACAGAAGGATGCTGCGAATCTCATGGATCGAGCATGTGAGCAATGATGAGGTCTTGAAAACGATGGAAACAAAACGAAAATTAATACTGAGCATCAGGAAGAGACAGCTGAAGTACCTGGGACACGCAATGAGGAAGGAGGGCTTGGAGAATCTGATACTAACAGGCCAGATAGCAGGAAAAAGAGATAGGGGAAAGCAACGGATAACATATTTGAAGGACCTAATCAGGTGGATGACGGAACGAGGATTGCACGGTGTAACAAGAGAAGGCATGCTCAGAGCCACCAGGGATAGGGAAACGTGGAAAGCCCTGATCGCCAACGTTCTGAAAGGACAGGGCACATAGAAGAAGAATATGTATACGCGATCCGGGAAAGTGTGAAAAATTATAGGAAGACATTATTTGTTTTATTTCGATTAATTTGCGCAAGGGTGTAAATTAAAGAGTGACAGGGTGTAATCGATTTCTATTTTTTCTTAAAATTAACTTTTTTGGGGGTTCATGATGAAATTTTTTTAGCCTTGAAAAATATTGCATCAGATTTTTATCCCGCCCAGACACTACTGCCTCGACTGTCGATTAATTGTTCTACGGCCATCAACGTTACTCCAAGAATGAAAATTGTAACGCTGCTCGAACACACTGGCAAGCCTTACAGAGAGATCGCGGATTCTGTTAGAGTCAGCCTTTCAACTGTCAGTCATGTCATTAAGGCGAAGAAACAAACTGGATACATCAATCCAAAACCTAAAGGAAAATTATGTTGGAAGAAAAAAACAACGTCAGGAGACGACGTAAATGTGATCAGTGAAAGCGTGAAAGATCCTAGTAAAACATTATATAGTTTTGTTTCAATTGATTTGCACAAGGATGTAAATTGTATGACATTTGACATTTGCTAAGGTGGAAAGAGAGTCTTGCGAAAATCTATCCAACTCCGAGATCTGTTTTTTTATTTTTATTTTACTATACAATTAGATTGACAGACTGGCTGCAATTGCTATCTCTCCGGCGTGACGTGGCTTCCCTGTGCCTACTCTATAAATACTTTCACGGTTTCTGCTCCCGATGAACTTAGATCACTGGTGCCCCTAGGTACGAATGTGCACGAGATACTAGATTAGCAACTAGGTCCCACTCTTTTTCGGTGAAACCGACAAAATGTAACCGCAATTTCTACTTCAATAGCTTCTTTTCTCGCGCTTCCCGCCTGTGGAATTCCCTTCCACATACTTGCTTCCCCGACAGCTACAATCTCCAGGAGTTTAAATGTAAGGTCAATAGACACCTACTAACACACTAACTCGCATCCATTCTCTCAACAACTCTTCCCATCTACCCAACCCTCATCCTCGGTATCCTTACCCGTCTATCACACACCTTCTGACTTTTCCTATATCTAACCACTCTTTCTCATTACCTTCCCCTATGTAACCCCCTGCGCAATAGTGGCAGTAGAATGCCTTGTTTGGGGTGAAAAAAAGTTCTATACCATTATAATGTGGATATAAACATCTGTGGCAGGGGAACCGGTGACTTAAGTTCGTTAGAGCAGAAGCCAAGAAAATATTTTTAGAACAGACAGAGGGAAGCCACATCCAGTCGGTGATAAAGTGGCTGGAGTCGAGCCGCCAAGTCGGAACCTATCATATTACTGATTTTCCTTTGGAGCCTGTCAAGAACACTGAGATGAACAGCAGGTGCGCCTGACCATATATGACAGTAGTATTCTATGTATGGACGGATGGTTGATTTGTAAGATGGATTCAGGAGGAAAAACTTCCTGGCCCGACACAGTGACCCAACCTTCCTAGGAGTGGATTTAGCTATTGACTCAATGAAATGGTTCCACTTGAGATCCGAAGAGAGGGTAAGGTCGAGGATATAAAAACAAATGTACACGACGTGGAGAAATACATTTCCCTTCCACATGACTGCTTCCCCGACGGCTACAATCTCCAGGAGTTTAAATGTAAGGTCAATAGACACCTCCTAACACACTAACTCGCATCCATTCTTTCAAACTCTCTTCCCATCTACCCAGCCTCCGTATCCTTACCCATCTATCACCCTCCTTTTCACATTTCCTATATCTAACCACTCTCTCTCTCTTTACCTTCCCCTTTGTAGCCCCATGCGCAATAGTGGCAGTGGAATTCCTCTGCGAAAAATAGGTTGATATTATAGAAGCCATAGAATAGCGAGAAGTTGTTTCTCGTCCAAGTAATCCCTATGGCAGACGCCTGCTATGGCACGTTTATATATGTTCAGCACACACACTCAATTGTTTATACTGCAACTATGCTGAACTAGCACTGTCTTCGGGGGTACGGAGCTTCAGAATATGTCGACAGCACCAATGAGGAGACCTGGATATAACGATAGATTTACATCCGACACCAAACTCTCTGCACAGGTGATAAGCGTGGAACCATTTCTTAATTGATTTTGTTTCCAGGTAACACTGACCCAGGTTGGCAACACCTGTTAGGGTCCCAGCTATGGGAAAATATTTAACTGATAAACTGGGGTCAAAACACTATGAATTATAAAAATATATTTTTATAGTAAAAATTCAGCAGTTTATTTTAAAAATATTTTCACATTATATTTTTTTTTTTTTTTTATAAGCGTTTCACCCCGAGCAAGGCATGTCACTGCCACTACTGTGCAGGGGGCTACGTAGAGTGGAGAAAGGCTGATTAAATATAGGAAATAACAGAGGGTGGGTGATAGGCGGGTGAGGATACCGAGAATGAGGGTTGGGTAGATGAGAGTGTTGTGAGAATAGTTGGGAGTTAGTGTGATAGGAGGTGTCTATTGACCCTACATTTAAACACCTGGAGATTGTAACTGTCGGGAAAGCAGACTTGTTTGTAAAAATATTACCAGTAATACATAAAAAATATAACAAAGAATATATTTTAGGAAAAATACTTGAAATTCATTTTTTTAAAAAAACATCAGCAGTGACACATTTTTTTAAAAACAAAAATAATACAATGAATAAAATTTTTGAAAAAAATATTAACAGCAATACATTTTTAACAAAAAGAAAAAGTATTACCAGAAATACATTTTATAAAATAACAAAAAAAAATAAAAACAAAACGTAATCAGCAATATATTTAGACAAAACATATTATCAACAATACATTTTAGACAAAAAAATATTACCAGCAGTGCATAAATAAATAAAAAATAATATTACAACAATACATTTTAGATAAAAAAAAAATATTATAATCAATACATTTTTCACACACACACACACACACACACACACATATGTGAAAAGTGTATGTATATAATTATAAATATCAATATATATATATATATATAAATATGTAATTTCTTATATATATTATATTGTTTACATATTATATATGCGTGGTACTTATTTAAAAGCGCTCAATATCAGTGATAGAGCAGACATATTCATATAGATAGGTGTGAGTTTGTAACAATCTCACACCTATCTATATGAATATGAATATATATATATATATATATATATATATATATATATATATATATATATATATATATATATATATATATATATATATATAGATAGATAGATAGATAGATAGGTGTGAGTTTGTAACCCTGGGTTTCACGCTTTTGCGATCGTCAGACAAAGGGTTACAAACTCACACCTATCTATCTATCTATCTATCTATCTATCTATCTATCTATCTATCTATCTATCTCAGTCTTTTCATATCTATCTATCTATCTATCTATCTATCTATCTATCTATCTATCTATCTATCTATCTATCCAGCAATACAGTTTTAACAAAAAAGAAAAAAACATTACCAGAAGGAAATACATTAAAAAAAAAACATTACCAGCAATATATTTAGATAAAAATATTACTAGCATTACATTTTAGACAAAAAAAAAAAAAATATTATAACCAATACATTTTTGCCAGATATATATGTATCAATTGTACATTTCGACACGGAAATTTCTATGTTTCGAGATAGTAAGCTCTATAATACTCATTATATTGAGCTATGTTTGTAATAAAATAAATGCCAGAGCAGTCAAAATAAAATAAAAAAACTTGAGTCCTCTTCACCTGGAATTTTATATATATATATATATATATATATATATATTACCAGTAATGCAGTTTTAACAAAAAGAAAAAAATTACCGGAAAGGAAATACATAAAAAAAAAACAAAAAAAAACAAAAACATTACCAGCAAACATTTAGACAAAACATAAAATTATTACGAACAATACATTTTCTGCAAAAACCATATCAGTCATATATTTTATAAAACACACTTAAAAAAAATTCTATTCCTGCGAATAGAAAATAAAAACAAAGAAAACAAACTTGTCAGTATTGAGATAGACATGCAGTAAAGTTTTTCAGTGAGAACTAATTATCTGTATTGATAAACAGTTTGAACAAAGCCATTATGCTCAAAACCCTCGGCCATGCTGACTTGTAGCTTCGTGTTAACACAACCATCGACGGCTCCAAATTAGTTCCGTCTAACGAAATTCACTCAAAAATCTTCTTAGGTCAACCCGGGGTATTTTTTCCAAAAGAGCCGCACGCTGTCATCGCCTCCACAAACCGACAACATTAAGAAGCTGTCCTGATTAATCGGCCACGATGAGATTCGAACTCGACTCTATTGCCTTGCAGTAATGTAATATAAAATACGCGACGGATATTCATGCGTTTTTATCTCGACCTACTTTCGAAAACTTCCCTTTTTTTTATTCAAATAAATACTTTCATATTCGCTATCGCATACTGGGACCATTACTAATAAAAATATTTTTATTTTTTATTTTTATTTTTTTAATCATTTCACCCCGAGCAAGGCGGAAACGCCACTGATGTGCAGGGGGCTACATAAATGTAAAAAGATTGAACTGCTTAATTTTAGTTTTACGGGTTGATAGCAAAAAGTTAGAAAAAAAATTCAGTCACACAGTCAATGGGCCATACGTCATACGCTTTTGGATGATCATGTCTCTTTCGATCCATGACTGACTAGGCAAAAGATTTCCCCGCGGTAGATTGCCAATTCTTTCTGCGGTAGACTGGTTGCCAACCAAGGCTGTAGAACTCTGTCTTGCTATTAAACCTATTGCAAGAGAAGAGATGGATTCATATCTTTACCAAGGGTATTTGTGCGTAAGTGAATGCAACTGGAATTTGGATGCGGCTTCCTGGTTTCTCATCAGAAAGGCGACATCCGTTTTACCACATCGCTAATCCAACGGGAAAAGTTAAAGGGAAAAAAACTGTGTTTTTCAAGGGAGATAATTTATGTTTACAGAGTTATGTCCCTTGGAACATTAATGCGGTAGAATTTATAAAAAAACAAAAAAATAAACGACACTGTTTTTGTTCCAAGCCACAGACTGTGCGAAGACAATACATAGTGGCCGATCCAGCGTATGATCGGATTGTGTAAATTTTGACCCTTGACCCGAGTGTACGCACTCGGGTTCGCCATGTTAAACAACTTACATTGTGTCGGAATGCGGCGCAGCAACGACGATGCCATTGAATTGTAAAAAGACTTTTCCTTTTCCGAAATAAAGAATATTAATTTATCGTTTAAAAAGAAATATTTACCTTGAAACTGGGGCAAGTTGTGATACAAAGTCGGTTTTTAAGGTGGGCATCCGATCGTGTACATTCAGGCTAGGGAAAAAATTACCCGGTCCCCGCATCCATCGTTTGCACTGGCCTCGGTGGCGACCGCCGATCCACTTGTAAATGGGGTGGGACAACCGCAGACATATTTTTTTTTTTTTTATCTGGGACGGCCTCGCTTTCAAATGTATGCATTTAGTGAATTCCAATATATAATTTATCAAAATGATAACGCAATAATCTGTAATATTTGGTATCTTTGTGGGTATAAATGACAAAGAAGTGGATACAAATATTAGCGTTGAGAGGAATATTTTATTTTCTTATTTTTACATACTTTCGTGTTAAGTGTCTGCTGGCAACAGAACACATGTTGCCTGCTTAGAAGCTAGAGAGGGACTGGCCAATCCTTTAGGTCAAGCATGGGTCAGGGAGATAGAGAGAGTAGGGGAAAGAGAAATAGTGCAGAGAAAGAAAAGGGAATAGATTTGGGAATCTTAGTTCTTGGGAGTTATTTAGAGACAGAGAGGGTAAAAGAAACAATGTATTCTCTGCATGGTAGTAGTATCTGACCTGAGGTCATTTTGGTTCATTTGACCTGAGGTCATTTTGGTTCATTTGACCTGAGGTCATTTTGGTTCATTTGACCTGAGGTCATTTTGGTTCATTCCTACAAATCCCCTTATCACTTTAATCATATTATTACTACTTCTTCCAAGAGTGCTTAAGGTCACATGATGTTCAAACACCAATTTTCATTCGGTCGCTGAAGTTAAGCAACGTCGAATCTGATCAATACATAGAGAGGTGATGAATTTGTCTCCAAGGATGGCCATAATATCAAATGTACGATAACAAATTGTCTCGATCTTCAAAAAGTTAATACTCCCAGCAGGATTCGAACCTATATCATTTTTCATCAGGGAAACCGAAGCTATAGACCAGGAGTCGGTAACCTTTTGGAGAGAGCAGGCCAGAAAACTATGAATTTGTTTCGGAGGAGGGCAATGATATCAAATGTGCGATAACAAATTGTCTCGATCTCAGACCCCTTCACCTAGAGGGCTGCATGTGTCTGGAGGTTAATATCTAATCTAATCTATCTAATCTATTTAAATCGAAACTTATTTATAAATGTAAGTTTGTCTGAGTGTGTGTACGTGTCTGTGTGTCTGTGTATCCGTTACCTATAGACTCCGAAACGGCTGAACCGATTTTCTTGAAAATTTACACAGTTGTACTATAAGTGTCTGCGAGTGTTCTTAGCTTGGTTTTGTGTCAAGGTACCTCCGATAAATATCGAAAATCAATAGGCGCAAAAATCGGGTTATAGAAGGACGGGTCCGATTTTAATCAAATTTGATACACTCATCGACAAAGACATAAGAAACGATATTCAGAAGTTTCAAGGTTGCAGCTCTTACAATAGTGCAGAAAATCGATTATATATATATATATATATGTCTGTTTATCTGCCTGTATGTCTGTATTTTTTTTCAGCTCTTTTATTTTAGTTTTTGCTTCGGGTTTGGCTCTAAGTAGGTATAATTGTAGTTCTTAGTCTCAGCCATGATACCATTTACTCAGAGGACTTATTTAGCCTTCAAAATTCAGTTTACGACGAAAAAAAACTTATTTGATATCGATACCAGGAAATCAAAATTTGACTTACAGCCATTCATTTTTCTTTCAGTCTACGGTTTCGCTCTAAGTGGAAACAACTATTGCTTTTTAGTCTTTCGTGCCAACGTCCAAAGAGTCTGAGCTCCAGGACCATGGATTAGTTTTAAAGCTTTCATTACACCCGAGCAACGCCGGGCTATACTGCTAGTATATATATATATATATATATATACTAGGTGCGATTGGTAAATTGTCGCAATTGTTTTATTATTTAAAATATTCTTTAGGCTGATTCTGAGCTCCAGGACGATGGATTAGTTTTAAAGCTTTCATTACTCCCGAGCAACGCCGGGCTATACTGCTAGCATTATTTAAACAAGGTTCCTTATTTTACAGCAGGAATAACAGAATACAGATTAATACAATTCCGTAGCCTAAACCCTGTTAAGTCAGATAGACAGCAGCGGCAATTAGCAATTCTAACCGAATATATTGCAGACAAAGGCCACATAAAGGGAGATCAAAACATTATATTAAGTTATCCCAAAAGTTCGTAAACACTTGCGAAAAATTGAATTTTTATGCAATTTCGCGTTTATATTGTTATAGTGATCTTCATCTTTGTATTCCAGATGGCAATTGATAAAATTGAGCTGCGACCTTTGATTCGTTACTGCTGGAAGCGAGGTCTTTCAACCAGAAAAGCTGCAGAATAAATTTGTGCTGCCGAAGGTGAAGGAACAATTGCATATGCGGCGATCTCAAAGTGGAACAAGCGTTTCGATTCTGGCGACATGAGTCTTCACTGTCAGCAACTTGAGCGGGTCTACGAAAAGTTGAAGCAAAAGTACCCGGCTCTGATCAACCGAAAGCGCGCTTTGATGCAGCAGGACAATGACAAGCTACACACCCCCAGAAAGACCAAAGACAAGTTTGAAGAGCTGGACAGCGTTGAGGTTCTGCCACATCCAGCCTACAGTCCTGACTGTGCGCCATCAGATTACGGCTTTTTCCGCTCAATTTCTGAAAGGCTGCCGATTCGACTCGTTTAATGAAGTCGGGGAAGCGTGTCAAGAATTCTTTGATTCGAAGCCGGCTGAATGGTACTTTGACCGATGCAGATCGATGGTAGAAAGTCTTGGAAAATGATGGTCTTTATTTTGAGCAATAAGTTTTGTTGTTTTTGCGAGTAAAATTTTAATTTTTTGCAAGTGTTTTCTGGTAACCTTAGATTACTTGGCGGGTAAAATTTCAATTTTTTGCAAGTGTTTACGAACTTTTGGGACAACTTAATAGCTGATTGCTTGTCGAAACCTCTCCTAGCAGTTACGGTAGATCTGTATGACTTGCCAGCTATAGCTGTTTCACAATTTGAGGAGCCGGAGTTTAAAAAATTCCTGACTTATAAAAATCAATGTTAGCACTGGCAATAATAGTTTCATATACTGTAATAATACCACTTGTATTTCCAGACCATATATATACCTACTGAATTACGAAAATCTACCTTCGATAGAATTCACGCAATATCACACCTTGGAATGAAAACATCGTGTAAAATTATCAAAATAGAATTTTTAATCCTTTTATGGACAGGATGTGTGTTGTGGTGTAGTGGATATCGACTCGGAAAGACAAATCGTGGATTCGAGTCTCCAGTTGAATTCATCGCATTCACTTACGCACAAATACTCTTGGGAAAGGTATAATCCGTCTCTTCCCTCCAGTTATGGGTTAAATAATAGGACAGACTAAATTCTATAGCCTAGGCTGGCAACCAGACTACCGCAGAAAGCAATGGCGACCTACTGATGGATAATCTTCTACCCAGTTTGTTATGTCTCTTTCGAGACATGATCGCCCAAAGCGTGTATCACGTATGGCCCTCAACTGACTGAAGAAAGATAATAGTTGGAAACATACGTAAAGCTTCTACTGGGAATAAAGTGGATGATCGGTTTTCTATTGTTATTAAGTAATAAACTGATCCCCCACTAATTAATACAATTTAAGGAATTACCACTAATTACTACTTATTAAACAATCCGTCTCTTCTCCCTTCCGCTATAGTTTAAAGAGCAGGATAGAAAATGTTATACCCAGTCAGTCCTGTCTCTTTTGAGACATGATCGCCCAAAGCGTTTATCATGTATGGCACTCAACTGACTGACTGATGGACAAAACAATAAAATACATGTGTAATGATTATCAAACTTGTTAAAAAAGCAAAATTCAGAGACATACCAAACTTTCTATATTCCCTATTGAATTGCCGACTGTACACTTCAATATGGTACACTTAAATTTAATCTGTCCTCTCTTTGTGATTAGAAGACATTATGAAAGATATAACGCTGCTTACAGATACGTATATATATAGAGGATGTGCGTGGTGGTACAGTGGATATCGGCTCAGAACAAGAAATCGGAGAGCTGAGTTCGAATTCCAGTTGAATTCATTGCATTCACTTACGCCCAAATAACCAAAGGTTATTTGTCCAGTCAGTCATGTTTCTTTCGAGACATGATCGCTCAAACCGTGTATCATGTATGGCACTTAATTGACTGATATATATAGAAACAGAACCATTACTGGATATCACAGGTCAACAGGGCTTCAGCTGATGCTAGAAAATCACCGGGCACAGAGAAAATTGCCCGGATTTATTAGTTGACAATGTTATGACGTCATCAGTATCATCCGTTTCCGGAAACTATGATTTTGTGGATTTTTTCGGCTATTCCAATGGAAATTAGGCACAGAACATGAACGAAAGCAGGGAATCGGGTTCGGACTTTCTGAGTATAACCAGTCTTTTCTCCCAAAATTAATAAATAAATTTTTACTGCGTTCATTCGGATGTTTTCTTCGTTTTTCTTTCTTTCTTTCTTTCTTTCTTTCTTTCTTTCTTTATTTATTTATTTATTTCTTCGTGTATTGGTTAGTTTGATTTCTGACGAAGACATTTTTCCTTGCCCGGATTTTTACTATGATTGCACGGATCGGCTCGGACCCGTGCCCAGTGTGCCCGATAGCCAGATAAGGCCATGCAGGTCAATCTGTTGCCAATTAGACTTAGCTCACCGAAACAAGAGAAGGCGGATTATTTGCTCACGCGTTTGTAAGTATCATGGAACTGTTAGTCTAGCTTCGGCAAGGCAATTTTTTTAAAATGACACGGATCATACTTGATTGGCGAAATGCTGTCATAACCGAGAGATCTTGGTTTCTTGCATGAAACCGAAGACGCATAAAAAGAGCCCACTTTTAGTTTCAGGCTGAGTTGGTGTTTGAAACTCGTGACGGCTACACCGGTGTTCGAGTGAAAGTGTTATTGTTTACGGTGCGCAGGGAACGGAGTCCCGAGTGAAGTAGTGCTCCGGTTTCCGCTTTAAGCAATCGGCGAAAACAGATCCCAGCGGTTATTCATTCTTCTACCAGTCACATTTCGGTAAAAAATACTACATTTTTTTATGCGTAGATCCCAAAATTGGGTGTTTCTCTTCATGTAATAACATTATCCTGTAGTAGTTAGTTTCTATAGATAGCGCTCAACTAGTTACCATAGTAACTGGTTAACGTTTCTTTGATTCGGCCTTGTGTCATACTTAACCGAACTCCCTACAACTTACAAGATTTATCCAGAATTATCAGAAGGTTATTAACATAATTATCAGAAGGTTGGTTGTCGGCAGGTTGTAATGTGTGGAATTGCGTGGAATAGTGTAAGAATGAAATATACATTTTTCATGTTAAAATAGAAATTTATTCAAAGAACAGAATGACACTAGTTGAAGAAGTTAATGTGCAATTAGAAACATTATTAAGGGTAGAGTTCGTGTTCAATGATAAAGTTATGGTTATCAAGATTTGTAGAAATGTTCATAGTAGTAATTGTTGAAAGAGTATATGCGTACGTATGTATGTATGTATGTATGTATGTATTCAGTAGGAATGGCTTTTGATGGAGAAGAAGAAGCAAAAGGAATCAGCAAAAGAAAAGAGAAAGATAACAAATGTCCGGTTACGCTTGAAGCTTCTCTCGTTACATTCTAGCTTGTCGTCTTCGCTGCTTCTATCCTTGAGTGACTGTCTTGATCCCGACCGGGGCCTTTTAAAGTATTAAGATTTTCGCACTTGCTCGCGAAGTCCGCAAGTCTTGCAAGTCGCCCCCATTGGTCAAAAAATCAATTTAACACTTACTTGCGAAATCTGGTTTCGACTTTTTCTTTAAGCAGATGGTCAATCGTTTTTCCGCACTGGAAAGGGACCTCCAATCCGTAGTGACCTGGGGTAGGAAATGGTTGGTAAATTTCAATGCCTCCAAAACAAAGCTGTTATCAACTAACCACCATAGACAATCGCATCTACCTCCCATTAGCATGGGACAGGCTAGCCTCCCAGAGAGTAAAATACTACGCCTCCTTGGCCTTACACTCTCGGCGGACCTCAAATGGAATGACTATATTGAATCCATTGCCAAATCTGCTGCTATGAAAGTCGGCTCTCTGTGCAGGGCCCGGAAATTTTTCCCACCTGAAACTATTCTGCACATATACAAATCTACCATTCGCCCGTGTATTGAATATTGCTGCCATATCTGGTCGGGTGCCCCTGCTGCTCTCCTTAGGCTTCTTGACAAAATACAAAGGAGGATCTGTAACGTGGTTGATAATGACTTGGCAGACCGGCTGCAGCCGCTCTCACACCGGCGTGATGTAGCTTCCCTGTGCCACTTCTACGAATACTTTCATGGCTTCTGCTCCGATGAGCTTAGATCATTGGTGTCGCCCAAGCACGAATTTACACGAGACACTAGATTAGCAACTAGGTCCCACCCTTTTACAGTTAAACAAATAAGATGTAACCGTAATTTCTACTCCAACAGCTTCTTTTCTCGCGCTTCCCGCCTGTGGAACTCCCTTCCACAAGTCTGCTTTCCCGACAGTTACAATCTCCAGGTGTTTAAATGTAGGGTCAATAGACACCTCCTATCACACTAACTCCCAACTATTCTCACAACACTCTCATCTACCCAACCCTCATTCTCGGTATCCTCACCCGCCTATCACCCACCCTCTGTTATTTCCTATATTTAACCAGCCTTTCTCCACTCTACGTAGCCCCCTGCACAGTAGTGGTAGTGACATGCCTTGCTCGGGGTGAAACGCTTATATAAAAAAAAAAAAAAAAAAAAAAAACAGGATTTCACACGTCATTGTGAATTTTTGTAAAAGTGAAGAAGAAGCTTGATTTTAATTCTTAATTTCTTAGTCAGATATTGCTAGTATTATTTAAACAATGTTCCTTATTTTACAACAGGATAAAGATTAATAAAATTCCATAGATTAAATCCTGTTAAGTCAGATAGACAGCAGCGGAAATGGTCGAACATGCTCGTAGAACACTGAAGACGGCAAGAGTGACTAGAAAGGTATCATGACTCGACGCCTTCCTAATAATATTAATGGGTATACATGCTGGACCTAATTCGTATCATACTTCATCATTCTTTGCAGTCATAGGCACACATATATAATGATTCCTCAGTTGACGATACTCACAATGAGAAAATATAATCAGAAATTTGATAAGGAATTGCAACGTAATTTAAACCCCTTACAGCCAACAGAAAAAGATGGTAGCCCTGCAAACAAATCATGTAAATAGACCTCTAAAAAGTTTAACCCTCTAGGGCCATTCGTATCATATTTGATACAGTATTTCCCTATGAGGAAACATTTGGTATTTCCCTATAAGGAAACATTTGGTATTTCCCTATAAGGAAATATTTGGTATTTCCCTATAAGGAAACATTTGGTATTCATTGACTGAGCAGTCAGTACTGCTTTCATTTGAAATTTATAAAATATTTCTCTTAAAAAAATTTTCAGGAAAATATTTCTTTCAAGGCTTGTTTTCATACTGTATCAAATATGATACGAATGGCCCTAGAGGGTTAAGGCTTATACTGGGCATAAAGTGGGTGATCGGTTTTCTATTGTCATGAAGTAATAAACTGATCCCCCACTAATTACTACTTATTAATATAATATGATACGAATGGCCCTAGAGGGTTAAGGCTTATACTGGGCATAAAGTGGGTGATCGGTTTTCTATTGTCATGAAGTAATAAACTGATCCCCCACTAATTACTACTTATTAATATAATATGATACGAATGGCCCTAGATGGTTAAGGCTTATACTGGGCATAAAGTGGGTGATCGGTTTTCTATTGTCATGAAGTAATAAACTGATCCCCCACTAATTACTACTTATTAATATAATATGATACGAATGGCCCTAGATGGTTAAGGCTTATACTGGGCATAAAGTGGGTGATCGGTTTTCTATTGTCATGAAGTAATAAACTGATCCCCCACTAATTACTACTTATTAATATAATATGATACGAATGGCCCTAGATGGTTAAGGCTTATACTGGGCATAAAGTGGGTGATCGGTTTTCTATTGTCATGAAGTAATAAACTAATCCCCCACTAATTACTACTTATTAATATAATATGATACGAATGGCCCTAGAGGGTTAATCTCAGTCTGTTTATCTATCTATCTATCTATAACCCTCTAGGGCCATTCGTATCATATTTGATACAGTATTTCCCTATAAGGAAACACTTGGTATTTCCCTATAAGGAAACATTTGGTATTCATTGACTGAGCAGTCAGTACTGCTTTCATTTGAAATTTATAAAATATTTCTCTTAAAAAATTTTTCAGGAAAATATTTCTTTCAAGGCTTGTTTTCATACTGTATCAAATATGATACGAATGGCCCTAGAGGGTTAATCTCAGTCTGTTTATCTATCTATCTATCTATCTATCTATCTATCTATCTATCTATCCCTATTAACCCACTAGGGCCATTCGTATCATATTTGATACAGTATTTCCCTATAAGGAAACATTTGGTATTTCCCTATAAGGAAACATTTGGTATTCATTGACTGAGCAGTCAGTACTGCTTTCATTTGAAATTTATAAAATATTTCTCTTAAAAAATTTTTCAGGAAAATATTTCTTTCAAGGCTTGTTTTCATACTGTATCAAATATGATACGAATGGCCCTAGAGGGTTAAGACATGTTAAAGCGTATGGCTAAGAGAAGACAGAGTTTGCAAACCTTTGGAAGCACCTTTCATCGGTCCCTTGAAAGTGTTACGTAGAACTGATAATTTTTTTTTGTGATTAGAACGAAGGATGAGACACAGTCGACGGTATCAATAGATAGGTTAAAAGAACACATTGAATTATTGACGTCTTCATTGTTCTACGAGCATGTTCGACCATTTCCGCTGCTGTCTATCTGACTTAACAGGGTTTAAGCTACGGAATTGTACTAATCTTTATCCTGTTATTCCTGCTGTAAAATAAGGAACCTTGTTTAAATAATACTAGCAATATCCGAATAAGAAATTAAGAATTAAAATCAAGCTTCTTCTTCACTTTTTCACTAATAAGCAAGTAATAACTAAAAAGCAACTGCAAAGTGACACAGTAACAAAGGATGCCGCTTACTAGACAAGGAGATTTGCTGCGAGAGTTGTCTTCTCTTGACTAACCCTGTGAGTATTAAAAATATTCAAGGGAATAAGAGGCCGTCACGTGATCTGACGAGACATCTTTAGACGGGAAAAGTCAATCACCCTCTATTTTTCCTAAACAGCGAAAGTAGAAAGTCGTACATACTCAAGCTCGTAGAAATCATCATAAGATACGTACTAAACTTTATATTTTACTTCAGATAGCAACTCCCTAGTAACATTTTTGATATAAGTAAACATATATGTATATTTCAAGTGTTTTGATATAAAGACTTTTGTGGCTTATTGAACTTTTCATATGTTCATGGTAATTTTCTAAAAGTAGCTTAGATTTGGCACAATGTCGAAAGTAAGGGACACCCAGTGAGAATCGAACTCACTACTCAACTGTAATGATTATAGCGAGACAAGCTTACTAGCCATTACACCATCTCGAGGTGGTTTCCATATGTTTATGTTGTAAATTGTTCGTTTTGCGAATAAAAGCAATAATATATATCTAATTCACGCACAACAAATGCACTGTTGTTAATATTTCCTTCAAAAATGTACTGATGGTAATATTCACTGATCATGAAAAATGAATTTCTCATAAATGTATTGTTGGTCACATTATTTTTTCTTCAAAATATATTGCTCGTTATATTTTTTTTTCTTAAAAATATTTTGCCTGTAAAATTTTTATATTTAAAAAAAAAAAAAAAAAAAAAAAAATATATATATATATATATATATATATATATATATATATAATCATATCACCCCCAAGCAAAGGCGGTGACGCCACTGATACGCATGGGGCTACTTAAGAGTAGAATGATTGGAAAAGAGAAAGCCGGGAACCACATCCTAAACAAGAAACAAGGGATGAGCCTCTTCACCTGTTCAAAAGACGTGGGTGGAGTGTGAACCGGACGATAGTTAGCAGAGGAATAATGTTTGTATTTTAATTTTTTTCGGGATATTCACAAATTTTAAATGATTTTCTCCTATTTTTTTTTAATTTTCTGTACGTGAAAGTGAAACAGTTTCGAATTGTACAGGAACACATATATGCAAATATAGAAAATCCTGAGTGAAATATGAAATTTACATACAGTGATGTGCGTTGTGGTACAGTGGATATCGGCTCGGAACGAGAAACCGGGGAGCCGTGTTCGAATTCCAGTTTAATCCATTGTATTCACTTACGCGCAAATACCCTTGGGAAAGGTATTAATCCGTCTCTTCCTTCCAGTTATGGGTTAAATTACAGGATAGATTGGGTTCTATAGCCTTGGTCGGCAACCAGTCTACCGCAGAAAGCAATGGTAACCTACTGCGGGATAATCTTCTGCCCAGTCAGTCATATCTCTTTCGAGACATGATCGCTCAAGCGTGTATCACGTATGGTACCTAACTGACTGAAGTACTGAATAATAATGGGAGGTAACTATGCTGAGTAGACAAAAATTATCTCCCTTACAAGAAACATTTTAATTAATTCCATTAAATTTGATTAAATCAGTTAAACATGGCATCAAAAATTGGGCAAAGGCTTTACTATTAGTAAGTCTCCTCTTTTCTAGTATAAAAGCCGATGCGAATTTATATACAGCACTGTGCAAAAGTATTAGGACAAGAACTATTTTATCATTTATGAGGGATATTGACAGAAAATAAATAATTTAATTAAAGTAATTTTATTTGATTTACTTAACAAATGCTTTAGCAAGAAAAATACTTGTTACAAAATAAATTTAATATTTAGTTTAATCGCCTTTTGCTTTTATCACAGCCTTCATTCTGTCAGGCATTGACATCACAAACCTCTTCAATGTATCTAATGGTATCTCCTGCCAAGCAGCTTGTATTTGTTCCAAAGTGTGTCTTGCGAAGTAATATTAGATTTATCAATTTTTTAAACTGAAATATTCCATAGATGTTCAATAGGATTGAGATCAGGACTTTGTGGGGGCAATTCAAATTCCAAAGCCTTCCTTCCTCTTCCTTTTTAGTTAAATACTACTTACAAAGTTTTGCCTTTTAACCCTGTATTTGACTTTAAGTGAGGTTTTTAGGCAAATCAACCCTGTCCTAATTCTTTTTTTGCACACTAGCGGTAGTGTGCAAAAGTGTTAGGACAGGGGTGATTTTAAACTTTATTTTGATACCTCATAAAAGATAAAATAATTCTTGTCCTCATATTTTTGCACAGTACTCTATATATTTGAAGGTCATATCTGATCTCCCTTTTTTCGTGACGGTGTTATGTTAATATTTAGTAGCGATTATTCGACATCATTAGGCAAAAAGCCCAAAATGCCAACTACAGGCGGAGGATACTAAAATCAAGCAGGTCAGGTACATAAATTTAAATACCTGGGAAGTGTTCTAACAGAAGACGGAAAATATGACACTGAGATCCGAAGGAGAATTAGCATGGGCAAAGATGTATTACAAAGGGTGAGTAGAATATAGAAAGTGGGAATACTTCACACACACACACACGCACACAAACACACACACACACACACACACACGTGCACATGAATGCCAATTTTTATATATATATATATATATAAAGTGATCACTTAGGCTATGTCTTTCTGGGATCTATCTATCTATCTATATATGTAAGTCTGTTCATATCTATCTATCGATCTATCTATCTATCTAAGTCTGTTCATATCTATCTATCTATCTATCTAAGTCTGTTCCTATCTATCTATCTATCTATCTATCTATCTATGTAAGTCTGTTCCTATCTATCTATCTATCTATCTATCTATGTAAGTCTGTTCATATCTATCTATCTATCTATCTATGTAAGTCTGTTCATATCTATCTATCTATCTATCTATCTATCTATCTAAGTCTGTTCATATCTATCTATCTATCTATCTATCTATCTATGTCTGTTCATATCTATCTATCTATCTATCTATCTATCTATCTATCTATCTATCTATGTCTGTTCATATCTATCTATCTATCTATCTATCTATCTATCTATCTATCTATCTATGTCTGTTCATATCTATCTATCTATCTATCTATCTATGTCTGTTCATATCTATCTATCTCTCTATCTATCTATCTATGTCTGTTCATATCTATCTATCTATCTATGTCTGTTCATATCTATCTATCTATCTATCTATCTATGTCTGTTCATATCTATCTATCTATCTATCTATCTATCTATCTATGTCTGTTCATATCTATCTATCTATCTATCTATCTATCTATCTATCTATCTATCTATCTATCTATGGCTGTTCATATCTATCTATCTATCTATCTATCTATCTATCTATCTATCTATCTATCTATGTATGTCTATCTATCTATCTATCTATCTATCTATCTATCTATCTATCTATGGCTGTTCATATCTATCTATCTATCTATCTATCTATCTATCTATCTATCTATCTATGGCTGTTCATATCTATCTATCTATCTATCTATCTATCTATCTATGGCTGTTCTATATCTATCTATCTATCTATCTATCTATCTATCTATCTAAGTCTGTTCATATCTATCTATCTATCTAAGTCTGTTCATATCTATCTATCTATCTATCTATCTATCTATCTATCTATCTATCTATGTCTGTTCATATCTATCTATCTATCTATGTCTGTTCTATCTATCTATCTATCTATCTATCTATCTATCTATCTATGGCTGTTCATATCTATCTATCTATCTATCTATCTATCTATCTATCTATCTATCTATCTATGGGTGTGCGTTGTGCTGCAGTGGGGTATCTGCTCGGAACAAGAAATTGGAGAACAGAGTTCGAATTCCCATTGAATTCGTTGCATTTACTTGGGAAGTATGAGTTGTCCAGGGACAATTGATTGTAAACTCGATTCCACCTCCTGCACATCTAAGCTTACAGCATTTGGTATTCCCTAGCAATCAACCATTTATGTACTAACCAGGTTCAACGTTGCTTAACTTTTATGTTCTTATGAGAATTGGTGTTTCAGCGTGATGTGGCTGTAAGATATCCTGTTCTTTGTTGCACTTACCAACAAATTTGGTCATCCATTTAGTCATGCCCTCTAGGTAGGTTGTGCATTGTTTTTTCCGACCCTCTTGCCGATAGTCTGTCCTGTGAGTATCAGTTTTTCCAAGTCCTCTGTCCTCAGCAAGACCCGCCATCCATTTACTCATACTCTCTAGATAGGTCATGCATTGTTTTCCTCCGTCCATCTTCTCCTCAATCCCTCCTGTGAGTATCAGTTTTACCAAATCCTCTTTCCTCATCCTGAGGTTAAGTATAAGTTGTTTTAACAAAGCGGCGATAGGAGTAAATTCCAATGATGGCTTTCAACTTTCTACAACTGGTTGGGGGCTTAAACCGAACTTAACGACCGGAAGAAAATGTCCTTCGCTTCTCAAAGACGCCAACTCTTCCGAAAGCTCTACTTTCTCTATTTCTTCATCTACTCCTGACGTATCAATTTCATAACCTCTTGAAATGTTCTCGAAAGAACCGCACTATTGACTCCACGGTCAGACACGGCACACAAGTACAAAAAGTGCGCTGTTCCATAGCAGTTTTGCGGCTGAACCAGCACGAACAGAGAGCACATAGGCAAAAAAAAAAAAATGTCACCTATCTTAACCTGATGTCATTATCACACCTGTCTGGCTTTTTCTAGTTTTCTTTTTTGTGCAGAGGTAACCAAGGTTCGATCAACTAGCAAGTCACTGCACACTAATTTTAATAAAATATTATACTTCAAGTATAATCTTAAATCAAAATGACGATATTCTCGACTGTCAAATCCGACGAGGAATAAACTTCTATCCGTCTATATTTCTGAGATGAGGTAGTATTTACAGTATTTACATTATTCGGACTATTGTCCTAATCTTTGTTGCCATTTGTACGACGTTTAATAATAGATCATTCTATTTGTCTATATTTCTGAGATGAGGTAGTATTTACAGTATTTACATTATTCGGACTATTGTCCTCATCTTTGTTGCCATTTGTACGACGTTTAATAATAGATCATTCTATTATCTATATTTCTGAGATGAGGTAGTATTTACAGTATTTACATTATTCGGAATAATGTCCTCATCATTGTTGCCATTTGTACGACGTGTACAAATAGATCATTCTATTTGTCTATATTTCTGAGATGAGGTAGTATTTAAAGTATTTACATTATTCGGACTATTGTCCTCATCTTTGTTGCCATTTGTACGACGTTTAATAATAGATCATTCTATTTGTCTATATTTCTGAGATGAGGTAGTATTTACAGTATTTACATTATTCGGACTCTTATCGTCATTTGTGTTGCCATTTGTACGGCGTTTAATAATAGATCATTTTATTTGTCTATATTTCTGAGATGAGGTAGTATTTACAGTATTTACATTATTCGGACTATTGTCCTCATCTTTGTTGCCATTTGTACGACGTTTAATAATAGATCATTCTATTATCTATATTTCTGAGATGAGGTAGTATTTACAGTATTTACATTATTCGGACTAATGTCCTCATCATTGTTGCCATTTGTACGACATGTACAAATAGATCATTCTATTTGTCTATATTTCTGAGATGAGGTAGTATTTATAGTATTTACATTATTCGGACTATTGTCCTCATCTTTGTTGCCATTTGTACGACGTTTAATAATAGATCATTCTATTTGTCTATATTTCTGAGATGAAGTAGTATTTACAGTATTTACATTATTCGGACTCTTATCGTCATTTGTGTTGCCATTTGTACGGCGTTTAATAATAGATCATTTTATTTGTCTATATTTCTGAGATGAGGTAGTATTTACAGTATTTACATTATTCGGACTATTGTCCTCATCTTTGTTGCCATTTGTACAACGTTTAATAATAGATCATTCTATTATCTATATTTCTGAGATGAGGTAGTATTTACAGTATTTACATTATTCGGACTAATGTCCTCATCATTGTTGCCATTTGTACGACGTGTACAAATAGATCATTCTATTGTCTATATTTCTGAGATGAGGTAGTATTTACAGTATTTACATTATTCGGACTATTGTCCTCATCTTTGTTGCCATTTGTACGACGTTTAATAATAGATCATTCTATTTGTCTATATTTCTGAGATGAGGTAGTATTTACAGTATTTACATTATTCGGACTCTTATCGTCATTTGTGATGCCATTTGTACGGCGTTTAATAATAGATCATTTTATTTGTCTATATTTCTGAGATGAGGTAGTATTTACAGTATTTACATTATTCGGACTATTGTCCTCATCTTTGTTGCCATTTGTACGACGTTTAATAATAGATCATTCTATTATCTATATTTCTGAGATGAGGTAGTATTTACAGTATTTACATTATTCGGACTAATGTCCTCATCATTGTTGCCATTTGTACGACGTGTACAAATAGATCATTCTATTTGTCTATATTTCTGAGATGAGGTAGTATTTATAGTATTTACATTATTCGGACTATTGTCCTCATATATATTGGCATTTGTCCGACGTTTAAGCTGTTGTACGCTCTGGCCTTCTTCAGGTGATAGGAATTTTGAACAGAACCCTTTATTACAATGACTGGGGTAGACCCTTTTGCATAGAGCCTCTTTTTGGTAGTCATGAGTTGTCTCCCTCTAACCCTGTAAGTTACTTGTTCACCACCGATGTAGCCTGGTATTGAACTCACAACTCTTTGGGTCAAGTCACAGGAACTAACTAATGTCCTTATGATAAGAAAAACTGAATTTTTTCAACTTATATACCTAATGTTCAGTAACCATTTTTTTACCAAAGTTCATATTGCAATGTTTTGATGTTAATTATTTTCTCTTGTATTTTTGATGTTAATGGTTTATCTAGTATTTTTACCAGAGCTCATATTGCAATTATGACACTACTGATTTTCTCTGGCACTCAGCATTACTGGTTTTCATATTGTATTCATCTTTATGCTTGGTCGGCTTAGGAGAGTTTTGAAGCGTAGTATATTCCTTAAATTTACGTAGTTTCCAGTGTCGTTCTCTATTATTTCAACTTCATCCCATAGGAGGTGGTGATTCCCTTTCTCTCTCTATATGTGTCCATCTACGCCTGATTTTTTCTATCTCCCCTCGTGTTACGGCCTTGTGATGTTCTTGTAGCCTTACCTTAAGGGCGCCGGCATGTTTCTCCTTTGTATTTCTTTCCACAGCGACATGGAATGATGCACACACAGTCCTTAGCCATGTCTGCCTCTGTAATGTAAATACTGTGGAATGTGATGCGTACTGATATTCAGTCAGTTAAGTACCATACGTGAAACACGCTTGGGCGATCATGTCTCGAAAGAGACATGACTGACTGGGCAGAAGATTATCCCGCAGTAAGTTGCCATTGCTTTCTGAAGTAGACTGGTTGCCGGCCAAGGCTATAGAACCCAATCTGTCCTGTTATTTGACTCATAGTCAGAGGGGGAAGAAATGTATTATATTATTATGTAGTAATTATTGGGGGATCGGTTTCCTATTGTTATGAAGTAATAAACTGATCCCCCACTTTATGACCAGTAGAAGCCTTAATCATTATTCCAACTATTATATTCAGTCAGTCAGTTAAGTGCCATACGTGAAACACGCTTGGGCGATCATGTCTCGAAAGAGACATGACTGACTGGGCAGAACATTTTCTATCCTGCTTTTTAAACTATAGTTGAAGGGAGAAGAGAGGGATTGTTTAATAAGTAGTAACTAGTGGTAATTCCTTAAGTTTACGTAGTTTCGAGTGGCGTTCTCTATTATTTCAACTTCATCCCATAGGGGGTAGTGACCCCTTTCTCCATCTATATGTGTCCATCTACGCCTGATTTTTTCTATCTCCCCTCGTGTTACGGCCTTGTGATGTTCTTGTAGCCTTACCTTAAAGGGAAGGGGCTGTTTCTCTTTTATCTTTCTTCCCACAGCTACAAGGAATGGTGTACACACAGTCCTTAATCATGTTCTCTTCTTTTACGGGTTTCACTCAGAAGAGGTATCTGCGAAGTGCAGAACTACTTTTGGAAGTTATTCTGATCTTATATGAACCAAAGATTCTTTGTATTTTCTCCGACAATCACTTCACATAGGGTAGACAGGCGAAAGCTCTTTTCTAAGAGTTGCTATCTTCATGCATCCTTCCTTTCCACATTCGGTGGAGCTGTTGTCATATGTTCCCTGGATAAATGTCACGTTGTAGGGTACTACATATACTGATCATTATATGTTTGTTTGATTTTGTTATTTGTGTAGCAAACACAAAAATACCACATACACATATATATTTTTTCAAGTCAGCCTTTTTCTCTTTCCATATGTGGTCAGCTATGCCTGATTTTTCTATCTCCCCTCGTGTTACGGCCTTGCGATGTTCTTGTAGCCTTGCCTTAAATGGGAAACCTGTTTCTTCTTTATATTTCTTTCCACAGCTATATGGAATGTCATACACAGAGTCCTTAGTTATGTCCTCTGTTAGGGTCTAACCCGGAAGAGGTACCTGCGAAGTGTAGAACCACTAATGAAGATCGTTTTGATGTTATATGGACCACAGATCATTCGTATTTTCTCCGATAACCCCTTCACATAGGGTAGACAGACCAAGTTGTTATCCTCATGCACCCCCCTTTTAATGTATGTTGCACTTGTTGTCATGCACCCTGAATAGTTGTTTCGTTGTAGGTTACTGCTTATACTAAGCATTTGACTCTGGGTCGCAGCTTATGACTTTTGCTCATATACTGAGAGCAGAGGTAGATCCCTTTCTTAACATTCTATGGGTGTTGGGAGTTGAAGTTGTGCTATTGTCCGGTGAAAGTTGGCTTGGGGTATACGGATGTCTTGAACCCCACCACTGCTCGTGTTATTAGCACGTCCAAGAATGCCGGTTTGTTGTCAGTCTCTTTTTCCATAGATGGCCTTATTGAATTCACATGGTCGAGTAGCGTCTGAACCTCCTCCTGGTGTGGCCAGAGTATGAAGGTGCCATCAACGTATCTTAGCCTTAGAGTTGGCTTTAGAACTGTGGATCCTAATGCCATCTCTTTATATATATGTTAGCTAGTGATCGTGATAATGGTGAACCCATTGCTAAGCCTTCATCATGCCGATATATGTCGGATCCCAATCCGAAGTGTGTTGTTTGTGTGCAGAAAGTCTGTATCTCCATCAGGTTATCTAGTAGAATACTGGTACGTTCTCCTAGGGATGAGTCCGAGGCCAGTCTGTCCCTGATTACTGATAATGCCTCCACCGTGGGTACATTGGTGAACAGACCACCACATCCAGGATTACCATTTGGTTGCATTGGATGGGAGCATCTTTGATAAGTTCCACAAAGTGGGCGGAGTTTCTAACATAAGAAGGTGACTTTTCTATCAGTGGGTCAATTATATCTACAAAGAAGGTGGCACACCGAGCCTAGGCTGCTAACAATCGGCCTGAGCGGAATACAGTCTTTATGAATCTTAGGCATACCATACATGTGCGGTAGCTTGCTGTAACGTTGAGACAACTGCCTGTATGTCCTAGGCTGGGAGTGATCCTTGTTCTTGATTAGGATCTTCGACAACTGTCATTCTGTTTTCAACGTGGGGGTCTTTCTTTACCTTGCTATAGCTACTACTTCTAATAAGGTCTTCCAGTTTCTGGTGTATTCTGTTTTGTCCATCACTACAGTTGCATTGCCTTTGTCTGCTGGTATTATGATGATGTTCTCATTCCTCTGTAGGGTCCTGATTGTCAGCCCCTCTTTTGTGATGTTTGATTTCGGTGGCTTGGCTGTTCTGTTTTCAACGTGTGGCCTTTCTTTACCTTGCTATAGCTACTACTTCTAATAAGGTCTTCCAGTTTCTAGTTGTATTCACTTCTGTACATCATTACAGTTGCATTGTTTTTATCAGCTGGTAGTATGATGTTCTCATCCCTCTGTAGGGTCCTGATTGCCAGCCCCTCCTCTTTCGTGATGTTTGGTTTGGGTGGCTTGGCTTTCTCCAGTGTCTATCTCACTTTCCATCTTATCTCATCTACCTGAGCCCGAGGGATGTTCAAGGGTATTTCCTCGATGCGGACAATTATGTCTGACTATGCTATCCACTTGTTGCGAAATTGAGATCTTTGTTCAGCACCGACTCTTCAGAGGCACTCTGATGTTGACAATTGCCTTCACAGGTGGAGGATGATCCTAATTTTTTAAAATCGTTTCATATATATATATATATATATATATGTATATATATATATATATATAAACGAGAGTATAATTATACTCGTGTCAAAAACCTTCCTCGAAAACTTATGACAGAAGAAAAAATGACGATTTCGCTAGAAACAAGGAAGAGAGTACTGGATTGCCATGTGTTGTCAGTTCTTCAATATGGCAGTTAATGCTGGACAATATCATCAAAGATGAAGGAAAAACTTGAATCAACTGAAATGTGGTTCTACAGAAGGATGCTGCGGATATCATGGGTCGAGCATGAGAGCCATGATGAGGTTTTGGAAATGATGGAAACGGAAAGGAAATTAATATTGAGCATCAGGAAGAGACAACTAAAGTTCATGGGATATGCAATGGGGAAGGAGGACTCGGAGAACCTGACACTAACAGGCCAGATAGAGGGAAAAAGAGAGAAGGGAAAGCAGCGGATAACATATTTGAAGGACCTAATCAGATAGATGATGCAACGAGGATTGCGTGGTGTAACAGGAGAAGGCATGTTAGGAGCCATCAGGGATAGGGAGGCGTGGAAGGCCATGATCGCCTACGTCCTCAAGAGACAAGGCCCATAAAAGAAGGAGAATGTGACTACACTTGTGCATGAACGACAAACGCTGTATATTTTTAATATAGAGATGGTATTTTTTATGTGATTCGGATACAAATATAGCCAGTTGCATTTTGATTCTTGTGTGAATTGTGTGTGAGTGTGGACGCGTGTGAGTGTTTTCCATCACTGTTCTCTTTAAATATCGCACATTGTGATAATAGAAGTTCTACCAAGAATTGTTATTTTTTTAAATCGTTTCACCCCAAGCAAGGCATTCCACTGCCACCATAGGGCAGGGGGCTACATAGGGGAAGGTAACTAGAAAGAGTGGTTAGATATAGGAAATGTCAGAAGGAGGGTGATAGATAGTTGGGAGGATGGCAAGAGTTTTTGAAAGAATGGAAGCGAGTTATTGTGTTAGGAGGTGCTATTGACTTTACATTTAAACTCCTGGAGATTGTAGCCGTCGGAGAAGCAGTCATGTGGAAGGGAATTCCAGAGTCGGGAAGTATGAAAAAAGAAACTGTTGGAGTAGAAGTTGCGGTTGCATTTTATCGGTTTCACTGTAAAAGGGTGGGATCTAATTGCTAATCTAGTATCTCGTGCAAATTTGAACCTAGTGGGCACCAGTGATCTAAGTTCATCGGAGCAGAAGCCATGGAAGTATTTATAGAAGAGTCACAGGGAAGCCACGTCGCACCGGTGAGAGAGAGACTGCAGGCGGTCTGCCAAGTCAGTATCGATCACATTACAGACCCTCCGCTGTACCTTGTCGAGAAGCCCAAGGAGAATAGCAGGGTCACCCGACCAGATATGGCAACAGTATTCAATACATTGTAGATTTATAAATGTGCAGGATAGATTCAGACGGAAAAAAACCTCCGGGCCCTGCACAGAGAACCGACTTGCATAGCAGCGGATTTAGCAATGGATTCGATATAGTCATTCCACTTGAGGTCTGCTGAGAGTGTGAGACCAAGGAGGCGCAGTGTTTTACTCTCTGGGAGGCAAGCCTGGCCCATATGTGTCCTCTTTAGTTCTTTTAATCTATTTAGTTTCCGAAATTGCCGGACCTTGACTGCATCGAATTCTTGCCCGAAGGATTTGTCCAACTCCTACCGGATCCTTATTTGGTTTTCTTGATCAGTGATCTTGCTGAGGAATGTTTCGAGCCTCTGGGAGATATCGGAATGTAATTTTTGTTTCATCCATCGGTTGTACTGGATACGTTCTCTGACCAGGGCGTGTCCCGCTTTTTCTGCGACCAGACGGGCTCTCCTTGAATTGACGGTAAGTCATGACTACCAAAAAGAGGCTCAACGCAAAAGAGATGGAGATGATATACCCCAGTGATTGTAAATAAGGGTTCCTAGCATCGGAATAAGGCCGGAGCGTAAAACGGCCGAAACGTTGTACAAATTGAAAGAAAGATGAGGACAATAGTCCGAATAATGCAAACACTGCAAGCTTCTATTCATTCTGCTAGAATCTAAGCTGTGACCCATTCGGCCAGAATCACGATCGTCCACTATTTTCCTCACATAAATGACAATAGTTAAGCCTCGTAAGAGTTGGGCGAGAATCTGCTTGAACCGAAATGTGATTATCTTTCCACTGATAAAAGATGACATAAACTGGACCCAAGATGAGCCGTAGGGTGAAACCTAGCTATGTCTGTTCGCCCTTACTTAGATTGATTCTTTCTTTGTTGCTCTACTATTGTATTGAACACTTTAGTGTTAGGTTTCTCGCCTCGGGTTTTTTTCTTTTCTACGAGTATTTGACGTATGTTCAAGTACTTGGTTTGTTTCTTGTTTTACTTCCTCTTTTTCCCCTCCGAGTTTGTTCTCGCTGGGTTTTTCGAGACGAACAGAAATATATTACAAGAATTGACTTTCTTTTTTTATAATTGATAAAATCGGCAAACGTCAACACGTATATATATATATATAAAATATACTGTTATATTTTATTCACTCTTCTTCGGGGACTTGGCCGTATTGTGAAGCGGGTCAGTCGGATCTTAGTATTAGGCACAGGCGCATGCGAGCAGCCAGCCACCGGCTTTCTGAGGTGTTCTCAACTCAACTGCTCTCTGCAACTGCTAGATTCAACTCTCAACGCTGTGACAACTGATGTCACTTAGGTAGTTACCGCCTGGCACCTGAGACTTCAGATGATTTCTGTCCCATCTCGGGCGTCATAGAAATGGCAACAAAGATGAGGACACTACTCAGAATAATGTAAATACTGTCAATACTACCTCATCTCAGAAATATAGACAAAGCCTGTACCCTGCTTTTTCTCGCCTTAACCCTCTGCGCACCAGTGACAGTCCTGCCTTTCTTGGGGTGAAACGATTATATATATATATATATATATATATATATATATATATATATATATATATGTAGCGAAACTATGGTTATGGGTTTTGATGTTTTGTAAGGGTTTTAAGGCTGTGTGCGTGTTCTTAACCAAGTTTACAACTATTTTTATATTTGATCACAGGAAACGACAATCCAGACAAAATGTAGAAATGATTAACTCAAACAACTGGTTGAGCAAGCAAATGTAACAAGAATAATTTTATATAAACAAAGAAACATTTAAACAGTTCAAGAAATACAATAAAATTCACATATTAAGATAGACCTGTGATGTCCAAACGACAAGTAATGTTAAGATGAGTTTTAACAAGAAAGTCAAGAATGTAATATCGTAAATGTTTGTTTGATTAACGAAAGTTCGATTCGTTACAAAAATACAACCGAAGTGCGGTGTGGCGAATGTTCGTAGATTTGCACGTAATGTAGGTTGTAGAAACAAAGTGAATTTTACGTACCTTGCCGAAAATATTTGAAGTTGACGAAATATCTTAATCTTTTAATTATAGAATATTCAGTATTCATGTTGTTTGTTACGTAAAGGTAATCAGTAGTAGTATGAGATTAAAATATCGGTGGTCGAGAAATAGTCAAAGAATGTTTTCAAAGCAAGTAGAAGAAGTTCTTGACGGTAAAGAGGAAAGGTCTTTCAGTATGTGAAGAATTAATTGAGTAACCCCTGAATCCATTCTTCGAAAGATTGCGCGCGAAGATAAAGTGCGGCTGATTGAGAGTATTGAGAAGGACCAGCGTGGATTCGGCTAGCGTCTTGGGAAAGTGAAATTTTGATTCGAAAGTGTGGCTTTTATATGTTTTGAATGTTGAATTATGGCGCTAAAGTAGGCTTGGGTCAATGAGATTGCTTGCCTTGCAAAACATTGAGCACTGATTGGTTAATTCAAAGTATTGGAATGATCCAAATCTGCCAACCTGTAACCAGATGGGTGGATGGCTTATTCCATCCCAACATATATATATAAGTGTCTATGTGGAATATCCACATGTGGTTGAGTATCTATAAAATACCGCTTTATTTTTTCTGTATTGGCCGACTTACCCTGACGAGCCGTAGGGTGAAACCTAGCTATGTCTGTTCGCCCTTACTTAGATTGATTCTTTCTTTGTTGCTCTACTATTGTATTGAACACTTTAGTGTTAGGTTTCTCGTCTCGGGTTTTTTTTCTTTTCTACGAGTATTTGACGTATGTTCAAGTACTTGGTTTGTTTCTTGTTTTACTTCCTCTTTTTCCCCTCCGAGTTTGTTCTCGCTGGGTTTTTCGAGACGAACAGAAATATATTACAACAATTAACAATATTAGCATTATTATTACTGTTATTATTATTATTGTTATTATTATCATTATTGTTATATATATATATATATATATATATATATATATATATATATGAACACTTTATTTGCTCTCTTACATGTACAAATATAAATATTCATTTTTTATTGTTGATCATAAAAAATTATTTCACGGTCCTTGGCTGATTTTTATGACCGAAACTTTGACTAGATATAATATAAATGAACATGTGATAACGATTTGCATATATCAAGAAAGATACTGAGGAAAAATATATGACGAAGTGGGAATAGTTTTCCAGGTATAGCTTTGAATATTTCTCTAAATTGTGTTGGCAATATCTTTGCACCTGCACAGTCTTTAGGCGACACGTGTCTTAAAAGGCCACAGTCTCTATATCGGAATATGCGTTGTCACAGGCGCACCCGCAATAATGTTAGGTCTCCTTAATGCGTCTGGCAAAGCGTCTGGCAAAGCAGAAAATTCCTGGAAATAAACCCGTGTGCGCCAACGACAAAAGAGGCAACCTGAGCTGCAGTTTAGTATATTTCTCTGACATGACTTCAATATTATTATCATTATTATTATTATTTTCTTTTATTTATGTTGAGTACAAGCTTCTTTAGAGTCCCAACCAGAGACCTAAGGTCAGAAATGGCACCATAACATTTTTCACTGAAGCTTTTTGTAAAAATAAAAAATAAAGATAAAAAATAAAAAATAAGCTCACACATAGATAAAGTTCTTTGTAATGTGTTAGCTGTAGTTGTCTGTATAAAGTATGGGTTCCAAGGGATTCCTTTTAATGAGTCTATTAGAAGCTTTTTGAATCAAACTGGTCTCCAACGGAAACTAGAATTATGATGACCTCATGTTTTTTTTCATCACTTCACCCCTAGCAAGGCATTCCACTGTCATTATTGCGCAGGGGGAAAGTGCTGAGAAAGATTATAGGAGGTGTCAGGAAGTGGGTAAGAGAAGGATGACTGTTGCCATAAAGTGAGGGATCAGTTTATATATTGATTGTAATGTAGAATTGATCCCCAACTTTATATCCACATTATAATAGTATAGAATTTTTTTTTTAATCATTTCACCCCAATCAAGGCATTCCACTGCCACTATTGCGCAGGGGTTTACGGGTTTACATAGGGGAAAGTGCTGAGAAAGAGTGGTTAGTTATAAGAAATTGGAAGGAGGGTGATAGACAGATGAGGATACCGAGGATGGGGGTTTGGTAGATGGGTAGAGTGTTTGAGAGAATGGATGCGAGTTAGTGTGATAGATGCCTTTTAATCCTACATTTAAATTCCTGGAGATTGTAGCTGTCGGGGAAGCAGGTATATGGAAGGGAAGTGCGAGAAAAGGTGCTGTTAGAGTAGAAATTGCGTTTACATTTATCTGTTTTATTGTAAAAGGGTGGGACCTAGTTCCTAATCTAGTATCTCTTGCAAATTCATACCTAGGGGACACTAGTGAACTAAGTTCATCGGAGCAGAAGCCGTGAAAGTATTTATAGAAGAGGCACAGGGAAGCCACATCACGCCGGTGAGAGAGTAACTGCAGCCGGGCTACCAAGTCGATCACATTACAGATTCTCCGTTGTATTTTGTCAAGGACCCCGAGGAAAATAGCAGGGGCATCTGACCAGGTGTGGCAGCGTGTTGAGGTCCGCTGAGAGTGTGAGGCCAAGGAGGCGTACCGTTTTACTCTCAGGGAGGCAGGTTTGTCCCATGCTAATGGGAGGTAGGAGCAATTGTTTATGATGGTTACTTGATAGCAGCTCCTTTTTGGAAGCATTAAAATTTACGAGCCATTTCTTACCCCAGTCCAACATGGATTGGAGGGCCTTCTCAAGCCTGGCAGCGAGGCTAGCTTTATCGCCCACACCGGAGATTTGATCGAGGCGAGAGTAAACTGTCGTGTCATCAGCGTATATGCCTACTTGGGATGCCACTTATTTGAGATTTTCACGTCAAGATATTTTTTGCAAGTATTTTTATAGCTTTTTGAATATCCTCAAAGATAGATTACAATCTGCAATGACTGCCATGTTAATGTTATTACTTCTGTTATGGGTTTTGTAATCATTTTAACCCAGGCATAGCGAAAAGGCCACCAATTTGCAGGCGATTGACGTTGCATGTAAATTTTTGAAGTTTAGTTATCAGAAAGGCTAGTAAACAGAAAGGAATTCTACAGTCAGGAAATTCAAGAAAAGAAACCGGTAGAATAAAAGTGATGGTTGCATTTAGTCACCAGGGAAAAAGCTAGTCAGAGCAGTTGCTATAAAAATATTTGTAGAAAAGACAGAGGGAAGCGACATCACTTCGGTGAGAAATGAACTGAAGCAGGATCAGTTAGAAATTTTTCTTTGGATTTATTATTATTGTTATAAGTACTGTTAATAATTCCCTAAAAAAAGAATAGTATGAAGAAAAAAAAGGCCGTAAACTTAATAAAAACAAACGTTTTTCATTCAAATGTTTATGTTATTATTAAGAGGTAAGATCAAAGTATTTTTAATCATTTAATTTTTTTTCTAATCCAATGCGTTTAGTAAAAAAAAAAAAGAAGGAAGGTAAACAAGTTTTTGGGTTTCACCGGTTTATTAAACGTTAATATTTCGAGATCAAAATCTCATCTTCAGAAAGGATTGTATGAGACCGCGATTTTCACAAAATGGCCCTTCCTGGCTGCTGCTGTTGTTAATTGTAGTGTGTGTGTGTGTGTTAGTGTGTGTGCGTGTGTGTGTGTGTGTAAGTCTGCTAGAGCATGTGTGTGTGTGTGTGTGTAAGTCTGCTAGTGCATGTATGTGTGTGTGTGTTTGTGTGTGTAAGTCTGCTAGAGCATGTATGTGTGTGTGTGTGTTTGTGTGTGTAAGTCTGCTAGAGAATGTATGTGTGTGTAAGTCTGCTCGAGCATGTATGTGTGTGTGTGTAAGTCTGCTAGAGCATGTATGTGTGTGTGTGTGTGTAAGTCTGCTAGAGCATGTATGTGTGTGTGTGTCTATGGTGTGCATATGTGTGATTGATAGTTGGGATTTTTATGGTCTGATGGTATCAGTCTGCTTTGGTATGTCGTTTATCTAAGTATGTGTGTTGACCTGACCCTAAGTTGGACCTCTGCCAAAGTGGAAGAGGGTCTTTTGTGACTAGTGTGTGTGTGTGTGTGTGTGTGTGTCTGTGTGTGTGTATGTGTGTGTGTGTGTGTGTGTGTGTGTGTGTGCATGTTTATGTGCATATACTTCTTGTATTTCAGTCAGTCAGTTAAGTGCCATGCGTGATACACGCTTGGGCGATCATATCTCGAAAGAGACATGACTGACTGGGCGTCCCGCAGTAGGTTGCCATTGCTTTCTGCGGTAGACTGGTTGCCAGCCAAGGCTATAGAACTCAATCTGTTCTATTATTTAACTCATAACTGGAAGGAAGAGATGGATTAATACCTTTCCCAAGGGTATTTACGTGTAAGTGAATACAATGGATTCAACTGGAATTCGAACTCGGCTCCTCGGTAATCAAAGGAACATAAACATTTAAATATTCAAATATCACATGTAGATAAATAATGAAAATATGTGAATGCAATAAATTCTGCTAGAATTCGAACTCGGCTCCCCGATTTCTCGTTCCGAACCGATATCCAATGCACCACAACGCACATCTTGTATTCCATTTTACTTTATTTTGTGTTTGTGATCTCCAAAGTATTTTTGTTATTATTTTTTGGAAATTTTTTTTTTATAATCTAACACGTTCTAAATTTTGGTAAAAAATCTTGTTTTGATTTTTGTCAACAGGTAACGAAACCGTTTCCAGAGTGTACAATGAATAATGAAATACTATGTAATGTTACGTAACTCATTTTATTCCGGTGAAAACACCTTAATTTGAAAACTCTTGAAAAAAATCAAATAATTGTCGGATTTTGATGAAACTTTTAGAGCTTATTCACAAATGAATGAAATTATTATTGAAACTATTATTTTTAGAGAATCTTGATAAAAAATATTTTTTACATCTGTTAACCTTCTCCACATACATTCATGAAATTTCAAGAAATAAAATTTATTTTATTTGTTAAACGCAAGACTTATTGGGGAATGTAAATTACGTATTATTTTTTTTCAAAAAGTTGGCATTTTATAAAAAAACTGTCCACAATAGTAAAATAAAAAATGCAAGAAAACTATGACATTATTTAATTAGATAAGCTTTTATAAATAATATATATTAAAGACATTATAGAATGAAGAAAAAGTTTTTCCGATGAATAATGAAATTTAAAAAAATGTGTTTAATTTTTTCTTTTTAATTTTATTAATTTATGAAATTTCAATTTCTCAAAAAATTATGCTAATCCTTGTCGGCGTTAAGTTATTAAATTATTAAGTGAAGACTATATTTACTAATCGAAAATAGAAAAGTTTAATACAAATCGTTGAACTATCTTATTTTTTAAATAATTTAAATATTTTGTGTATTTGAAGTTTTTTAGTATAGTATTTTCTGGTTTACATTAAAGTGTCATATGGTTTACGGTTTTGACAATTATGTCCATTTTGGTCAGCAATATTTAGCTGTCATCAATCACTTCACATGGCATCTGCCTCTCATGATACACTTCATATATCAATCACTTGGAACCACCCCTTAACTGCTGTTGTTCCCAGGTCCACCGTAACCCCGGGTGCTAGCACCTGTTAGGATCCCAGCTGAAAAAAGGTGCCGAGAATGACGGTAAATTGCAAGGTCTCAGATTTGGAGGTTGTGAGGAGCATGGGACCACCTCTTAACTGCTGTTGTTCTCAGGTCCACCCTGACCCGGGGGGGGGGGGGGTAGCACCTGTTAGGGTCCTAGCTATGGGCAAATAGTTAACCCCCAAACTGGGATCAAAACACTATGAAAGTATAAAAAATACACTTTTATAGAAATATATGAATAAAAATAGACCTTTTTAATAAAAATATATTTTTTTAAAATCACATCACCCGAAGCAAGGCGGTAATGCCACTGATGCGCAGGGGGCTACGTAAGGGTAAAAGATTGGAAAAGACAAAGCCAGAAACCACATCCTAAACAGGGAACAAAGGATGAGCCTCTTCACCTGTTCAATAGACGTGGGTGAAGTGTGAAGCCGGGCGATAGTTTAGTCTATCTACTCCAATTGAAAAAAAAAAAAAGAAAAGAAAAGAGAAAGATTGGAAAAGAGAAAGCCGGAAACGACATCCTAAACAGGGAACAAGGTGTGATCCTCTTAAACTGTTCAATAGACGTGGGTAGAGTGTGAACCGGGCGATAGTTTAGTCCATCTACTCCAATTGAAAAAAAAAAAAGAAAAGAAAAGAGTGAAAAGATTGTAAAAGAGAAAGCCGGAAACCACATCCTAAACAGGGAACAAGGGATGAGCCTCTTCACCTGTTCAATAGACGTGGGTGGAGTGTGAAACCGGGCGATAGTTTAGTCTATCTACTCCAATTGAAAAAAAAAGAAAAGAGTGAAAAGATTGGCTGTGTTATATATATATATATATCCTACATCTATGCCATAACTCAAAGTTTCATACATTATGCAATCACCAGGTGTGTATTTTAAACTGACAGTTTAATTAATTTTAATTAATTTTAAACTGACAGTTTAATTAATTTTAATTAATTTTAAACTGACAGTTTAATTAATTTTAATTAATTTTATAAACTTGAGTTACTTCTTTTTTAATTACAAGATTAAAAATCCAAATATTCCAAGGCCACGTGCAGACAAAAACTTAAAATTAGAATAAAAAAATATTAAAAATAATAAAATGCAGTGAGGAGAAATCAAAAGGGCATAAATCATAAAACATACAAATTTAAATATTCAAATTTCCCTCTTTTTTCATTACTTCCCATTTCTTTCTTTCTACCCTCACCCCTCAATATTACTTTTTACAATTATGAATTAAAACCCTTTACTTTTCGCTCCCTAAATTATTTAATTTTAAATTTAAATTTCTCATCTTAATTTTAATTTTAATTTTATTAAAATTTTTCATTATTTATCTACATGTGATATTTGAATATTTAAATGTTTACGTCCCTTTGATTACCGAGGAGACGAGTTCGAATTCCAGTTGAATCCATTGTATTCACTTACGCGTAAATACACTTTGGAAAGGTATTAATCCGTCACTTCCTTCCAGTTATGGGTTAAATAGCAGGACAGATTGGGTTCTATAGCCTTGGTCGGCAACCAGTCTACCGCAGAAAGCAAAGGCAACCTACTGCGGCATAATCTTCTGCCCAGTCAGTCATGTCTCTTTCGAGACATGATCGTCAAAACGTGTATCACGTATGGCACTTAACTGACTGACTGAATATAATAGTTGGAATAATGATTAAGGCTTCTAATGGTCATAAAGTTGGGGATCAGTTTATTACTTCATAACAATAGGAAACCGATCCTCCACTAATTACTACATAATAATATAATACATTTCTTTCCCCTCTAGCTATGAGTCAAATAACAGGACAGATTGGGTTCTATAGCCTTGGTCGGCAACCAGTCTACCGCAGAAAGCAATGGCAACCTACTGCGGGATAATCTGCCCAGTCAATCATGTCTCTTTCGAGACATGATCGCCCTAGCGTGTATCAAGTATGACACTTAATTGATTGATTATTTCATCCTGCATTTCATTTCCAATATTCTTCATTCCAATTTAAAATCTCCATCTACAAGCAACCCCAGAACTTTTAAATTTTCAATCTTATTATTAAAAAAGGATAATATACATATTTCTTATATATATATATATATATATATATATATATATATATATATAGTTAGAGACGTCTATAGACGCATATATAACTGTTTTGAATTAAATTATTACCAACAATACATTTTTGAAGGAAAAAAATATTACTAGCAATGCATTTTTTAATACAAAACTAGAAGACATCTTTAGTTTTGTAAAATAAAAATAGAGAAAAGTTAGCAAAAATCTGACTAAATCAACCTTCTCGAAGCAATAAAAAAACCTTAAAACCCTATCTTTTAGGCAGTAAATAACCCACAGAGGTGTTGATATGCCGTAAAACCAAACCCAAACCCATGTTATAAAAACCGCGTTTTTGATCATACGTTCGGTAAATGGTATCCTCGGCATCTTTCTATAGAATCACGTTTCTGTTATTTCTTTATCTTTGAGGAGAATGTCCCGATTGTTTTTTAAACATTTCAGGCCAAGCAAGAGTGGGACCGCTACTAGTGTGTAGAGAGATACATTTAGAGAAAAAAATGGGTGTAGGGGTTATCGAAGAAAAGGAACAGTCTGAATGGGATTCAAGAAGATGCAAGATGACAATTGACATTGCATTTACATTTTTGGAGATTGTAGGTGTCAGGGAAGAGAAAAGACTGGCTACAGAGGGAATTGAATAAAGGATTAAAGATGAATTGGATTCAATAAGATAGAAGATGGCAATTGACGTTACATTTTTGGAGATTGTAGGAATCAGGGAAGAGAAAAGACTGGCCACAGAGGGAAGTGAATAAAGGATTAAAGATGAATGGAATTCAAGAAGATAGAATATGGCAATTGACGTTACATTTTTGGAGATTGTAAGTATCTGGGAAGAAAAAAGACTGGTTACAGAGTGAATTGAAGCATTAATTAAAGATGAATAAGATTCAAGAAGATAGAAGATGGCAATTGACGTTGCATTTACATTTTTGGAGATTGTAGGTGTCAGGGAAGAGAAAAGTCTGGCTACAGAGGGAATTGAATAAAGGATTAAAGATGAATGGAATTCAATAAGATAGAATATGGCAATTGACGTTACATTTTTGGAGATTGTAGGTATCTGGGAAGAGAAAAGACTGGGTACAGAGTGAATTGAAGCATTAATTAAAGATGAATAAGATTCAAGAAGATAGAAGATGGCAATTGACGTTGCATTTACATTTTTGGAGATTGTAGGTGTCAGGGAAGAGAAAAGACTGGCTACAGAGGGAATTGAATAAAGGATTAAAGATGAATGGAATTCAATAAGATAGAATATGGCAATTGACGTTACATTTTTGGAGATTGTAGGTATCTGGGAAGAGAAAAGACTGGTTACAGAGTGAATTGAAGCATTAATTAAAGATGAATAAGATTCAAGAAGATAGAAGATGGCAATTGACGTTGCATTTACATTTTTGGAGATTGTAGCTATCAGGGAAGAGAAAAGACTGGCTACAGAGGGAATTGAATAAAGGATTAAAGATGAATGGAATTCAAGAAGATAGAATATGGCAATTGACGTTACATTTTTGGAGATTGTAGGAATCAGGGAAGAGAAAAGACTGGCCACAGAGGGAAGTGAATAAAGGATTAAAGACGAATGGGCTTTAAGAAGATAGAAGATGGCAATTGACGTTACATTTTTGGAGATTGTAGCTATCAGGGAAGAGAAAAGACTGTCTACAGAGGAAATTGAATAAAGAATAAAAGATAAACGGGCTTCAAGAAGATAGAAGATGTCAATTGACGTTGCATTTAAATCTTTGGACATTGTAGTTATCAGTAAAGTAAGTGAACAGAAGGGAATTTCACAGAAACAGTTACTATGAAAATATTTGTATAAAAGACAAAGGAAAGCCATCCCAGGTCTGTGAGAAAATGGCAGGTTCAAACCAGTTCAGGACCATAGCAAATTCGTCTTTGCACTGACCCAAGTCATGATGGTAACTGATGTTATTTGAGAAGAATATCGTAAGATATTAACCAGTTGAAGATATCATTGGCATTAAAACTATGGGAGGTATATCTGCCTCACTCTGTATACAAGCATGATACTCCGTATATTAGGGTTAAAATATGTAAGACAACTTGGATTAATTCATATTGTTCTGTTAAATTAGGCACTGACTCAAGTCATGATGTCAAGTCAAGACCATTGCATATGCTTTTTCGCATGTGTGACGACGCTCTCGGGTCGTTCATCGTGATAGCTTCGACACAGCTGGTCTTCAAGTCGTCTATCACAATAGTGTTCCTCCTTGCCCACGCTGTGAATTTTGATCACAAGGAAGGCACGTTAAAATTTTGCTCGCTGTATCTTTACCACGTTGAACAATTATATATTTCCATATGCAATATTATATTATCATATTTTTCTCATATACCAAAATAATGTTACGCAAGGGCCCACGACATGATAGTAACTGATTGTATCTGAAAAAATATGGGAAGACTAGATGATGACAGTTTAAAATGTGAGAGTTAAATCTGCTGCACCCTGCGTGTAAGCATGATACTGTCTTGCAGTCAGTATTATATGTACGTTGTGGTGCAGTAGATAACAGTTCGGAACCAGAAATCGGAGAACCGTGTTCGAAATCCAGTTGAAGTCATTGCATTCACTTCTGCGCAAATACCTTTTGGAAAGTATTCGTCGCTTTTCCCTCTAGATATGGATTAAATAGCAGGGCATATTGGGTTCTACAGGCTTGCTTGGCAATCAGTCTTTCATAATAATGAAGTAATGGAAAACAACTGAGGGTAATCTTCTGCTCAGTATCAAGTATGGTACGTTGGTTGTTTTGTTTTTATAGCATATCAACCTCGGCGGGTCATTTATTGTCAACTAAATTTTCTTTATTTATTGCTGGTAATACCTTTTTTCTTTCAACAATTTATTCTTGTTTTTATATAAGTTTTGTGTCTAGTAAAACTTTTTTCTTTTTGAGTATCAAGATTCATTGGTATTTGTTTTTAAGGGCAGGGTCCCCAGGTCCTACCCTTGTTATTTAACCCATAACTGGAGGGAAGGGGCGGATTAATATCTTTCCCAAGTGTACCAGTGCTTAAGTGAATGCAAGGTATTTAACAGGAATTCGAACTCTGCTCACCGATTTCTCTTTCCGAGCCGATATCCACTGCACCACGACGCACATCCGTCACTAAACGCTTACAGCACCTGGTATTCCCAAGCGGTCACCCATCTAAGTACTGACCAGGCTCAACGTTGCTTAGCTTCGATGATCGAGCGAGAACTGGCGTATTCAATTTGATATGGCTGTATGCACGCACATTCGTCACTATACCACTATACGCTTACAGCACCTGGTATTTCCAAGTGGTCACCCATCTAAGTACTGACTAGGCTCAACGTTGCTTAGCTTCGATGATCGAGCGAGAACCGGCGTATTCAATGTGATATGGCTGTAAGCACGCACATTCTTCACGATACGCTTACAGCACCTGGTATTTCCAAGTGGTCACCCATCTAAGTACTGACTAGGCTCAACGTTGCTTAGCTTCGATGATCGAGCGAGAACCGGCGTATTCAATGTGATATGGCTGTATGCACGCACATCCGTCACTATACGCTTACAGCACCTGGTATTTCCAAGCGGACACCCATCTAAGTACTGACCAGGCTCAACGTTGCTTAGCTTCGGTGATCGAGCGAGAACCGGTGTAGTCAAGGTGATATGGCTGTAAGCCGCGTATGGTACGTAACTAACTGATTGTCATGCAGCAACTCCGCGTGTTACGGTAAAAACTATGTAAGCTAATCTCGAGTAATTCATTTTGATATGCTTAAGCTGAAAGTAGAGGGTGAGGTGAAGATCACTTTAATGGAGATGAAGAAAGGAATATGGGAACACAAGTCCAACTGATATTATTATGAGCAGCTTTTGGATAAATCTATTAAGATGAACATTGAAATCTGTCACATGTTAGCGTTTGAATTGCTCGCATAATTAAACATGAATTACTAGCAGTATAACCCGGCGTTGCTCGGGTGTAATGAAAGCTTTATAACTAATCCATGGTCCTGGAGCTCAGACTCAGCCTAAAGAATATTTGAAATAATAAAATAATTGCGACAATTTACCAATTGCACATAATATATATATATATATATATATATATATATATATATATATATTAGCAGTATAGCCTGGCGTTGCTCGGGTGTAATGAAAGCTTTAAAATTAATCCATGGTTCTGGAGCTCAGACTCAGCCTAAAAAATATTTGTGTGAAGTTTGGTGAGAATCGGATAAAAATTGTGGATTTGTATAAAGGACATACAGACAGATAAACAGACACACACAAACACCTTGCCTTATATATATATATATATATTATCGATTTTCTGCACTATTGTAAGAACTGCAATTTTGAAACTTCTGAATATTGTTTCTTATGTCCTTCTCTATGAGTGTATCAAATTTGATTAAAATCGTACCAATCTTTCTATAACCAGATTTTTTTCGATTATCGATTTTCGATATTTATCGGGGGTACCTCGACGCAAAATCTTGCTAAGAACACTCGCAGACGCTTATAGTACAACTGTGTAAATTTTCAAGAAAATCGGTTCAGCTGTTTCGGAGTCTATATGTAACGGACAGACACACAGACAGACACACAGACAGACAAAGTGAATCCATATAAAGTATGTGTTGTAAACTAACCGAATAAAAGGATAGAATTTATATATATATATATATATATATATATATATATATATATATAAACGTTTATCAGTCTAACATGTTTCACTTTTATTCAAGCTTCATCGGAGAATGAAATATAGGGAAAAAAAGAAATTCTCTTACTTTTTATTTTTTGTTGTTCGATTTACATAGGTTAAAGTGGCTTTACGGGCATTTGAATTGTTAAGCAGCGTTAGTATAATTTATGGCGTTCGGAATTCAAGTACACATGCGTTTCTTGGGAACTCTAAAAATTAACAGATTGGAAGCCCAACCGTAACTAAAGCAACCATTGCCCTAAAACCACAAGCCAAATCGTAAGAACAGGTGAAGAGGCTTATCCCTTGTTTCCTGTTTAGGATGCGGTTTCCGGTTTTTCTTTTCTAATCTTCTCACTGTTTTTTTTTTTTTTTTCAATTGGAGTAGATAGACTAAACTATCGCCCGGTTCACACTCCACCCACGTCTATTGAACAGGTGAAGAGGCTCATCCCTTGTTTCCTGTTTAAGATGCGGTTTCCTGTTTTTCTCTTTTCTAATCTTCTCACTCTTATGTAGCCCCCTGCACATCAGTGGCGTTACCGCCTTGCTTGGGGTGATATGATTAAAAAAAAAAAAAAAAAAGAAACAAAACAAACCAAAAAAAAACCCACAAAAAAACAAAAAAAATACAGAAAAACAAAAAAACCCACAAAAAACCCACAAAAATTGACCCATGCATACAAGTCCACAAGAACTCCACCCTGTTTATGTGGGAGACAGATAACAATCTGCATTCGTGTGTGTATGTGCTTGTGAGTGTGCGTGCGTATGTATGTGTGTGTGTGTGTGTGTGTATCTAGTTGATATCAATTACCATCTTGATCATCATTTGGGGACGTTCCCACACAAACAACTACCGTAGTAGATAAACATACGTTAAATTCTTTAAGAATGCATTTAATATAGTTTGGCGATGTAACATAGTGTTTTCGACGTGTGTTTATTGTTAGTAAAATATTTATCCCGTTTGGTCAAAGCATTTTCGTCGTAAAAAAAAAAAAATGTTCTTTTTAGGGTGGGATTAGAAAAAATTAAAATGTTTATCACTTTTCGCCTTGTCTTGAGTAAATATAATAGGTTGTCCCAACCTTATACTCATAGATACAAGATTTTCCGTTTCGAGATGTCTCACCAATATGACTTATTTACATTGCAAGATATTTAATGGATTTTTTTTTTTAATCATTTCACCCCGAGCAAGGCGGAAACGCCACTGATGTGCAGGGGCTTACATAAATGTAAAAAGATTAATTAGAAAAGAGTGAGGAGTACAAACTAGTTAGAAAGGAACAATAGAAAGCAGGTGCGATGACAGATACATAGGTGGAGAGAAAGGGAAGGTTATACCAGGGTGGGGAGAGAGGTAGAGTCAGTGGTTAGTAGATGAGTATTGACTTTGCATTTAAATTTCTGGAGGTTATAGCCGTCAGGAAAGCAAGAATACGGGAGCGAGTTCCACAGGCCGGAAGTGCGAGAGAAGAAGCTGCAGGAGTAGAATTGTCGTCTGCATTTGGCTAACCGGACTGTGAATGGGTGGGACCCAGTTGCCAGTCTGGTTGCACGAGTAAACACCTGTTGAGGAGGCATCAGTGACTTAAGTTCGTCTGAGCAGAAGCCATGAAAGTATTTATAGAACGGACAAAGGGAGGCCACATTTCGACGATTGGGAAGTGGCTGCAGTCGATCCGCCAGATCAGTACCTATCACATTACAGACTCTCCTTTGGAGCCTGTCAAGAACACTGGATGTGGTGTTTGAGTTATATTTCGTCCTAATTATTTCTTTGAGGTGGTGGTACGGACCCTAGCATTGCGAATAACTAATTTATTTTTAAATTTTATAGAGGGTGTTTTAGAGGCTAGGATTATAAATTTTGTGTTGTTGATTGTAGATGTTGATTGCATTGGCCTAAAATTAACCCATGCATACAAGTTTACAAGAACTCTACCCTGTCTATGTGGAAGTCAGATTACAATGTACTTATTTATATACTGATTATAATATAGAATTGATCCCCCATTTTATATCCACATTATACTTTCTTATAAACAGTTGGCATATATATGCTTCTTCTATGTGCCGAGTACTTTCAGGACGTAGGCGATCATGGCTTTCCACATCTCCCTATTCCTGGTGGCTCTTAGCACGCTTTCTCCTATTACACCATGCAACCCCCTTCTGTCATCCACTAGCTCAAACCCATAAATCTAGAATATAAATGTATAGAAACTAGCATGGCCACAAAATGAGGGATTAATTTATGTATTGATTATAATATGGAATTGATCCCCCATTTTATATCCACATTATACTTTCTTATAAACAGTTGGCATATATATTCTTCTTCTATGTGCCTTGTCCTTTCAGGACGTAGGCGATCATGGCTTTCCACGTCTCCCTATCCCTGGTGGCTCTTAGCACACTTTCTCCTGTTATAACACGCAGACCCCGTTCTGTCATCTACCTGCTCAGGCCCTTCAAATATGTTATCCGTTGCTTTCCCCTGTCTCTTTTTCCCTCTTTGTGGCCTTTGAGTATCAGGTTCTCCAAGCCTTCCTTCCTCATTGCATGTCCCAGGAACTTTAGTTGTCTCTTCCCGATGATCATTTTTTTTATTTCCTTTTAGTCTTCATCCTTTCCAAAACCTCATCATTGCTCACATTCTCGGTGCATGATATCCGCGACATCCTTCTGTGGAACCGTATTTCAATTGCTTCAAGTTTTTTCTTTCATCTCTGATGTTCCATCAAAAACGATCTAATTAATTTCAATTCATGTCAATCCATATTAATCTCCGAAAATGTAAGGAAGAGTCTTCAAAATCAAAAGAAAGACTGCCTGCTCCAAGACAAGACTCAAAATGAATGGAGATTAAAAGTTGTTGGTGTAATAATGTATATTATAAAGAACACGTGCGTTTTGGTGCAGTGGCTATCGGCTCGGAACAAGAAATCGGAGAGCCGAGTTCGAATTATAGTTGAATTCATTGCATTCACTTACGCGCAAATATCCTTGGGAAAGGTATTAATCCGTTTCTTCCTTCCAGTTATGGGTTAAATAACAGGACATATTGTGTTCTATAGCCTTGGTTGACATACAGTCTACCGCAGAAAGCAATGGCAACTTCTGCCCAGTCAGTCATGTCTATTTCGAGACATGATCGCCCAAGCGTGTTTCACAAATGGCACTTAACTGACTTACTGAATATAGTAGTTTAAGGCTTCTACTGGTCATAAGTGGGGGATCAGTTTATTACTTCATAACAATAGGAAACCGATCCCCCACTAATTACTACATAATAATATAATACATTTCTTTCCCCTCTAGCTATGAGTCAAATAACAGGACAGATTGGGTTCTATAGCCTTGGTTGGCATCCAGTCTACCGCAGAAAACAATGGCAACCTACTGCGGGATAATCTTCTGCCCAGTCAGTCATGTCTATTTCGAGACATGATCGCCCAAGCGTATTTCACAAATGGCACTTAACTGGCTGAAAGGATTAAAAGTTGTTCGCGCTAGATAAAATTGTTATCTGTCTCTCACATAGACAGGGTGGAGTTCTTGTAGACTTGTATGTATGGCTCAATGCTTGCATTTTTTGTTTGTTTATTTTTTTACAGTTGGGCTTGCAATATTGGGGCAATGCTTACATTAGTTACGGTTGGGCTTGCAATCTGTTAATTTTTAGAACTTCGAAGTAACACACCTCTATTTGAGTTCAGAATGCCATAAATTATACTAACGCTGTTTAAGAATTCAAATGCCCTTAAAACAACTTTAACCAATGTAAATCAAACAATACAAAAATCTAAAAGTGGCAGAATTTATTTTTTCTCTAGATTTTATTCTCCGATGAAGCATTAGTCAAAGTGAAAAATGTTAGATTGATAAACGTTTCTCTTATAACCTTTGTCCTATCATTCTGCCAGTTTACAATCCATACCTTTTCCCGATTCGCTATACATAATCTAAGCTTATTTATAAATGAAACTTTGTCTCTGTGTGTGTGTGTGTGTGTGTGTGTATCCGTTACCTATAGACTCCGAAACGACTGAACCGATTTTCGTGAAAATTTACACAGTTGTACTATAAGCGTCTGCGAGTGTTCTTAGCTAGGTTTTGTGTTGAGGTACCCCACATAAATATCGAAAATCGATAATTGAAAAAATCGTGTTACAGAAAGAGTGGTCCGTTTTTCATCAAATTCGATACACTCATAGACAAAGACATCAGAAACGATATTCAGAAGTTTCACGGTTGCAGTTCTTACAATAGTGCAGAAAATCGATCATACTTATATATATATATATATATATATATATAAGGCAAGATGTTTGTGTGTGTGTCTGTTCATCTGCCTGAATGTCTGTATTTTTTCAGCCCTTTTATTTTAGTTTATGCTTCGGGTTTGGCTCTAAGTAGGTATAATTGTAGTTCTTAGTCTCAGCCATGATACCTTTACTCAGAGGACTTATTTAGCCTTCAAAATTCAGTTTACGACGAAAAAACTTATTTGATATCGATACCAGGAAATCAAAATTTGACTTACATCCATTCATTTTTCTTTCAGTCTACGGTTTCGCTTTAACTGGAAACAACTATTGCTTTTTAGTCTTTCGTGCCAAAGAGTCTGAGCTCCAGGACCATGGATTAGTTTTAAAGCTTTCATTACACCCGAGCAATGCCGGGCTATTCTGTTAGTTTCGGATATAAATGTATTTTGCTAACAAAGAGACAATCTTGATCTTCCTCAGACATGCATATATATATATATATATATATATATATATATATATATATATATATATATATAAATACAAGGTGCGATTGGTAAATTGTCGCAATTATTTTATTATTTCAAATATTCTTTCGGCTGAGTCTGAGCTCCAGGACTCTGGATTAGTTTTAAACGTTTTTCATGGAAATATCGCCCGAGTAGCGATAAGCGATCAATTTTCTATGCTTGTAAGAATGAGGCGGTTGCCTAGAAAACTATTAATTAACCAAAATGTTTCGATTTTAAACTATCAGAGCTGTAAACTGAAGACAGGACAGCTACAGACATATGTGGACGCTTTTTGTAAAACATGACGAGTAATGTACATTTTGGTGTGATACATCGGACGGACATTTTCCTTTTCATCTTTAGGGTGACCATATAGGGTCGGGCGCCCCTGTAATACACCGAGGTTATCGTTGACAAAATCTGAGGGAGAATCTGAAATGTGATCGATCCAGACTTGGCATCCGCGGTGCATTGAATACTGCTGCCATATCTGGTCGGGTGCTCCTGCTATCCACCTAGGTGTCCTTGACAAAATCTAAGGGAGAATCTGAAAAGTGATCGATTCAAACTGGGCATTCGCCCCGCATGGAATATTTCTGCCATATCTGGTCGGGTGCTCCTGCTATCCACCTAGGTGTCCTTGACAAAATCTCAGGAAGAATCCGAAATATGATCGATCCAGACTTGGCTTCCGCTGTGCATTGAACACTGCTCTCATATCTGGTCGGGTGATCCTGCTATCCACCTAGGTGTCCTTGACAAAATCTAAGGTGAATCTGAAATGTGATCAATACCGAATGGGCATCCGCCGAGCATTGAATACTGCTGACATATCTAGTCAGGTGCTCCTGCTATCCACCTAGGTGTCCTTGACAAAATCTCAGGGAGAATCTGAAAAGTGATCGATCTAGACTTGGCATCCGCAGTGCATTAAACACTGCTGTCATATCTGGTCGGGTGATCATGCTATCCACCTAGGTGTCCTTGACAAAATCGAACGGAGAATCTGAAATGTGATCGATCCACATTGGCTTCTGCCGTGCATTGAACACTGCTGCCATATTTGGTCGGGTGCTCCTGCTATCCACTTAGGTGTCCTTGACAAAATCTGAGGGAGAATCTAAAACGTGATCAATCCAGACTTGGGATTCGCGGTGGATTGAATACTGCTGCCATATCTGGTCGGGTGCTCATGATATCCACCTAGGGATACTTGACAAAACCTAAGGGAGAATCTGAAATGAGATCAATCCCTACTAGGCATCCGCCGTGCATTGAATACTGCTGCAATATCTAGTACGGTGCTCCTGCTATCCACCTAGGTGTCCTTGACAAAAACTAACGGAGAAACTGAAATGTGATCGATCCAGACTTGGCATCCGCGGTGCATTGAATACTGCTGCCATATCTTTTCGGGTTCTCCTGCTATCCACGTAGGTGTCTTTGACAAAATCTAACGGAGAAACTGAAATGTGATCGATCCAGACTTGGCATCCGCGGTGTATTGAATACTGCTGCCATATCTGGTCGGATTCTCCTGCTATCCACCTAGGTGTCCTTGACAAAATCTAACGGAGAATCTGAAATGTGATCAATCCACATTGGCTTCTGCCGTGCATTGAACACTGCTGACATATCTGGTCGGGAGATCCTGCTATCCACCTAGGTGTCCTTGACAAAATCTAAGGTGAATCTGAAATGTTATCGATTCAGACTGGGCATTCGCTCTGCATTGAATATTGCTGCCATATCTAGTCAGGTTCTACTGCTTTCAACCTAGGTGTCCTTGACAAGACCTCAGGGAGAATCTGAAAAGTGATCGATCAAGACTGGGCATCCGCCGAGCATTGAATACTGCTGACATATCTGGTTGGGTTCTCCTGCTATCCACCTAGGTGTCCTTGACAAAACCTAACGGAGAATGTGAAAAGTGATCGATCCAGACTGGGCATCCGTGGTGCATTGAATACTGCTGCCATATCTAGTCTGGTGCTCCTGCTATCCACCTAGGTGTCCTTGACAAAATCTAACGGATAATCTAAAAAGTCATCAATCCAGAGTTGGGATTCGCGGTGGATTGAATACTGCTGCCATATCTGGTCGGGTGCTCCTGCTATCCATCTAGGTGTCCTTGACAAAATCTAAGGGAGAATCTAAAAAGTGATCAATCCAGACTTGGTATTAGCGGTGGATTGAATACTGCTGCCATATCTGGTCGGGTGCTCCTGATATCCACCTAGGTGTCCTTGACAAAATCTAAGGGAGAATCTGAAAAGTGATCGATCCAGACTGGGCATCCGCCGTGCATTGAATACTGCTGCCATATCTGGTCGCGTGCTCCTGCTATCCACCTAGTTGTCCTTGAGAAAATCTAAGGGAGAATCTGAAATGTGATCGATTCAGACTGGGCATCCGCTGTGCATTGAATACTGCTGCCATATCTAGTCACGTGCTACTGCTTTCAACCTAGGTGTCCTTGACAAGACCTCAGTGAGTATCTGAAAAGTGATCGATCAAGACTTGGCATCCGCGGTGCATTGAATACTGCTGCCATATCTGGTCGGGTTCTCCTGCTATCCACCTCTGTGTCCTTGACAACATCTAAAGGAGAATCTGAAAAGTGATCGATCCAGACTGGACATCCGCCGTGCATTGAATACTGCTGCCATATCTAGTCAGGTGCTCCTGCTATCCACCTAGGTGTCCTTGACACAATGTAACGGAGAACCTGAAATGTGCTCGATCCAGACTGGGCATCCGCCGTGCATTGAACACTGCTGCCATATCTGGTCGGGTGATCCGGCTATCCACCTAGGTGTCCTTGACAAAATCTACGGGAGAATATGAAAAGTCATTTATCCAGACTTGGCTTCCGCCGTGCATTGAAAACTGCTGTCATATCTAGTCAGGTGCTCCTGCTATCCACCTAGGTGTTCTTGACAAAATTTATGGGAGAATCTGAAAAGTGATCGATCAAGACTTGGCTTCCGCCGTGTATTGAACACTGCTGTCATATCTGGTCGGGGGATACTGCTATCCACTTAGGTGTCCTTGAGAAAATCTCAGGGAGAATCTGAAAAGTGATCGATCCAGACTTGGCATCCGCGGTGCATTGAACACTGCTGTCATATCTGTTCGGGGGATCCTGCTATCCGCTTAGGTGTCTTTGACAAATGTAAGGGAGAATCTGAAAAGTGATCGATCCAGACTTGGCATCCGCGGTGCATTGAACACTGCTGTCATATCTGTCCGGGGGATCCTGCTATCCACTTAGGTGTCCTTGACAAATCTAAGGGAGAATCTGAAAAGTGATCGATCCAGACTGGGCATCCGCAGTGCATTAAACACTGCTGTCATATCTGGTCGGGTGATCATGCTATCCACCTAGGTGTCCTTGACAAAATCGAACGGAGAATCTGAAATGTGATCGATCCACATTGGCTTCTGCCGTGCATTGAACACTGCTGCCATATCTGGTCGGGTGCTCCTGCTATCCACCTAGGTGTCCTTGAGAAAATCTAACGTAGAATTTGAAAAGTGATCGATCCAGACTGGACATCCGCCGTGTATTGAATACTCCTGCCATATCTGGTGGGTGCTCCTGCTATCCACCTAGGTGTCCTTGACACAATGTAACGGAGAATCTGAAATGTGCTCGATCCAGACTGGGCATCCGCCGTGCATTGAATACTGCTGCCATATCTGGTGGGTGCTCCTGCTATCCACCTAGGTGTCCTTGACAAAATCTAACGGATAATCTGTAATGTGGTCGATCTCGACTTGGCATCCGCCCCTGCATTGAATACTGCTGTCATATCTAGTCAGGTGTTTATATTATCTCTGAAACGAGAAATCGACGAGCTGGAATTCCAGTTGAATTATTTGCATTTACTTACACACAAATACTCTCGGAAAAGTTATTTATCTATTTATTCCCTCCAGTTATTGGACAAATAACAGGACAGACTGGGTTCTGTAGTCTTGGCTGGCAGCCATTCTACTGCAGAAAGCAAAGGCTATCTACTGCGGGATAATGTTGTACCCAGTCAGTCATGTCTCTTTCGGGACATGATCGCCGAAGCGGCGCCATACTTGAAAAAGTTTGGATTGCAGTGTTTAAAGAAGTATCTTTACGAGTGTTTGGAAATGCAAAACTTCAGAAAATAGAAGGTCCATGTGTTTCATGGCTTCTGCTCGGATGAGCTTAAGTCACTGATGCCTCCTCAACAGGTGTTTACCCGTGCAACCAGACTGGCAACTGGGTCCCACCCATTCACAGTCAGGTTAGCCAAATGCAGACGACAATTCTACTCCTGCAGCTTCCTCTCTCGCACTTCCCGCCTGTGGAACTCGCTCCCGTATTCTTGCTTTCCTGACGGCTACAACCTCCAGAAATTTAAATACAAAGTCAATACTCATCTACTAACCACTGGACTCTAGCTCTCTCCCCACCCCCGTATAACCTTCCGTTTCTCTCCAACTATGTATCTGTCATCGCACCTGCTTTCTCAGCTTTCTATTGTTCCTTTCTAACTAGTTTGTACTCCTCACTCTTTTCTAATTAATCTTGTTACATTTATGTAACCCCCTGCACATCAGTGGCGTTTCCGCCTTGCTCGGGGTGAAATGATTAAAAAAAAATTATTAGTAATTATTAGTAAATTGTACTGATTGGTGTAGCATCCCCTTTGGAGGCATTTTCGAAGCGCGAATATTGTAAGCAAGAAGATATGGTCAAAATGGCGATTAGCTAAATGATCATCATCATTTTTGTAAGTCGGACATATTGCAGCAGGCGTTAGACTTTAAGAGGTTAGGATTGTAGTGATATAGTAAGCATAATTTTGAAAGTCAGTTTTGGAATGCAAAATTTAAGTGTAAAAGCATAAGTTCCAAGTGGTTATTAGCAATTGTACTGATCGCTGGATGTGCTTTGTGGTGCAGTGGATATCGTCTCAGAACGAGAAATCGGGGGAGCCGAGCTCGAATTCTAGCTGAATCCATTGCATTCACTTACGCACAAATACCCTTGGGAAAGGTATTAATCCGTCTCTTCCCTCCATTTATGGGTTAAATAGCGGGACAGATTGTGTTCTATAACCTTGTCTGGTAACCAATCTACCTCAGAAATCAATGGCAACCTACTGCGGGATAATCTTCTGCCCAGTCAGTCATGTTTATTTCGAGACATGATCGCTCAAGCGTGTTTTACGTATAACACTTAACTGACTCACTGATCGGTGTAGCATCCTCTTGGGAGTCAGTTTCAAAATGCAAATATTTTGGGCAAGAATATAAGGTCAATATGGTGATTAGCCAAGTATTCACTATAATTTTCGCGAGCTGTCACTGGTAGACACTTAAAATACGAAAGCATCTGTGTTTAAATTAGGTTTTGAAAAGTACATACAGTCGAAATATTCATCAAATTTAAAGAAGTAAATCAATAATTTCTAAGACTCATGATGAGAATTTAATTTATTTTTCACAAAAATATTTATTTTCCGACACAATCAATTCTCTTTTTAATAGATTTATTTTAGTGGTGAATATTAATTGCCTATAGCAAACTGTCTATGTACATTAAAAATTTCAAATGAAATTTAACAAGGTTTCAGTTGCAGATTTCTATCTATCTATCTATCTATCTATCTATCTATCTATCTATCTATCTATTCGCTTCTGTAAATAAATAAATCTATCTATGTATCTATCTGTCTATCTATCCATCTATTCGCTTCTGTAAATAAATAAATAAATAAATCTATCTATCTATGTATCTATCTGTCTATCTATTTATCTATTCGCTTCTGTAAATAAATAAATAAATAAATAAATAAATAAATCTATCTATCTATGTATCTCTCTGTCTATCTATTTATCTATTCGCTTCTGTAAATAAATAAATAAATAAATAAATCTATCTATCTATGTATCTCTCTGTCTATCTATCTATTTGCTTTTGTAAATAAATAAATTGATCTATCTATCTATCTATCTATCTATCTATCTATCTATCTATCTGCTTTTGTAAATAAATAAATTGATCTATCTATCTATCTATCTATCTATCTATCTATCTATCTGCTTTTGTAAATAAATAAATTGATCTATCTATCTATCTATCTATCTATTTGCTTTTGTCAATAAATAAATTGATCTATCTATCTATCTATCTATCTATCTATCTATCTATCTATCTATCTATTTGCTTTTGTAAATAAATAAATTGATCTATCTATCTATCTATCTATCTATTTGCTTTTGTAAATAAATAAATTGATCTATCTATCTATCTATCTATCTATCTATCTATCTATTTGCTTTTGTAAATAAATAAATTGATCTATCTATCTATCTATCTATCTATCTATCTATCTATCTATTTGCTTTTGTAAATAAATAAATTGATCTATCTATCTATCTATCTCTTTGCTTTTGTAAATAAATAAATTGATCTATCTATCTATCTATCTCTTTGCTTTTGTAAATAAATAAATTGATCTATCTATCTATCTATCTATCTATCTATCTCTTTGCTTTTGTAAATAAATAAATTGATCTATCTATCTATCTATCTATCTATCTATCTATCTATCTATCTGTCTATCTATCTATCTCTTTGCTTTTGTAAATAAATAAATTGATATATCTATCTATCTATCTATCTATCTATCTCTTTGCTTTTGTAAATAAATAAATTGATCTATCTATCTATCTATCTATCTATCTATCTATCTATTTACTTTTGTAAATAAATAAATTGATCTATCTATCTATCTATCTATCTATCTATCTATCTATCTATTTGCTTTTGTAAATAAATAGATTGATCTATCTATCTATCTATTTGCTTTTGTAAATAAATAAATTGATCTATCTATCTATCTATCTATCTATCTATTTGCTTTTGTAAATAAATAAATTGATCTATCTATCTATCTATCTATTTGCTTTTGTAAATAAATAAATTGATCTATCTATCTATCTATCTATCTATTTGCTTTTGTAAATAAATAAATTGATCTATCTATCTATCTATCTATCTATTTGCTTTTGTAAATAAATAAATTGATCTATCTATCTATCTATCTATCTATTTGCTTTTGTAAATAAATAAATTAATCTATCTATCTATCTATCTATCTATCTATCTATCTATCTATCTATCTATCTATCTATCTATCTATCTATCTATTTATTTTTGTAAATAAATAAATTGATCTATCTATCTATCTATCTATCTGTTTGCTTTTGTAAATAAATAAATTGATCTATCTATCTATCTATCTATCTATTTGCTTTTGTAAATAAATAAATTGATCTATCTATCTATCTATCTATCTATCTATCTATTTGCTTTTGTAAATAAATAAATTGATCTATCTATCTATCTATCTATCTGTTGCTTTTGTAAATAAATAAATTGATCTATCTATCTATCTATCTATCTATCTATTTGCTTTTGTAAATAAATAAATTGATCTATCTATCTATCTATCTATCTATCTATCTATTTGCTTTTGTAAATAAATAAATCTATCTATCTATCTATCTATCTATCTATCTATCTATTTACTTTTGTAAATAAATAAATCTATCTATCTATCTATCTATCTATCTATCTATCTATTTGCTTTTGTAAATAAATAAATTGATCTATCTATCTATCTATCTATCTATTTGCTTTTGTAAATAAATAAATTGATCTATCTATCTATCTATCTATCTATCTATCTATCTATTTACTTTTGTAAATAAATAAATTGATCTATCTATCTATCTATCTATCTATTTGCTTTTGTAAATAAATAAATTGATCTATCTATCTATCTATCTATCTATTTACTTTTGTAAATAAATAAATTGATCTATCTATCTATCTATCTATCTATTTGCTTTTGTAAATAAATAAATTGATCTATCTATCTATCTATCTATCTATTTGCTTTTGTAAATAAATAAATTGATCTATCTATCTATCTATCTATCTATCTCTCTATCTATCTATTTGCTTTTGTAAATAAATAAATTGATCTATCTATCTATCTATTTGCTTTTGTAAATAAATAAATTGATCTATCTATCTATCTATCTATCTATCTATCTATCTATTTGCTTTTGTAAATAAATAAATTGATCTATCTATCTATCTATCTATCTATCTATTTGCTTTTGTAAATAAATAAATTGATCTATCTATCTATCTATCTATCTATCTATTTGCTTTTGTAAATAAATAAATTGATCTATCTATCTATCTATCTATCTATTTGCTTTTGTAAATAAATAAATTGATCTATCTATCTATCTATCTATCTATTTGCTTTTGTAAATAAATAAATTGATCTATCTATCTATCTATCTATCTATCTATCTATCTATCTATCTATCTAATCCTATTTATATCTATCCCTTTGTAATGCCATAATTTAAAGAACTGTTATTTCATCAAACTTCCAATGAATTATTAAAATCTGAAAAGCCTGAACTGAATTCATTAATTCGACTGCCCGTTCATTGCAATATGTGATTCATGAAGATTTTTTATGACGAAATTTATGAAATGCCAATCTGCAGTAATTAGAATTTTTGCAATGCTGTAACGATTTACTTGTTTGATAAAGAAGAGGGAAATGCAAATATTGATATGAAAGCAACCCCAAAAAGAAGAAAAATATAAAGAAAATTCAGCAAAAATAAGAGAAAATGAAAAAAATATATATAAAAAGGGAAGGACGAAGATAAAGGGAAGAAAAGAAAATTGCACGAGATTGAAAGAATGGAAAATAAACTTAAAAGTAAAATAAATAAAATCTAAAAATTCCGGAAAAAAATAAAGGGAGAGATTTAGTAAAGTTTTCAAAGTATTAAAGAAAAAATAGAAATAAATAAATAAATAAATAAATAAATAAAGAAAGAAGGAAACGAATTGAAAATGTTAAATGGTAGGAAATAAAAAAAATAAAATAAAAAATGTTTGCAATGGTGTAACGATTTACTTGTTTCATAAAGAAGAGGGAAATGCAAATATTGATATAAAAGCAACAACAAAAAAAACGAAGAAAAATATAAAGAAAATTCAGCAAAAATAAGAGAAAATGAAAAAAATATATATAAAAAGGGAAGGGCAAAGATAAAGGGAAGAAAAGAAAATTGCACGAGATTGAAAGAATGGAAAATAAACTTAAAAGTAAAATAAATAAAATCTAAAAATTCCGGAAAAAAATAAAAGGATAGATTTAGTAAAGCTTTCAAAGTATTAAAGAAAAAATAGAAAGAAGGAAAGAAAGAAAGAAATAAGGAAAGAAAGAAAGAAAGAAAGAAAGAAAGAAAAAAGAAAGAAAGAAAGAAATAAAGGAATTGAAAATGTTAAATGGTAGAAAAGAAAAAAATGGCAGTGAGCAACGAAAAAAAAAAAAAAGACAGAATAAAACTTAAAGACAAACTTAATAAAAAAAAAAACGGAAGATTAGAAATTTGGTTGATTCTTTTTGTTCGGCTTATCAAACATTTGCAGGATATTTAAAGGCAAAAAATATTTTTAGATACAAAGATTTTCTTTTTGTTTGGGAGGTGGGAAATAGCTAACCGAGTAGCCAATATTACTGGCAACAAAAATTCAATTTATTATCTATTCATTGAATTATTGATTCGTTTTCAAGGCATTATCGAACCTTTCCGGGTTATTTAAAGCCAGAAATATTTTCAGATTGTATGATTAATTTGTGAGAGGTGGGAAACCATTGACGGAGATGCAAATAGTACTGTCAACAGAAAATCAATTTCTTAGCTAATATTTGATTGATTGATTCGTTTTCTACGGCTTGTCGATAATTTCCGGGTTATTTAAACCAGAAAATAATTTTAGACTGTAAGATTTTTTGTGGAAATTAAGAAATCATTGACCAATCAGCCAATACTATTGTCAAATGAAATTTAATTTCTCAGGTATTATTTGGTTCTGGATATGATGGTAAACTGAATCCTGCAGTAAGGCCTCTGATTGGGTGGTTGTGAGAAGCATGGAACCAGTTTTTAATTGCTGTTCTTCCCAGGTCCACCCTGACCCTGAGTGGTAGCACCCATGGCCGTATCTGACTACCGGGCACATCGGGCACGGGTCCGGGCCGATCTGTGCAATCATAGTGAAAATCCGGGCAAGGAAAAATGTCTTCATCAGAAATCAAACTAAACAATTCACGAAGAAAGAAAGAAAAAAAAGAAAGAAAGAAAGAAAGAAAAACGAAGAAAACATCCGAATGAACGCAGTAAAAATCTGTTTGTTTATTTATTAAATTTGGAAGTAAAGACTGTTTATACTCAGAAAGTCCGAAACCGATTTCCTGCTTTCGTTCACGTTATGTGCCTAATTTCCATTGGAATAGCCGAAAAAATCCGTAAAAGCCATAGTTTCTGGAAACGGATGACACTGATGACGTCATCACATTGTCAACTAATAAATCCGGGCAATTTTCTCTGTGTCCGGTGTTTTTTTACCATCAGCTACGCCCCTGGTAGCACCTGTTAGGGTCCCAGCTATAGGCAAATAGTTAAGCCCCGAACTGGGGTCAAAACAATTTGAAAGAATAAAAAAAAAGACCGTTATAGAAATATATACATACAAATAGACTTTTATAGAAAAATATACATTTTTGAAGGAAAAATATTGCCAACAATACATTTCTGAAGAAAAAAAAAGTTATTACCATTAACATCTTTGAATACAAAATTATAAGACACCTTCAGTTTTTTAAAATAAAAAAAAAATTAAAAAAAAAAATTTTCATCAAAATCTTACTACATCAACCTTCTCACTATAACCGAACATTAAAAAAAAAATCTGAAAGCCCCAACTTTTTGGCATTAAATAACCCACAGAGATTCATATGCCGTAAAACAAAACTCAAAGTCAGACATTATTTGAGTGATCCGTTTTCGACGGCTTTTTTTTTTTTTTTTTTATAAGCGTTTCACCCTGAGCAAGGCATGTCACTGCCACTACTGTGCAGGGGGCTACGTAGAGTGGGGAAAGGCTGGTTAAATATAGGAAATAACAGAGGGTGGGTGATAGGCGGGTGAGGATACCGAGAATGAGGGTTGGGTAGATGAGAGTGTTCTGAGAATAGTTGGGAGTTAGTGTGATAGGAGGTGTCTATTGACCCTACATTTAAACACCTGGAGATTGTAACTGTCGGGAAAGCAGACTTGTGGAAGGGAGTTCCACAGGCGGGAAGCGCGAGAAAAGAAGCTGTTGGAGTAGAATTTACGGTTACATCTTATTTGTTTAACTGTAAAAGGGTGGGACCTAGTTGCTAATCTAGTATCTCGTGTAAATTCGTGCTTAGGCGGCACCAGTGATCTAAGCTCATCGGAGCAGAAGCCATGAAAGTACTTGTAGAAGAGGCACAGGGAAATTACATCACGCCGGTGTGAGAGCGGCTGCAGCCGGTCTGCCAAGTCAGTATCAACCACGTTATAGATCCTCCTTTGTATTTTGTCAAGAAGCCCAAGGAGAGCAGCAGGGGCACCCGACCAGATATGGCAGCAATATTCAATACACGGGCGGATGGTAGATTTGTATATGTGCAGAATAGTTTCAGGTGGGAAAAATTTCCGGGCCCTGCACAGAGAGCCGACTTTCATAGCAGCAGATTTGGCCATTTTCTGGGTTATTTAAACCAAAAAATAATTTTAGTCTGTAAGATTTTTTGTGGGAATTGAGAAATCATTGACCAATTAGCCAATACTACTGTCAAATGAAATTAAATTTCTTAGGTATTATCTAAGCGATTCGTTTTTATGGCTTATCGAGAAGTTTCTGTTTATTTAAAACTATAAAATCTAAACTTATTTATAAATGGAACTTTGTCTGTGTGTGTGTGTGTGTGTGTCTGTGTGTGTGTGTGCATGTCCGTTACCTATAGACTTCGAAACGGCTGAACCGATTTTTTAAAAAATTTACACAGTTGTACTATAAGCGTATTCGAGTGTTCTTAGCTAGGTTTTGTGTCGAAGTAACCCCCAATAAATATCGAAAATCGATAATCGAAAAAATCGGGTTATAGAAAGAGTGGTCCGATTTTAATCAAATTTGATACACTCATAGACAAAGACACAAGAAACGATATTCAGAAGTTTCACGGTTGCAGTTCTTACAATAATGCAGAAAATCGATATATATATATATATATATATATATATATATATATATATATATATATATATATAAGGCAAGGTGTTCGTGTGTGTGTCTGTTTATCTGTCTGTATGTCCTTTATACAAATCCACAATCTTTATCCGATTCTCACCAAACTTCACACAAATATTTTTTAGGCTGAGTCTGAGCTTCAGGACCATAGATTAGTTTTAAAGCATTCATTACACCCGAGCAACGCCGGGCTATACTGCTAGTATTTTATAATTGTAAGACATTTTGTGGGATGTGGTAAATCATTGACTAAGCAGCCAATTCTACTTTCAAATGAAATTTAATTTCTTAACTATTTTTTGACTGGTTAAACCCTTTTCTACGGCTTATCAACGCTCTCCAGTTTATTTAAACTAGAAAATATATTTAGCTTGTAAGATTTTCTGTGGCAGTTAGTAAATTGTTTACCAAGTGACTAGTTATAATTTCATCTGAAATTTTATTTCGTAGGTTTTCTTTGATTGATTGATTTGTTTTCTTCGGCTTTTTATCCTTTTCCGTGTTATTTGAAGCCAGAAAATATTTTTAGATTTTAGGAATTTTTGTGGTAGTTGGGAAATCATTGAGCGAGTAGGAAATAATAATATCTACTGAAGGTCAATTTCTCAGGTATTCTTTCATTGTCCACCTTTTTCGAGTTATTTAATGTCAGAAAATATTTTTTAGATTGTGAGATGTTTTGTTGAATGTGGGAAATCTTTGACCGAGTATCCAATAATATTGATATCTGAAATTCAATTCTTTGATTTACTGATTAATTATATACGGTTTATATAGCGGTTGCTATGTGTTTTTCTTATCCACATTCGACCCATGTAATTTACTCGTCTCCGGTTGGCTTATAAATAACTACTGTTATTGTATAAGACAATTTAACAATTACAGTTGCTTTAACCTTTCACCCCAGAAGCAACTTTGACGTGTGTTTTTTTGATTGGTTAATTTTTAGCCAATCACATATTTTTTATATAAACAAAGTTTCTCCCACGCTTGCTCGTTTGATCCACTTTCTACAGATAAATAGACTGCTTTTCGCAAGCTTAATGAGTAGACACACATAGGCCCAAAAGCTACGCTACACGTAGACCTTATGTCTCTACTCACCTCTGCAGAACGCACACGCAGACACAGAACCTTGTCTTCTGTCTGAAACATTTTTCATCAATAACTTTTGATCGTTGATCTTTGAACAAAATCTCTATCATTTACAATTACATTCTAAATAATTGTATTTTATTTGTACTTACATGAAAATCTTCACAACTGTAACAAACTCTTTTTTCAGCTCAATAAAAAACTTCATACATCTTACTTTGTTCTCCGAACAGATAAAGGGGAGCAACTCTTTCCTCTTTAGCTTACTTTACTGTATATGTACTGATATTACATGTTTCGTTGTTTGTTGAATATATTTTAATTTATTGGTTTCAGATTGGAGTTGTTATTTTCATTATTTCTTGTTGGACGAATCGTAATATAAATCGTTAGAGGACTAAATATCCTCTAAATCTAGAAAGTTTGTGTAAAGTGTTGTGGTGATACCGACCAGCAAAAGCGAGGCACCGGATGTTTGCACCCCCACAACCAGAAAGCAAATGACCAAAACTCGTCGGTGCGCATACGGGTTCGCGCAGATGTTCCGGTTGAAAACTAAAAATTAATCAAATATTAAATTTACAGTTCACGAGCCGACGCAAATTTTATTTATCGGCCAATGGGAAGCCCAGAATCAGATACGGATATGAATTCCCAAATGATCTGCTGCTATCCAAAAAGAAGATATAAAAATCCAATACAGAAAGCATCGCCAGGCAGACGCAGACAGACAGACCCAGACTCGAGAGAGAGGAGAGTAATCAGTACCCCCTTGATCTATGTCAAGCGCCTTACTATGCTAGCCTCCGTCCCATCTCTTCTTATCTTTCGCTGTCTCAAAACTACTTACTGACCTAAGGAGCGAATACATCAAAGACATTCCTTACTTACACCGCTCCCACATTCCTAAGCATTAATTCTCTTTCCAGTATTTTATTACCATGAACATTTTAACGTCCGTGTACTCATATTCAGAGGATTACTTTAATTGTAAAAACCTTAATTGATATGTGTATATATAAAATGTAATTTTTCAACTCAATTTGCTTTTCTTGATTTTTATCATTTTATGACATATAGTGGGCTATCTACCAACAATGCCAAATTCTATTAATCTGCAACGATACACAACTACCCTTCACTAGAACGGACTCTCCACTATAAACTGGAAAAGAATGGATAACGCACTATAGTGGAAGATATTTTTTATGTGGGATTGTGGGAATCATTGAACGAACAACGAAGAAATGAAATTTTATTTTTTGATTCCTTGATTCATTTTCTATGTCCCATATATCCTTCCGGGGTTATTTAAATCAGAAAATATTTTTAGATTTTCAGACGTTTTCAGAGTTCCGAAATCACGGACCGATCCGCCAAGAATTCTGTCAACAGATATTCAATTACTGAGCTATTAGTTGTTTGATTGGTTCGTATTCTACGGCTTATCAACATTTTGCGGGTTATTTAAAGCCAGAAAACATTCTTATATTGTAGGATATTTTGTGGGAGGTGGGAAATCATTTACCGAGCAGCCAATATTACTGTAGACTGAATTTCAATTTTTTATCTATTAGTTGCTTGATTGATTCGTATTCTACGGCTTATCAACCCTTTGCAGGTTATTTAAAGCCAGAAAACATTCTTATATTGTAAGATAATTTGTGGGAGGTGGGAAATCATTGAGCGAGCAGCCAATATTACTGTAGACTGAATTTCAATTTTTTATCTATTAGTTGTTTGATTGATTCGTATTCTACGGCTTAACAACCATTTGCGGGTTATTTAAAGCCAGAAAACATTCTTATATTGTAAGATATTTTGTGGGAGGTGGGAAATCATTGACCGAGCAGCCAATATGACTGTAGACTGAATTTCAATTTCTTATCTATTAGTTGTTTGATTGATTCGTATTCTACGGCTTATCAACCATTTGCAGGTTATTTAAAGCCAGAAAACATTCTGAGATTGTAAGATATATTGTGGGAGGTGGGAAATCATTGACCGAGCAGCCAATATTACTGTAGACTGAATTTCAATTTTTTATCTATTAGTTGTTTGATTGATTCGCATTCTACGGCTTAACAACATTTTACGGATTATTTAAAGCCAGAAAACATTCTTATATTGTAAGATATTTTGTGGGAGGTGGGAAATCATTGACCGAGCAGCCAATATTACTATAGAACGAATTTCAATTTCTTATCTATTAGTTGTTTGATTGATTCGTATTCTACTGCTTATCAACCCTTTGCAGGTTATTTAAAGCCAGAAAACTTTCCTAGATTGTAAGATATTTTGTGGGAGGTGGGAAATCATTGACCGAGCTACCAATATTACTGTAGACTGAATTTCAATTTCTTATCTATTAGTTGTTTGATTGATTCGTATTCTACGGCTTAACAACCCTTTGCGGGTTATTTAAAGCCAGGAAACATTCTTATATTGTAAGATATTTTGTGGGAGGTGGGAAATCATTGACCGAGCAGCCAATATTACTGTAGACTGAATTTCGATTTCTCATCTATCAGTTGTTTTATTGATTGGTATTGTACTGCTTATCAACCCTTTGCAGGTTATTTAAAGCCAGAAAACATTCTTATATTGTAAGATATTTTGTGGGAGGTGGGAAATCATTGACCGAGCAGCCAATATGACTGTAGACTGAATTTCAATTTTTAATCTATTAGTTGCTTGATTGATTCGTATTCTACGGCTTATCAACCCTTTGCAGGTTATTTAAAGCCAGAAAACATTCTTATATTGTAAGATATTTTGTGGGAGGTGGGAAATCATTGACCGAGCAGCCAATATGACTGTAGACTGAATTTCAATTCCTTATCTATTAGTTGTTTGATTGATTCGTATTCTACGGCTTATCAACCATTTGCGGGTTATTTAAAGCCAGAAAACATTCTTATATTGTAAGATATTTTGTGGGAGGTGGGAAATCATTGACCCAGCAGCCAATATGACTGTAGACAGAATTTCAATTTTTTATCTATTAGTTGTTTGATTGATTCGTATTCTACGGCTTAAAAACCATTTGCGGGTTATTTAAAGCCAGAAAACATTCTTATATTGTAAGATATTTTGTGGGATGTGGGAAATCATTGACCGAGCAGCCAATATTACTGTAGACTGAATTAAAATTTCTTATCTATTAGTTGTTTGATTGATTCGTATTCTACGGCTTATCAACCTTTTGCGGGTCATTTAAAGCCAGAAAACATTCTCAGATTGTAAGATATTTTGTGGGAGGTGGGAAATCATTGAGCGAGCAGCCAATATTACTGTAGACTGAATTTCAATTTCTTATCTATTAGTTGTTTTATTGATTCGTATTCTACGGCTTATCAACCATTTGCGTGTTATTTAAAGCCAGAAAACATTCTTATATTGTAAGATATTTTGTGGGAGGTGGGAAATCATTGACCGAGCAGCCAATATGACTGTAGACTGAATTTCAATTTCTTATCTATTAGTTGTTTGATTGATTCGTATTCTACGGCTTATCAACCATTTGCGGGTTATTTAAAGCCAGAAAACATTCTTATATTGTAAGATATTTTGTGGGAGGTGGGAAATCATTGACCCAGCAGCCAATATGACTGTAGACAGAATTTCAATTTTTTATCTATTAGTTGTTTGATTGATTCGTATTCTACGGCTTAAAAACCATTTGCGGGTTATTTAAAGCCAGAAAACATTCTTATATTGTAAGATATTTTGTGGGAGGTGGGAAATCATTGACCGAGCAGCCAATATTACTGTAGACTGAATTAAATTTTCTTATCTATTAGTTGTTTGATTGATTCGTATTGTACTGCTTATCAACCTTTTGCAGGTTATTTAAAGCCAGAAAACATTCTTATATTGTAAAATATTTTGTGGGAGGTGGGAAATCATTGACCGAGCAGCTAATATCACTGTAGACTGAATTTCAATTTCTTATCTATCAGTTGTTCGATTGATTCGTATTCTACTGCTTATGAACCCTTTGCAGGTTATTTAAAGCCAGAAAACATTCTTATATTGTAAGATATTTTGTGGGAGGTGGGAAATCATTGACCGAGCAGCCAATATTACTGTAGTCTGAATTAAAATTTCTTATCTATTAGTTGTTTTATTGATTCGTATTGTACTGCTTATCAACCCTTTGCAGGTTATTTAAAGCCAGAAAACATTCTTATATTGTAAGACATTTTGTGGGAGGTGGGAAAACATTGACCGAGCATCCAATATTAGTGTAGACTAAATTTCAATTTCTTATCTATTTGTTGTTTTATTGATTCGTATTCTACGGCTTATCAAACTTTACGGGTTATTTAAAGCCAGAAAACATTCTTATATTGTAAGATATTTTGTGGGAGGTGTGAAATCATTGACCGAGCAGCCAATATTAGTGTAGACTGAATTTCAATTTTTTATCAATTAGTTGCTTGATTGATTCGTATTCTACGTCTTAACAACCCTTTGCGTGTTATTTAAAGCCAGAAAACATTCTTATATTGTAAGATATTTTGTGGGAGGTGTGAAATCATTGACCGAGAAGCCAATATTACTGTAGAGGGAATTTGAATTTCTTATCCATTAGTTGTTTGATTGATTCGTATTTTACGGCTTATCAACCTTTTGCGGGTTATTTAAAGCCAGAAAACATTCTTATATTGTAAGATATTTTGTGGGAGGTGGGAAATCATTGAGCGAGCAGCCAATATTACTGTAGACTGAATTTCAATTTCTTATCTATTAGTTGTTTGATTGATTCGTATTCTACGGCTTATCAAACATTTACGGGTTATTTAAAGCCAGAAAACATTCTTATATTGTAAGATATTTTGTGGGAGGTGTGAAATCATTGACCGAGCAGCCAATATTAGTGTAGACTGAATTTCAATTTTTTATCTATTAGTTGCTTGATTGATTCGTATTCTACGTCTTAACAACCCTTTGCGTGTTATTTAAAGCCAGAAAACATTCTTATATTGTAAGATATTTTGTGGGAGGTGTGAAATCATTGACCGAGCAGCCAATATTACTGTAGAGGGAATTTCAATTTCTTATCCATTAGTTGTTTGATTGATTCGTATTTTACGGCTTATCAACCTTTTGCGGGTTATTTAAAGCCAGAAAACATTCTTATATTGTAAGATATTTTGTGGGAGGTGGGAAATCATTGAGCGAGCAGCCAATATTACTGTAGACTGAATTTCAATTTTCTATCAATTAGTTGTTTGATTGATTCGTATTCTACGTCTTAACAACCCTTTGCGTGTTATTTAAAGCCAGAAAACATTCTTATATTGTAAGATATTTTCTGGGAGGTGTGAAATCATTGACCGAGCAGCCAATATTACTGTAGAGGGAATTTGAATTTCTTATCCATTAGTTGTTTGATTGATTCGTATTATACGGCTTATCAACCTTTTGCGGGTTATTTAAAGCCAGAAAACATTCTTAGATTGTAAGATATTTTGTGGGAGGTGGGAAAATATTGACCGAGCATCCAATATTACTGTAGACTGAATTTCAATTTCTTATCTATTAGTTGCTTGATTGATTCGTATTCTACGGCTTAACAACCCTTTGCGGGTTATTTAAAGCCAGAAAACATTCTTATATTGTAAGATATTTTGTGGTAGGTGGGAAATCATTGACCGAGCAGCCAATATTACTGTAGACTGAATTTCAATTTCTTATCTATTATTTAATTGATTCGTTTTCACTGTCCTATTTTTTATGTAGATTACTTAAAGCGAGAATAGAGAGTAAAAATTTTGTGAAGATAAATATTTTATAAGGGGTTTATTTTCTATTCTTTTCTGTTGTGCGTTGAATGGTATGAGTTAGTCGAGTTAAAGTCAGCCCTAAAGAGTGGGTGACTTTGGTGACAGGTCACACAGTGGTAGGGCTTCAGTTTCTTCGAATGTATAGCACTGTTTGTCGAGTTAAGGACAAGCCTAAAGAGAAACTGACCATAGTGACAGGCAACACAATGACAGGGTGTCAGTTGCTGCCAATGCTATTGTAGTAGAATAAAGAACAAGGTAAGATACGTGTTTCAGTCCACCATGTTTCACTCTTTTTAAAGCTTCCTATGGATCATACATGTGTCACTTGTATGAAAGCAATAGATGATTATTTTTAAATGTATGTATGTGTAAAATATGTCTAAATTTCTAAGATGAGGTAATATTTACGCTTATAGTGAGGTTGGTTATCTATTCTTTACTGTTATTAGTGAAGAGTCCCTTCTAGTGAAGGGTAGTTGTATACTGTTGCAGGTTGACGGAATTTGCCCTGGTTGTAGATAGCCCACTATCTAAACTTATTTACAAATGGAACTTCGTCTCTGTGTGTGTGTGTGTGTGTGTGTGTGTGTGTATGTGTTTGTGTGTGTGTGTCCGTTACCTATAGACTCCGAAACGGCTGAACCGATTTTCTTGAAAATTAACACAGTTGTACTATAAGCTCCTGCTTGTGTTCTTAGCTAGGTTTTGTGTCGAGGTACCCCCGATAAATATCGATAATCGAAAAAATCGGGTTATAGAATGTGTGGTCCGATTTTAATCAAATTTGATACACTCATAGACAAAGGCATAAGAAATGATATTCAGAAGCTTCAAGGTTGCAGTTCTTACAATAGTGCAGAAAAATCGATAATATATATATATGTATATATATACAAGCTTTCATTACACTCGAGCAATGCTAGTAAGTCATAAAAAAGGTTACAAACCAAGAAAAGCAAATTGAGTGGAAAGATAACATTTTATATATAACACATGTCAATTAATGTTTTTACAATTGAGGTAATACATGAAGTCTAGGTCCAACGGATGTTAAAATGTTCATGGAAATAAAATGCTAAGAGATAATTAATGCTTAGAAATTTGGGAGCATTTAAGTAAAGAATGTCTTTGATGTAATCGCTCCTTAGGTCAGTAAGTAGTTTTTGAGGCAAGGAAGAAGGAAAGAGGTAAGGGAGGCGAGCGTAGTAAGCCACTTGACTTCGGTCGAGGGCGATACTAATCACTCTCTTCTCCTCGAGTCGGTCTGCCTCTCGATACTTTCTGTATCCGCTTTTTATATCTTCTTTTTGGATCACAGCAGCTCATTTGGGATTTCACACTTGTATTTGGTTCTGGGCTTCCCATTGGCTGATAAATAAAATTTGCATAGGCTCGCGAACTGGAAATTTAATATTTAATCAATTTTTATTTTTCAACCGGAACGCCTGCGCAGAGCCGGCGGCGCAGCGACGACTTTTGGTCCTTTGCTTTTTGATCGTGAAAGCGCAAACATCCGGTCCATCGCTTTCGCTCGGTATCACCACAATTTATTGATACAATCTCTATTAATTAGTTTGCAGAAAACAATCTTATTTGCGTTTAAATGTATTTAACGTAAGCCGGCTGGAATTGAAACTCAGTTCTCCGTGTTCCAATGCCGAGCCGTTATCCTTTGCACTACCCGCACATCGCAACTTACAGCGCATCGTATAAAATGGAGATATAAATAAAAAAAAATAAACAAAAGAGAAATAAAAAATAAAAGTGTACTAACCGGAAGAAAATACTAAAACTTAATAATGAAAAAAGCATTAAAAAAGGCTTGACGAAAATTAAATAAAAAGTAAAAAAATCGAATGACGAGAAACACATGAAGAGAACATATATATCATATATATATATATATATATATATATATATATATATAGTCATCTGCAGACAGATCTGTATCAGAGCTCATCAGTACGGTAAGACTCCGATTGCTTCTAACCCAGGATTGAAACCCGACCGAAGTGGCGTTAGTCGATTCTACCTCTGGGCCATGGGCGCACGGTAGAAGAAGGCAGACTTTTTAGCATGTATATTATCACTATACACGCCCAATAGCCAGAATGCTCTAATTCATTAGTGAATGAGCGATGCGTACATGCCAAGGTAGCTACTGTTTTTCAAAGTCTACCATTCTTCCAGAGTGCTCAATCAGGTTTTGAGAGCGTAAATAGTCATCCGCAGACAGATCTGTTTCGCTGTATCACAGCTCATCAGTACGGTAAGACTCCGATCGCTTCTAACCCAGGACTGAAAACCGACTGAAGTGGCGTCAGTCGGCGATTCTACCTCTATACCGGTGTATTCAACGGGACATCGCTATATATGGCAATATCACGTTGAATACACCGGTATATATATAATTTGAAAAAATATATAAATAGAAAAAATCGGTTTCCAAACTATGATCTAATTAAAATTTAAAATTTAATAGGAAAAATCTAATTCCTAAATTCAAAATTAAGATTAAATATACAAATTTACATTAATTATAAAGACTCTGCTTAAATACAAAAAATATTCTGTACAAAATAAGCATCCCACCTCTTACCGGCTCTTCTAAGAAATCTAAAGGATATAGTCTAGTCGCAAGATAATAAAAACTTACATTCTAACTGTTAATGTTAAATCTGTCTAGAAATCAAAGACTCTCATTAATCAACCATTTTAACTACCCACACCACTTTCTTCAAAATTCTAACGGTCAATACACGAGACTTGTTCCCTTATCACTAACCCCCACCAACATCTCACACAACTGACCAAATATAAGAAAAGAGGATTTCCATTCTTATACATACCGCCTTATGAGGCATTGAAGTTTCAATGTCGAAACAAATGTACGATTTGTAGTGGATATATATAAAAAAAATTATGTACATGTTTTAAAATATAATTTATAGTAAATATATATATATATAATTATAGAGCTATGTATCAATTGTACGTTGCGACACGGAAATTTCTATGTTTCGAGATAGATTCTTATCATCAGGCAGTGTTGATGTTAGTTGTGCAGATGATTTACATTTAAATGATAAAAACAATTGGTTTGCTGTGAATGTATGTTGGTGTTTCTTTTGGCTAATCAGAATGGAGCTTCATTTTGGGATTTGGCCCCAAAGAATTTTTTTTTTTAATCATTTCACCCCGAGCAAGGCGGAGACGCCACTGATGTGCAGGGGGCTACATAAATGTAAAAAGATTAATTAGAAAAGAGTGAGGAGTACAAACTAGTTAGAAAGGAACAATAGAAAGCTGAGAAAGCAGGTGCGATGACAGATACATAGGTGGAGAGAAAGGGAAGGTTATACAGGGGTGGGGAGAGAGCTAGAGTCCAGTGGTTAGTAGATGAGTATTGACTTTGCATTTAAATTTCTGGAGGTTGTAGCCGTCAGGAAAGCAAGAATACGGGAGCGAGTTCCACAGGCGGGAAGTGCGAGAGAGGAAGCTGCAGGAGTAGAATTGTCGTCTGCATTTGGCTGACCTGACTGTGAATGGGTGGGACCCAGATGCCAGTCTGGTTGCACGAGTAAACACCTGTTGAGGAGGCATCAGTGACTTAAGTTCGTCCGAGCAGAAGCCATGAAAGTATTTATAGAACAGACAAAGGGAGGCCACATTTCGACGATGGGGAAGTGGCTGCAGTCGAGCCGCCAGATCAGTACCTATCACATTACAGACTCTCCTTTGGAGCCTGTAAAGAACACTGAGTAGAACGGCAGGGGCGCTTGACCAAAAATGGCAGCAGTACTCCATGCACGGACGGATGGTTGACTTGTATATATGCAGGATGGATTCAGGTGGAAAAAAAACATCCTGGATCGACATAGTGACCCAACCTTCTTAGCAGTAGATACATAATAACCAACTTTTTCTCTTTTTTTCCTTTTTTCCCTCCTTAATGGTTGGGGTGTTAACCTGCTTTTAACCTGATCTTATCATTTTCCTTTCTTTCCCTTACGTTTTATTACTTTTGATGTGGTATTCTCATTGAGTACCGATTCTATATTTTTTATTTCCTCATCATTTTTACTCTATTTATTTATTTGTTACTCTATTTATTTATTTGTTGTAAAGTTTATTTGAAAAGGAAAAGATTTTTTAAAACCTAAAATATAATATTTTTTGTTCTATCTATTTATTTGTTGTAAAGTTTTTTTTATATAAAAAAAAGATTTATTTTAAAAGAGTAATTCTACGTTCCAATTTATTTTTATGTAGTTCTTCAGTGATTATTTTACTTATGTACTTGTTGGTTAGATGCATGTTATTTCATCTAGATTTTATCCATTTTCTAATGTGAATAATTTACAATGTCTACATATGATATTAATTTCGTTGCGTTTATTTAATAAATTTTTATTCATAAGGGATTTAATAATAAATAGTTTTTCGTATAAACATAATGAACATGGTTCATTTAAGGACTTACATGTTTTAGTTTCTTTTAGAATTTTCCACATTATTGTGGGTGTTTTTTGTTTCCTTTAGGTACCAGTGATATTTCGATAGGGATGTTTTATTTTTGTATTTTCTATTATTAAATGGAGAGGTTTGCTGGTAAATTCGCTGCTTTAGACTGTTTTTAGTACTCCCTATATAAATTCTTATATTATTTGGGTTTTCCTTTGAGGATATTTCGCATTGATAGATTATTGATTCCGTCAAGCAGCTGTTTTCTAATGGACAGTCTATGGGGTTTTTGCAATTACATTTTTTCTTGTTTTAATTGTTATTTTCTGTTGTCCGGTTGTTTTTATTTACTTTGTTGAATTTTTAAAAAAATATTATCATTGTGGTTTTTTATAATTTTTTCTAGATTGTTCATACAGCTGTAACTTAATTTAATAGTGTTTTTATTAAAGATCTTACTTAGTGGATTTTTTTACCGGAAAGTTTTTTTTAATTAACTCGAAAAATGTTTTTTCCCCAATTTACCACTAGTCATCTGGTTGAAAGGAGGGGGTGTACCAGATGATTTTCCTATTTCTATTTTTTCTTCGAGGGTTATTTTTCTTGTATACATATTTAATATTAGGGTTTTTGTATCCACTATCTTTTAATGCAGTATGATAAAAATTGCTATGCTTATTAAATACTTCCTCATTAGCTGAATTTCTACTAATTCTGTATTCTATTGATGAGGGTATATGCTTGATGATAGAAGGAGGGTAGTTAGACTTTGGGTGGATGTATAAAGGATTGGTATTTGGTTTTTTGTATGGTTGGTGTATATTTTTCTCTAGATCTAAGGTTACATCGAGGAAATCTACTTTTTTATATTAGTTTTAATTGTTACATTTAAATTGAGATTTTTAAACTCCTTGTGTATCATTTTTCTAATGATCTCTATTTTTAAATATATATATAGACATATCACGTTGAATACACTGGTTCTCGCTCGACCACCGAAAATAAGCAACGTTGAAACTGGTCAGTACTTAGATGGTTGACCGCTTGTGAATACCAGGTACTGTAAGCGTTTAGTGACGGATGTGCGTTGTGGTGCAGTGGATATCGGCTCGGAAAGAGAAATCGGTGAGCACTGGTAACCCTGGGAAAGGTATTAATGCCGTTAACCTGCAACAGTATACAACTACCCTTCACTAGAACGGATTCCCACTACAACAGAAAAAGAATAGATAAGCAACCCACTATAAAACAACGCAAAAAAAAAGATCTCAAAAAGAAAGATGAACGATAGAGAAATACAAATAAATCCGTTACTTTTCCATCGCTAAATCCGCTGCTAAGAAGGTCGGTTCTCTGTGCAGAACCAGGAAGTTTTTTCCGCCTGAAACCATCCTGCACATATATAAATCTTCCATTCGCCCGTGCATTGAATACTGTTGCTATATCTGGTCGGATTCCACTGCTATCCAACTAAAAGTCCTTGAGAAAATGCAACGGAGAATCTGCAATGTGATCGGTCCCGAATTGGCATCCACCCGTGCATTGAATAGTGCTGTAATATCTGTTCAGTTGCCCTTGCTATTCACCTACAGGTCTTGATAAAATCCAACGGAGAGTTCTTAATGTGATCGATCCCGACTTAGCATTCGCCCGTGCATTGAATAGTGCTGTCATATCTGGTCGGACGCCCTTGCTATCCACCTAGGGATCCTTGAAAAAATCCAACCGAGAATCCTTAATTTGATCAATCACGACTTAGAATCCGCCCTTGCATTGAATACTGCTGCCATATCTGATCGAACGCCCCTGCTATCCACCTTGACAAAATCCAATAGAAAATCTGTAATGTGATCGATCACGTCTTAGCATCTGCCCGTACATAAAATACTGCTGCCATATCTGGTTGGACGCCCCTGCCATTCAACCAGAGGTCCATGATAAAATCCAACGAAGAATCTGTAATGTGATCGATCCCCACTTGACATCCGCCCGTGCATTGAATAGTGCTGCCATATGAGGTCTGATGACCCTTCTAATCACCTAGGGGTCCTTGACAAAATGCAACGGAGAATCTGTAATGTGATCGATCCCTACTTGGTAGCTCGGATACTGCCACTTTCTCACCGGTGTAATGTGCCTTCCTAGTGTATTTTCTGCAAATACTTTCACGGCTTCTGATCTGATGAACTTAACTCTCTGGTGCCCCTTATATATAAATTTACTTGAGCCACAGGATTAGCAACTGGGTCCCACCCTTTAACTGTGAAACTTATAAAATGTAAACGCAAATTCTACTCCAGCAGCTTTTTTTTCTTGCACTTTCCGCCTGTAGAATTCTCTTCCATTTACTTGCTTCCCCGAAAGCTACAATCTCTAAGAATTTAAATGTAAAGTCAATAGTCATCTTCTGTCTCACTAACCTGCATCCTCTCTCTCATGCGCCTTTGTCCATCCCCTCCACTTTCATCAGTATTCTTATCTTTCTCTTACCCACTGTCTGACACCTCCTATAACCTATCACACTCTCTCATAACTTTCCACCTAGGCGCACCAGTCGCAGTAAGATGCCTTGCTTGGGGCGATATGATTATAAAGAAAAAAATAGATAGATATGAAAAGTCCGAGATAGATAGATAGATAGATAGATAGATAGATAGATAGATAGATGAATGAATGATTGATAGATAGATAGATAGATAGATAGATAGATAGATAGATAACGAACAGACGGATAGATAGATAGATAGATAGATAGATAGATAGATAGATAGATAGATAACGAACAGATTGAGATAGATAGATAGATAGATAGATAGATAGATAGATAACGAACAGACTGAGATAGATAGATAGATAGATAGATAGATAGATAGATAGATACAACGAACAGACTGAGATAGATAGATAGATAGATAGATAGATAGATGAATGAACAGACGGATAGATAGATAGATAGATAGATAGATAGATAGATAGATAACGAACAGACTGAGATAGATAGATAGATAGATAGATAGATAGATATGAATAGAATGAGATAGATAGATAGATAGATAGATAGATATGAATGAATGAGATAGATAGATAGATAGATAGATAGATAGATAGATAGATATGAATAGAATGAGATAGATAGATAGATAGATAGATAGATAGATAGATGAATAGAATGAGATAGATAGATAGATAGATAGATAGAATAGAATGATAGATAGATAGATAGATATGAATAGAATGAGATAGATAGATAGATAGATAGATAGATAGATAGATAGATAGATAGATAGATAGATAACGAACAGACTGAGATAGATAGATAGATAGAGAATGAACAGACTGAGATAGATAGATAGATAGATAACGAACAGACTGAGATAGATAGATAGATGAATGAATGACTGAGATAGATAGATAGATAGATAACGAAATAGACTGAGATAGATAGATAGATAGATAGATAGATAGATAGATAGATAGATATGAATAGAATGAGATAGATAGATAGATATGAATAGAATAGATAGATAGATAGATATGAATAGAATGAGATAGATAGATAGATATGAATAGAATGAGATAGATAGATAGATATGAATAGAATGAGATAGATAGATAGATAGATAGATAGATAGATAGATAGATAGATATGAAAAGACCAATATAGGTAGATAGATAGATACATGGCTAGTATTCTCATCCTTCTCTTACCCACTACCTGACACCCCCTATAACCTGTCACTTTTTCTCATAACTTTTCTCCTATGTAACCCCTTGCACACCACTGGCAGTACACTGCCTTGCTTGGGGCTATTTTTTTTTTTAATCATTTCACCCCGAGCAAGGCAGAAACGCCACTGATGTGCAGGGGGTTACATAAATGTAGAAAGATTAATTAGAAAAGAGTGAGGAGTACAAGCTAGTTAGAAAGGAACAATAGAAAGCTGAGAAAGCAGGTGCAATGACAGATACATGGGCGGAGAGAACGTGAAAATTATACAGGGGAGGGGAGAGACCTAGAGTCCAGTGGTTAGTAGGTGAGTATTAACTTTGCTTTTAAATTTCTGGAGGTCGTAGCCGTCAGGAAAGCAAGAATACGGGAGTGAGTTCCACAGGCGGGAAGTGCGAGAGAGGAAGCTGCAGGAGTAGAATTGTCGTCTGCGTTTGGCTAACCTGAGTGTGAATGGGTGGGACCCAGTTGCCAGTCTGGTTGCACGGGTAAACACCTGTTGAGGAGGCATCAGTGACTCATCCGAGCAGAAGCCATGAAAGTATTTATAGAAGAGACTGAGGGAGGCCACATTTCGACGTTGGGAAAGTGGCTGCAGACGAGTCGCCAGATCAGTACCTATCACATTACAGACTCTCCTTTGGAGCTTGTCAAGAACACTGAGGAGAACGGCAGGGGCACCTGACCATAAATGGCAGCAGTACTCCATGCACGGACGGATGGTTGACTTGTATATATGCAGGATGGATTCAGGTGGATAAAACATCCTGGATCGACATAGTGACCCAATCTTCTTAGCAGTAGATTTTGCTATGGATTCAATATAGTGCTTCCATTTGAGGTCTGAGGACAGGGTAAGTCCGAGGAGGCGTCGTGTATTACTCTCCGGGAGAATCATCTGGTCCATGCTTATGGGAGGCAGAAGAGGTTGCCTGTAATGGTTGACAGACAACAGCTTGGTCTTAGAGGAATTGAATTTGACAAGCCACTTCTTGCCCCAGTTCACCACAGAGTGTAGATCCCGCTCAAGGTCAGCAGCGAGATTATGTCTGTCCACCACGACAGGTTTCTTACTGGAGCGGGAGTATATTGTAGTGTCATCTGCGTAGATGCCTACTTGGGACTTGATCTCATCTGGGAGGTCGTTGATGAAAATAAGGAAGAGCGTTGGGCCCAGGATAGAGCCTTGTGGGACACCAGCATTCGTGCTGTAGGACGAAGAGGCACGCCCATTCAGAACGACCTTCATTTTGCGGTTATTTAAGAAAGATTGGATTAGGTCAAGCAGGCGACCGGTAATACCATAACCGCATAGTTTGCACAGGAGGCCAGGGTGCCAAACCCTGTCGAAAGCCTTGGCGATATCCAGAGCAACCGCGCGATCCTCGTCAGACTCATCAAGGGCCTCTAGCATGTACTCCGTTACAGTTGTTAGCAGGTCGGCTGTGGACCTGTCAAATCGGAATCCATATTGCCTGTCGGATAACAGTTTGTGGGCGGTGAGATGATGAACTATTTCAGCATTGATTATAGCCTCGAATACTTTCCCGAATATTGGTAGAAGACTGATAGGGCGATAGTTGGATGGGTCCGAGGGTTCACCACAGTTCTTAAAGACAGGAACGACTGAGGAGAATTTCCAGCATGCAGGAAAGCAGGAAGCAGAAAGGCAGTAGTTAAACAGTTTAGAGAGGACAAGGGAAAGTTCAGGGGCACACCTCTTAAGGACTATCACCGGGATTCCATCGTCTCCACAGGCCTTATGGGGGTCGAGTTTTGAAATTACTCTGGATACTATTGTCGGGGTAATATATACGTCGTGCAGTTTGATGATTATAAAAAGAATTAATAAGAAACTATTAAAAAAAAAGAAGGAAAATTGAAAAGAATAACAAGAATGAAATTATAAATAAGCGAAAAAAAACAATGAATGAGAAATAATCGAATATGAAAATAAAAAATACAAATAAAAAAGAAAAAATTTCAAATGAAAAAAATGATAATCAAACGAAATATTAAAAAGAAAAAGAAATTACAGAATATAAAAAAAAATATAAAAAAAAACGAATTATTAATATAATCCGTCTCTTCTTCCTTCAGCTATAGTTTAAAGAGCATGATAGAAAATCTTCTGTCTAGGCAGTCATGTCTCGAAAGAGACATGATCGACCAAAGGGTGTATCACGTATGGCACATAATTGACTGACTGAAGATAATAGTTGGAAACATGATTAAGGCTTCTACTGGTCATAAAGTGGAGGATCAGTTTATTAATTCATAACAATAGGAAACTGATCCCCCACTTATTAATATAATCCGTCTCTTCTCTCTTCAGCTATAGTTTAAAGAGCAGGATAGAAAATCTTCTTCCCAGACAGTCATGACTCTTTCGAGACATGATCGCCCAAAGCGTATATCACGTATGGCACTTAACTGATTGAATTAAGATAATAGTTGGAAACATAAGTAAAGATTCTACTGGACAAAAAGTGGGGGATCAGTGTATTACTTAATAACAATACAAAACTGATCCCCCATAATTACTACTTAATAATACAATCTGTCTCTTCTCCCTTCAGCTATAGTTTAAAGAGTGAAATAGAAAATCTTCTGCCCAGTCATTCATATATCTTTCGAGACATGATCGCCCAAAGCGTTGCTTATTTTCGGTGGTCGAGCGAGAACCAGTGTATTCAACGTGATATGTCTATATATATATTTAAAAATAGATATCATTAGAAAAATGATACACAAAATTAAAAAAAAGGACAGAAAGGAATTACAAATGAAAAAAAGAAGAGAGTACAAAAATAAATCAAACGAAAATGAAAACAAAAAAGAATGATGACTGAAAAGAAAGAATAAAAAAAAAAAACGAAAAAAGTGAAAGAAAAAAAAATTAAAAGAAATAAAAAAAAAAATGAAACAAATAGAACGAAAGAAAGTTTCTATTATCAAGAAAATTAATATCAAGTCAGTCAGTTAAGTGCCAGACGGGACACGCTTTGGGCGATCATGTCTCGAAAGAGACATGGCTGACTGATTTTCTATCCTGCTCTTTAAACTATAGCTGAAGGGAGAAGAGACGGATTGCATTAATAAGTAGTAATTAGTGGGGGATCAGTTTCCTATTGTTATGAAGTAATAAACTGACCCTCCACTTTATGACCAGTAGAAGCCTTAATCATGTTTCCAACTATTATCTTCAGTCAGTCAGTTAAGTGCCATACGTGATACACGCTTTGGGCGATCATGTCTCGAAGGAGATATGAATGACTGGGCAGAAGATTTTCTATCCTGCTCTTTAAACTATAGCTGAAGGAAGAAGAGACGGATTGTAATAATAAGTAGTAATTAGTGGGGGATCAGTTTATTACTTAATAACAATAGAAAACTGATCCCCCACTTTTTTGCCCAGTAGAAGCTTTACTTATATTTCCAACTATTATCTATATTCAGTCAGTTAAGTGCCATACGTGATACACGCTTTGGGTGATCATGTCTCAAAAGAGACATGACTGACTGGACAGAAGATTTTATATCCTGCTCTTTAAACAATAGCTGAAGGGAGAAGAGACGGATTGTATTAATAAGTATTAATTAGTGGGGGATCAGTTTATTACTTAATAACAAGAGAAAACTGATCCCATTCTTTTTTGCCCAGTAGAAGCTTTACTTATGTTTCCAACTATTATCTTCATTCAGTCAGTTAAATGCCATATGTGATACATGCTTGGGCGATCATGTCTCGAAAGAGACATGACTGACTGGGCAAAAGATTATCCCGCAGTAGGTTGCAATTGCTTTCTGCGGTAGACTGGTTGCCATTCAAGGCTATTGAACCCAATTTGTTCTATTAGTAACCGATAACTGGAGGAGAGAGACGGATTAATAGCTTTCCCAAGAGTTTGTTCGTAGGTGAATAGAAAGGATTCATTTGGGATTCGAACTCAGCGCCACGATTTGTCGTTCTGAGTCGATATCCACTGCACCACAACACACAATATCAAGCAACCTCTAAAAATAAACACATTACGGGAAAGAATGAGTGAAGGGAAGACGAGCAAAGAAGATGTATTCCCCCCCATAAAAAAAAACAAAAAAACTCTCAAGACAAAGTTAAGAATTTTACAAATAAACCGAGTCATTAAGTAAAAGAAAAGATAGTTGAAAACGAGGCTATAATAAAGAAAACAAAGACAGATCAACGGTTTGAACAAATAAAAAAAAACTAAAAAAAAAAACCCCAATAGGCCTACAAAAGGAAGAAAAATGACAAGGAGGAAATAGTGAGTGGGTAGAGAGACAGCGATTCAACAGGTGTATTCATTGGCGAAAACAGTAAAATATGGCGCCAGCCAATCAGTAGCGGTATTAAGTTTGACGTCATAGCCTTCGTCATTCATCGCCTGTCGTTCATTGCAAAGGGACGTGTCTCCTTGGCAACTGTTGTCACTTGAAGAAAGCGTAATTGTCCCATGTCAGGATCTAAAAAGATTGACTGGTGATTATATATATATATATATATATATATATATATATATATATATAATATGTGAATTATTTGATATACATAGATGGGTACACATATTTATAATAATGTTATTAAGGTGTTAACAAAACAGTGCTCAATGTCGTATAAACAGAGCAATTGTAAAATATACATGTTGTTCCATGTCAATGCACCTGATGATTGCACAAAGCATAAAATTCAGAGTCATGCCATCGACGTATGGCAATATATATATATATATATATATATATATATATATATATATATATATATATATATATATAAATTAAGGAAGATTAACAAAACTGGTTATAAAAAACCGACAATTTGAAATGATTCGTTTGAACATTATTTTTGATCGATACTCGTATTTAAATAGATATTGTGTTTATAATCAAACAGTATTATATATTTATTTCTACCGGTCTGATATATTACGATTTGGTTACGAAAACAAATTATTTTAAATTGTCAGTTGTTTATAACCAGTTTCGTTATTCTTCGTTAATTTCCGGAACATGTTTACATTTGTTGAGATTACGATATATTTCAGAGCAGAGATGGTTATTACGATGAATTCGAAAATTGTGTTATAGGCTTGATTTGACTTCTTTTAGACTGATCGTCATTCGTGGTCGAGAGGTCTTAGACGCGCCAGATCACATGGTGGTTTTTCTTATATGGATAGGGGTCGCGGGTTCGTATCCTGCCGAATATGACACATTTTCATAAGCAAAAAAGTTATCGAAAATAATCAGGCCGGTAGAAAAAAATATATCATAATATTTGATTATAAAAGGTAAATACGAGTAACGATAAAAAATAATGGTCAAACAAATCATTTCATATATATATATATATATATAAACTTATTTATAAATAGAACTTTTTGTGTGTGTATGTGTCTGTGTATCCGTTACCTATAGACTCCGAAACGGCTGAACCGATTTTCGTGAAAATTTACACAGTTGTACTATAAGCGTATTCGAGTGTTCTTAGCTAGGTTTTGTGTCGAGCTACCGCCGATAAATATCGAAAATCGATAATCGAAAAAATCGTTTTATAGAAGGAGTGGTCCGATTTTAATCAAATTTCATACACTCATAGACAAAGACATAAGAAACGACATTCAGAAGTTTCAAGATTACAGTTCTTACAATAGTGCAGAAAATCAATCATATATATATATATATATGTATATACATATATATAAAAGGCAAGATGTTTGTGTGTGTGTTTGTTTATCTGCCTGTATGTCTGTATTTTTTTCAGCCCTTTTATTTTAGTTTTTGCTTCGGGTTTGACTCTAAGTAGGTATAATTGTAGTTCTTAGTTTCAGCCATGATACCATTTACTCAGAGGACTTATTTAGCCTTCAAAATTCAGTTTACGTCGAAAAAAACTTATTTGATATCGATACCAGGAAATCAAAATTTGACTTACATCCATTCATTTTTCTTTCAGTCTACGGTTTCGCTTTAACTGAAAACAACTATTGCTTTTTAGTCTTCCGTGCCAACGTCCATAGTGTCTGAGCTCCAGGATCATGGATTAGTTTTAAAGATTTTATTACACCCGAGCAACGCCGGGCTATACTGCTAGTATATATATATATATATATATATATATATATATATACTAGGTGCGATTGGTAAATTGTCGCAATTATTTTATTATTACAAATATTCTTTAGGCTGAGTCTGAGCTCCAGGACCATGGATTATTTTTAAAGCTTTCATTACACCCGAGCAACGCCGGGCTATACTGCTAGCTTTTCCATGACCGTTTTATTTTTTTTTTATGTAAAAAACATAACAAAATTGGCGACGAAGATGAGATGGGCAGCAGGTGGAAATATTCACCTCGAGGATTGGAAAGAAAAGAAACTGACAAGTAGAATTTATTTCATTGCATTCAGTGGACAATTTCAGAAATTGGATTTTAGGCGTCGAATTTCGTGGACACACAAAATAAAGTCAGGTACGTTGAAAACGTAATATTAAAAAAAAAAGAAAAAAAGATCTCTTGTTTCCGGAATTTTTTTCTTTCCCATTCAGTATAGTGAAATAATGGATCCAAGTACTATCCAACAGATTCTATAACAGCAATCAAGGTTGATGGAACTCTTATCAGAAAGACTAGGGATTGTACCACAACCAAATCCTACATGAACGAAATTAATAGCTAGACAAGCTCTCGAAAACTTCATAACAGAGTCCTACTACGGTAAGAAGGCAAACACAACCTTCGCAACGTGGTTCGATCGTCATGAGGATCTCTTTAAAGATTTTGGAGAGGAAACGCATAGCTGGAAAGTGACGTTCCTTTTACGCAAAATCGGTCCGAGTGAGGACGAAACATATATTAAATTGATTGGGATTGTCGTTCAGTGGAAACAGTTGAAACACTAAATAAAATGTTTGGTGAACACACCTCATTATTTAATGCAAGATTCAACTGCCTCAATATCACGAACGTGATACTGAGGATTTTATGAGTTACAGGCAATGCAAACGGTTGAAAATTTCCACCATCACAGATGAACAATTTAAGTGTATGACTTACAGGCAATGCAAACGGTTTAAAATTTCCACCATCACAGATGAACAATTTAAGTGTATGACTTACAGGCAATGCAAACGGTTTAAAATTTCCATCATCACAGATGAACAATTTAAGTGTATGACTTACAGGCAATGCAAACGGTTTAAAATTTCCATCATCACAGATGAACAATTTAAGTGTATGACTTACAGGCAATGCAAACGGTTTAAAATTTCCACCATCACAGATGAACAATTTAAGTGTATGACTTAAAGGCAATGCAAACGATTTAAAATTTCCACCATCACAGATGAACAATTTACGTGTATGTCTTACAGGCAATGCAAACGGTTTAAAATTTCCACCATCACAGATGAACAATTTAAGTGTATGACTTAAAGGCAATGCAAACGGTTTAAAATTTCCACCATCACAGATGAACAATTTAAGTGTATGACTTACAGGCAATGCAAACGGTTTAAAATTTCAACCATCACAGATGAACAATTTAAGTGTATGACTTACAGGCGATGCAAACGGTTTAAAATTTCCATCATCACAGATGAACAATTTAAGTGTATGACTTACAGGCAATGCAAACGGTTTAAAATTTCCACCATCAGAGATGAACAATTTAAGTGTATGACTTAAAGGCAATGCAAACGGTTTAAAATTTCCACCATCACAGATGAACAATTTAAGTGTATGACTTACAGGCAATGCAAATGGTTTAAAATTTCCACCATCACAGATGAACAATTTAAGTGTATGACTTAAAGGCAATGCAAACGGTTTAAAATTTCCACCATCACAGATGAACAATTTAAGTGTATGACTTACAGGCAATGCAAATGGTTTAAAATTTACACCATCACAGATGAACAATTTAAGTGTATGACTTAAAGGCAATGCAAACGGTTTAAAATTTCCACCATCACAGATGAACAATTTAAGTGTATGACTTACAGGCAATGCAAACGGTTTAAAATTTCCACTATCACAGAAGAACAATTTAAGTGTATGACTTACAGGCAATGCAAACGGTTTAAAATTTCCACTATCACAGAAGAACAATTTAAGTGTATGACTTAGAGGCAATGCAAACGCTTTAAAATTTCCACCATCACAGATGAACAATTTAAGTGTATGACTTACAGGCAATGCAAACGGTTTAAAATTTCCACCATCACAGATGAACAATTTACGTGTATGACTTACAGGCAATGGAAACGGTATAAAATTTCCATCATCACAGATGAACAATTTAAGTGTATGACTTACAGGCAATGCAAACGGTTTAAAATTTCCACCATCACAGATGAACAATTTAAGTGTATGACTTACAGGCAATGCAAACGCTTTAAAATTTCCACCATCACAGATGAACAATTTAAGTGTATGACTTACAGGCAATGCAAACGCTTTAAAATTTCAACCATCACAGATGAACAATTTAAGTGTATGACTTAAAGGCAATGCAAACGGTTTAAAATTTCCACCATCACAGATGAACAATTTAAGTGTATGACTTACAGGCAATGCAAACGCTTTAAAATTTCAACCATCACAGATGAACAATTTAAGTGTATGACTTACAGGCAATGCAAACGGTTTAAAATTTCCACTATCACAGAAGAACAATTTAAGTGTATGACTTACAGGCAATGCAAACGGTTTAAAATTTCCACAATCACAGATGAACAATTTAAGTGTATGACTTACAGGCGATGCAAACGGTTTAAAATTTCCATCATCACAGATGAACAATTTAAGTGTATGACTTACAGGCAATGCAAACGGTTTAAAATTTCCACCATCAGAGATGAACAATTTAAGTGTATGACTTAAAGGCAATGCAAACGCTTTAAAATTTCCACCATCACAGATGAACAATTTAAGTGTATGACTTACAGGCAATGCAAATGGTTTAAAATTTCCACCATCACAGATGAACAATTTAAGTGTATGACTTAAAGGCAATGCAAACGGTTTAAAATTTCCACCATCACAGATGAACAATTTAAGTGTATGACTTACAGGCAATGCAAATGGTTTAAAATTTACACCATCACAGATGAACAATTTAAGTGTATGACTTAAAGGCAATGCAAACGGTTTAAAATTTCAACCATCACAGATGAACAATTTAAGTGTATGACTTACAGGCAATGCAAACGGTTTAAAATTTCCACTATCACAGAAGAACAATTTAAGTGTATGACTTACAGGCAATGCAAACGGTTTAAAATTTCCACTATCACAGAAGAACAATTTAAGTGTATGACTTAGAGGCAATGCAAACGCTTTAAAATTTCCACCATCACAGATGAACAATTTAAGTGTATGACTTACAGGCAATGCAAACGGTTTAAAATTTCCACCATCACAGATGAACAATTTACGTGTATGACTTACAGGCAATGGAAACGGTTTAAAATTTCCATTATCACAGATGAACAATTTAAGTGTATGACTTACAGGCAATGCAAACGCTTTAAAATTTCCACCATCACAGATGAACAATTTAAGTGTATGACTTACAGGCAATGCAAACGCTTTAAAATTTCAACCATCACACATGAACAATTTAAGTGTATGACTTAGAGGCAATGCAAACGCTGAAAATTTCCACCATAACAGATGAACAATTTAAGTGTATGACTTACAGGCAATGCAAACGGTTTAAAATTTCAACCATCACAGATGAACAATTTAAGTGTATGACTTACAGGCAATGCAAACGCTTTAAAATTTCCACCATCACAGATGAACAATTTAAGTGTATGACTTACAGGCAATGCAAACGCTTTAAAATTTCCACCATAACAGATGAACAATTTAAGTGTATGACTTACAGGCAATGCAAACGGTTTAAAATTTTCAACCATCACAGATGAACAATTTAAGTGTATGACTTACAGGCAATGCAAACGGTTTTAAAATTTCCACCATCACAGATGAACAATTTAAGTGTATGACTTACAGGCAATGCAAACGCTTTTAAATTCAACCATCACAGATGAACAATTTAAGTGTATGACTTACAGGCAATGCAAACGGTTTAAAATTTCAACCATCACAGATGAACAATTTAAGTGTATGACTTACAGGCAATGCAAACGGTTTAAAATTTCCACCATCACAGATGAACAATTTAAGTGTATGACTTACAGGCAATGCAAACGCTTTAAAATTTCAACCATCACAGATGAACAATTTAAGTGTATGACTTACAGGCAATGCAAACGGTTTAAAATTTCAACCATCACAGATGAACAATTCAGTGTATGACTTACAGGCAATGCAAACGGTTTAAAATTTCCACCATCACAGATGAACAATTTAAGTGTATGACATACAGGCAATGCAAACGCTTTAAAATTTCCACCATCACAGATGAACAATTTAAGTGTATGACATACAGGCAATGCAAACGGTTTAAAATTTTCAACCATCACAGATGAACAATTTAAGTGTATGACTTAAAGGCAATGCAAACGCTTTAAAATTTCCACCATCACAGATGAACAATTTAAGTGTATGACTTAAAGGCAATGCAAGCGGTTTAAAATTTCAACCATCACAGATGAAAAATTTAAGTGTATGACTTTGAGGCAATGCAAACGCTTTAAAATTTCCACCATCACAGATGAACAATTTAAGTGTATGACTTACAGGCAATGCAAACGCTTTAAAATTTCCACCATATAGATGAACAATTTAAGTGTATGACTTAGAGGCAATGCAAACGCTTTAAAATTTCCACTATCACAGATGAACAATTTAAGTGTATGACATACAGGCAATGCAAACGCTTTAAAATTTCCCACCATCACAGATGAACAATTTACGTGTATGACATACAGGCAATGCAAACAGTTTAAAATTTCCACCATCAAGAATGAACATTTTAAGTGTATGACTTACAGGCAATGTAAACAATTAAAATTTCACACTATCACAGAAGAACAATTTAAGTGTATGACTTAGAGGCAATGCAAACGCTTTAAAATTTCCACCATAACAGATGAACAATTTAAGTGTATGACTTACAGGCAATGCAAACGGTTTAAAATTTCCACCATCACAGATGAACAATTTACGTGTATGACTTACAGGCAATGGAAACGGTTTAAAATTTCCACCATCACAGATGAACAATTTAAATTAATGACTTACAGGCAATGCAAACGCTTTAAAATTTCCACCATAACAGATGAACAATTTAAGTCTATGACTTACAGGCAATGCAAACGGTTTTAAAATTTCCACCATCCCAGAGATGACCAATTTAAGTGTATGACTTACAGGCAATGCAAACGCTTTAAAATTTCAACCATCACAGAAGAACAATTTAAGTGTATGACTTACAGGCAATGCAAACGCTTTAAAATTTCCACCATCACAGATGAACAATTTAAGTGTATGACTTACAGGCAATGCAAACGCTTTAAGATTTCCACCATCACAGATGAACAATTGAAGTGTATGACATACAGGCAATGCAAACGCTTTAAAATTTCCACCATCTGAATGAACAATTTAAGTGTATGACTTACAGGCAATGCAAACGGTTTAAAATTTCCACCATCACCAGATGTACAGTTAACGTGTATGACTTACAGGCAATGCAAACGGTTTTAAAATTTCCAACATCACAGATGAACAATTTAAGTGTATGACTTACAGGCAATGCAAACGGTTTAAAATTTCCACCATCACAGATGAACAATTTAAGTGTATGACTTACAGGCAATGCAAACAGTTAAAATTTCCACCATCACAGATGAACAATTTAAGTGTATGACTTACAGGCAATGCAAACGCTTTAAAAATTTCCACCATCACAGATGAACAATTTAAGTGTATGACTTAGAGGCAATGCAAACGCTTTAAAATTTCCACCATCACAGATGAACAATTTAAGTGTATGACATACGAACTCAATGCAAACGCTTTAAAATTTCCCACCATCACAGATGAACAATTTACGTGTATGACATACAGGCAATGCAAACGGTTTAATTTCCCACCATCAAAGATGAACATTTTAAGTGTATGACTTACAGGCAATGCAAACGGTTTAAAATTTCCTGTACAGATGTACAATTAACGTGTATGACTTACAGGCAATGCAAACGGTTTAAAATTTCCAACATCACAGATGAACAATTTACATGTTATGACTTAGAGGCAATGCAAACGCTTTAAAATTTCCACCATAACAGATGAACAATTTAAGTGTATGACTTACAGGCAATGCAAACGGTTTAAAATTTCAACCATCACAGATGAACAATTTAAGTGTATGACTTACAGGCAATGCAAACGCTTTAAAATTTCAACCATCATAGATAGACAATTTAAGTGTATGACTTACAGGCAATGCAAACGGTTTAAAATTTCCACCATCACAGATGAACAATTTAAGTGTATGACTTAGAGGCAATGCAAACGCTTTAAAATTTCCACCATAACAGATGAACAATTTAAGTGTATGACTTACGAGCAATGCAAACATTTAAAATTTCCACCATCACAGATGAACAATTTAAGTGTATGACATACAGGCAATGCAAACGCTTTAAAATTTCCACCATCAAAGATGAACAATTTAAGTGTATGACTTACGAATACAAGAACGGTTTAAAATTTCCATCATCACAGAAGAACAATATAAGTGTATGACTTACAGGCAATGCAAACGGTTTTAAAATTTCCACCATAACAGATGAACAATTTAAGTGTATGACTTACAGGCAATGCAAACGGTTTTAAAATTTCCACCATCACAGATGAACAATTTACGTGTATGACTTTGAGCAATGGAAACGGTTTAAAATTTCCACCACCACAGATGAAAAATTTAAGTGTATGACTTACAGGCAATGCAAACGGTTTAAAATTTCCTCGCAGAAGAAGAATTTAAGTGTATGACTTAGAAGCCAATGCAAACGCTTTAAAAATTTCACCATAACAGATGAACAATTTAAGTGTATGACTTACAGGCAATGCAAACAGTTTTTGAAATTTCAACCATCACAGATGAACAATTTAAGTGTATGACTTACAGGCAATGCAAACGCTTTAGAAATTTCCACCATCACAGATGAACAATTTAAGTGTATAACTTACGAACCCAATGCAAACGCTTAAAGAATTTCCTGCCATCACACATGAACAATTTAAGTGTATGACATACAGGCAATGCAAACGCTTTAAAATTTCCACCATCACAGATGAACAATTTAAGTGTATGACTTACAGGCAATGCAAACGGTTTAAAATTTCAACCATCACAGATGAACAATTTAAGTGTATGACTTAAAGGCAATGCAAAAGGTTTAAAATTTCCACCATCAAAGATGAACAATTTAAGTGTATGACTTAGAGGCAATGCAAACGCTTTAAAATTTCCACCATCACAGATGAATAATTTAAGTGTATGACTTACAGGCAATGCAAACGCTTTAAAATCTCCACAATCACAGATGAACAATTTAAGTGTATGACATACAGGCAATGCAAACGCTTTAAAATTTCCACCATCACAGATGAACAATTTAAGTGTATGACTTACAGGCAATGCAAACGGTTTAAAATTTCCACTATCACAGAAGAAGAATTTAAGTGTATGACTTAGAGGCAATGCAAACGCTTTAAAATTTCCACCATAACAGATGAACAATTTAAGTGTATGACTTACAGGCAATGCAAACGGTTTAAAATTTCCACCATCACAGATGAACAATTTAAGTGTATGACTTACAGGCAATGCAAACGGTTAAAATTTCCACCATCACAGATGAACAATTTAAGTGTATGACTTACAGGCAATGCAAACGCTTTAAAAATTTCCACCATCACAGATGAACAATTTAAGTGTATGACTTAGAGGCAATGCAAACGCTTTAAAATTTCCACCATCACAGATGAACAATTTAAGTGTATGACATACAGGCAATGCAAACGCTTTAAAATTTCCACCATCACAGATGAACAATTTACGTGTATGACATACAGGCAATGCAAACGGTTTCAAATTTCCACCATCAAAGATGAACAATTTAAGTGTATGACTTACAGGCAATGCAAACGGTTTAAAATTTCCACCATCACCAGATGTACAATTAACGTGTATGACTTACAAGGCAAATACAAACGGTTTAAAATTTTCAACATCACAGATGAACAATTTAAGTGTATGACTTACAGGCAATGCAAGCAGTTTAAAATTTCCACCATGCAGATGAACAATTTACGTGTATGACTTAGAGGCAATGCAAACGCTTTAAAATTTTACCATAACAGATGAACAATTTAAGTGTATGACTTACAGGCAATGCAAACGGTTTAAAATTTCAACCATCACAGATGAACAATTTAAGTGTATGACTTACAGGCAATGCAAACGCTTTAAAATTTCAACCATCTGGAATGAACAATTTAAGTGTATGACTTACAGGCAATGCAAACGGTTTAAAATTTCCACCATCACAGATGAACAATTTAAGTGTATGACTTAGAGGCAATGCAAACGCTTTAAAATTTCCTATAACAGATGAACAATTTAAGTGTATGACTTACAGGCAATGCAAACGTTTTAATATTTCCACCATCACAGATGAACAATTTAAATTGTATGACATACAGGCAATGCAAACGCTTTAAAATTTCCACCATCAAAGATGAACAATTTAAGTGTATGACTTACAGGCAATGCAAACGGTTTAAAATTTCCATCATCACAGAAGAACAATATAAGTGTATGACTTACAGGCAATGCAAACGGTTTAAAATTTCCACCATAACAGATGAACAATTTAAGTGTATGACTTACAGGCAATGCAAACGGTTTAAAATTTCCACCATCACAGATGAACAATTTACGTGTATGACTTACAGGCAATGGAAACGGTTTAAATTTCCACCACCACAGATTAAAAATTTAAGTGTATGACTTACAGGCAATGCAAACGGTTTAAAATTTCCACTATCACAGAAGAAGAATTTAGTGTATGACTTAGAGCCAATGCAAACGCTTTAAAATTTCCACCATAACAGATGAACAATTTAAGTGTATGACTTACAGGTAATGCAAACGGTTTAAAATTTCAACCATCACAGATGAACAATTTAAGTGTATGACTTACAGGCAATGCAAACGCTTTAAAATTTCCACCATCACAGATGAACAATTTAAGTGTATAACTTACAGGCAATGCAAACGCTTTAAAATTTTCACCATCACAGATGAACAATTTAAGTGTATGACATACAGGCAAATGCAAACGCTTTAAAAATTTCCACCATCACAGATGAACAATTTAAGTGTATGACTTACAGGCAATGCAAACGGTTTAAAATTTCAACCATCACAGATGAACAATTTGATGTATGACTTAAAGGCAATGCAAAAGGTTAAAATTCCTACACCATCAAAGATGAACAATTTAAGTGTATGACTTAGAGGCAATACAAACGCTTTAAAATTTCCACCATCACAGATGAATAATTTAAGTGTATGACTTACAGGCAATGCAAACGCTTTAAAATCTCCACAATCACAGATGAACGTTTAAGTGTATGACATACAGGCAATGCAAACGCTTTTACATTTCACCATCACAGATGAACAATTTAAGTGTATGACTTTGAGCCATGCAAACGGTTTAAAATTTCCACTATCACAGAAGAAGAATTTAAGTGTATGACTTAGAGGCAATGCAAACGCTTTAAAATTTCCACCATAACAGATGAACAATTTAAGTGTATGACTTACAGGCAATGCAAACGGTTTAAAATTTCCACCATCACAGATGAACAATTTAAGTGTATGACTTACAGGCAATGCAAACGGTTTAAAATTTCAACCATCACAGATGAACAATTTAAGTGTATGACTTACAGGCAATGCAAACGGTTTAAAATTTCCACCATCACAGATGAACAATTTACGTGTATGACTTACAGGCAATGGAAACGGTTTAAAATTTCCACCACCACAGATGAACAATTTAAGTGTATGACTTACAGGCAATGCAAACGGTTTAAAATTTCCACCATCACAGATGCACAATTTAAGTGTATGACTTACAGGTAATGCAAATGGTTTAAAATTTTCACCAAAACAGATGCACAATTTAAGTGTATGACTTACAGGCAATGCAAACGCTTTAAAATTTCCAATATCACAGATGAACAATTTAAGTGTATGACTTACAGGCAATGCAAACGGTTTAAAATTTCCACCATCACCCGATGTACAATTTACGTGTATGACTTACAGTCAATGCAAACGGTTTAAAATTTCCACCATCACAGATGAACAATTTACGTGTATGACTTAGAGGCAATGCAAACGCTTGAAAATTTCCACCATAACAGATGAACAATTTAAGTGTATGACTTATAGGTAATGCAAACGGTTTAAAATTTCCACCATCACAGATGAACAATTTACGTGTATGACTTACAGGCAATGCAAACGGTTTAAAATTTCCACCATCACAGATGAACAATTTACGTGTATGACTTACAGGCAATGCAAACGCTTTAAAATTTCCACCATCACAGATGAACAATTTAAGTGTATGACTTACAGGCAATGCAAACGCTTTAAAATTTCAACCATCACAGATGAACAATTTAAGTGTATGACTTACAGGCAATGCAAACGGTTTAAAATTTCCACTATCACAGAAGAACAATTTAAGTGTATGACTTACAGGCAATGCAAACGCTTTAAAATTTCCACCACCACAGATGAACAATTTAAGTGTATGACATACAGGCAATGCAAACGCTTTAAAATTTCCACCATCAAAGATGAACAATTTAAGTGTATGACTTACAGGCAATGCAAACGGTTTAAAATTTCCATCATCACAGAAGAACAATATAAGTGTATGACTTACAGGCAATGCAAACGGTTTAAAATTTCCACCATAACAGATGAACAATTTAAGTGTATGACTTACAGGCAATGCAAACGGTTTAAAATTTCCACCATCACAGATGAACAATTTACGTGTATGACTTACAGGCAATGGAAACGGTTTAAAATTTCCACCACCACAGATGAAAAATTTAAGTGTATGACTTACAGGCAATGCAAACGGTTTAAAATTTCCACTATCACAGAAGAAGAATTTAAGTGTATGACTTAGAGGCAATGCAAACGCTTTAAAATTTCCACCATAACAGATGAACAATTTAAGTGTATGACTTACAGGTAATGCAAACGGTTTAAAATTTCAACCATCACAGATGAACAATTTAAGTGTATGACTTACAGGCAATGCAAACGCTTTAAAATTTCCACCATCACAGATGAACAATTTAAGTGTATAACTTACAGGCAATGCAAACGCTTTAAAATTTCCACCATCACAGATGAACAATTTAAGTGTATGACATACAGGCAATGCAAACGCTTTAAAATTTCCACCATCACAGATGAACAATTTAAGTGTATGACTTACAGGCAATGCAAACGGTTTAAAATTTCAACCATCACAGATGAACAATTTAAGTGTATGACTTAAAGGCAATGCAAAAGGTTTAAAATTTCCACCATCAAAGATGAACAATTTAAGTGTATGACTTAGAGGCAATGCAAACGCTTTAAAATTTCCACCATCACAGATGAATAATTTAAGTGTATGACTTACAGGCAATGCAAACGCTTTAAAATCTCCACAATCACAGATGAACAATTTAAGTGTATGACATACAGGCAATGCAAACGCTTTAAAATTTCCACCATCACAGATGAACAATTTAAGTGTATGACTTACAGGCAATGCAAACGGTTTAAAATTTCCACTATCACAGAAGAAGAATTTAAGTGTATGACTTAGAGGCAATGCAAACGCTTTAAAATTTCCACCATAACAGATGAACAATTTAAGTGTATGACTTACAGGCAATGCAAACGGTTTAAAATTTCCACCATCACAGATGAACAATTTAAGTGTATGACTTACAGGCAATGCAAACGGTTTAAAATTTCAACCATCACAGATGAACAATTTAAGTGTATGACTTACAGGCAATGCAAACGCTTTAAAATTTCCACCATCACAGATGAACAATTTAAGTGTATGACTTACAGGCAATGCAAACGCTTTAAAATTTCCACCATAACAGATGTACAATTTAAGTGTATGACTTACAGGCAATGCAAACGGTTTAAAATTTCCACCATCACAGATGAACAATTTACGTGTATGACTTACAGGCAATGGAAACGGTTTAAAATTTCCACCACCACAGATGAACAATTTAAGTGTATGACTTACAGGCAATGCAAACGGTTTAAAATTTCCACCATCACAGATGCACAATTTAAGTGTATGACTTACAGGTAATGCAAATGGTTTAAAATTTTCACCAAAACAGATGCACAATTTAAGTGTATGACTTACAGGCAATGCAAACGCTTTAAAATTTCCAATATCACAGATGAACAATTTAAGTGTATGACTTACAGGCAATGCAAACGGTTTAAAATTTCCACCATCACCCGATGTACAATTTACGTGTATGACTTACAGTCAATGCAAACGGTTTAAAATTTCCACCATCACAGATGAACAATTTACGTGTATGACTTAGAGGCAATGCAAACGCTTGAAAATTTCCACCATAACAGATGAACAATTTAAGTGTATGACTTATAGGTAATGCAAACGGTTTAAAATTTCCACCATCACAGATGAACAATTTACGTGTATGACTTACAGGCAATGCAAACGGCTTAAAATTTCCACCATCACAGATGAACAATTTACGTGTATGACTTACAGGCAATGCAAACGCTTTAAAATTTCCACCATCACAGATGAACAATTTAAGTGTATGACTTACAGGCAATGCAAACGCTTTAAAATTTCAACCATCACAGATGAACAATTTAAGTGTATGACTTACAGGCAATGCAAACGTTTTAAAATTTCCACTATCACAGAAGAACAATTTAAGTGTATGACTTACAGGCAATGCAAACGCTTTAAAATTTCCACCACCACAGATGAACAATTTAAGTGTATGACTTACAGGCAATGCAAACGGTTTAAAATTTCCACCATCACAGATGAACAATTTACGTGTATGACTTACAGGCAATGGAAACGGTTTAAAATTTCCACCACCACAGATGAACAATTTAAGTGTATGACTTACAGGCAATGCAAACGGTTTAAAATTTCCACCAACACAGATGCACAATTTAAGTGTATGACTTACAGGTAATGCAAATGGTTTAAAATTTTCACCAAAACAGATGCACAATTTAAGTGTATGACTTACAGGCAATGCAAACGGTTTAAAATTTCCACCATCACAGATGAACAATTTAAGTGTATGACTTACAGGCAATGCAAACGGTTTAAAATTTCCACCATCACAGATGAACAATTTAAGTGTATGACTTACAGGCAATGCAAACGGTTTAAAATTTCCACCATCACAGATGAACAATTTAAGTGTATGACTTACAGGCAATGCAAACGCTTTAAAATTTCCACCATCACAGATGAACAATTTAAGTGTATGACATACAGGCAATGCAAACGCTTTAAAATTTCCACCATCACAGATGAACAATTTAAGTGTATGACTTACAGGCAATGCAAACGGTTTAAAATTTCCACCATCACCCGATGTACAATTTACGTGTATGACTTACAGGCAATGCAAACGGTTTAAAATTTCCACCATCACAGATGAACAATTTACGTGTATGACTTAGAGGCAATGCAAACGCTTGAAAATTTCCACCATAACAGATGAACAATTTAAGTGTATGACTTACAGGCAATGCAAACGGTTTAAAATTTCCACCATCACAGATGAACAATTTAAGTGTATGACATACAGGCAATGCAAACGCTTTAAAATTTCCACCATCAAAGATGAACAATTTAAGTGTATGACTTACAGGCAATGCAAACGGTTTAAAATTTCCATCATCACAGAAGAACAATATAAGTGTATGACTTACAGGCAATGCAAACGGTTTAAAATTTCCACCATAACAGATGAACAATTTAAGTGTATGACTTACAGGCAATGCAAACGGTTTAAAATTTCCACCATCACAGATGAACAATTTACGTGTATGACTTACAGGCAATGGAAACGGTTTAAAATTTCCACCACCACAGATGAAAAATTTAAGTGTATGACTTACAGGCAATGCAAACGGTTTAAAATTTCCACTATCACAGAAGAAGAATTTAAGTGTATGACTTAGAGGCAATGCAAACGCTTTAAAATTTCCACCATAACAGATGAACAATTTAAGTGTATGACTTACAGGCAATGCAAACGGTTTAAAATTTCAACCATCACAGATGAACAATTTAAGTGTATGACTTACAGGCAATGCAAACGCTTTAAAATTTCCACCATCACAGATGAACAATTTAAGTGTATAACTTACAGGCAATGCAAACGCTTTAAAATTTCCACCATCACAGATGAACAATTTAAGTGTATGACATACAGGCAATGCAAACGCTTTAAAATTTCCACCATCACAGATGAACAATTTAAGTGTATGACTTACAGGCAATGCAAACGGTTTAAAATTTCAACCATCACAGATGAACAATTTAAGTGTATGACTTAAAGGCAATGCAAAAGGTTTAAAATTTCCACCATCAAAGATGAACAATTTAAGTGTATGACTTAGAGGCAATGCAAACGCTTTAAAATTTCCACCATCACAGATGAATAATTTAAGTGTATGACTTACAGGCAATGCAAACGCTTTAAAATCTCCACAATCACAGATGAACAATTTAAGTGTATGACATACAGGCAATGCAAACGCTTTAAAATTTCCACCATCACAGATGAACAATTTAAGTGTATGACTTACAGGCAATGCAAACGGTTTAAAATTTCCACTATCACAGAAGAAGAATTTAAGTGTATGACTTAGAGGCAATGCAAACGCTTTAAAATTTCCACCATAACAGATGAACAATTTAAGTGTATGACTTACAGGCAATGCAAACGGTTTAAAATTTCCACCATCACAGATGAACAATTTAAGTGTATGACTTACAGGCAATGCAAACGGTTAAAATTTCCACCATCACAGATGAACAATTTAAGTGTATGACTTACAGGCAATGCAAACGCTTTAAAAATTTCCACCATCACAGATGAACAATTTAAGTGTATGACTTAGAGGCAATGCAAACGCTTTAAAATTTCCACCATCACAGATGAACAATTTAAGTGTATGACATACAGGCAATGCAAACGCTTTAAAATTTCCACCATCACAGATGAACAATTTACGTGTATGACATACAGGCAATGCAAACGGTTTCAAATTTCCACCATCAAAGATGAACAATTTAAGTGTATGACTTACAGGCAATGCAAACGGTTTAAAATTTCCACCATCACCAGATGTACAATTAACGTGTATGACTTACAGGCAATGCAAACGGTTTAAAATTTCCAACATCACAGATGAACAATTTAAGTGTATGACTTACAGGCAATGCAAACGGTTTAAAATTTCCACCATCACAGATGAACAATTTACGTGTATGACTTAGAGGCAATGCAAACGCTTTAAAATTTCCACCATAACAGATGAACAATTTAAGTGTATGACTTACAGGCAATGCAAACGGTTTAAAATTTCAACCATCACAGATGAACAATTTAAGTGTATGACTTACAGGCAATGCAAACGCTTTAAAATTTCAACCATCACAGATGAACAATTTAAGTGTATGACTTACAGGCAATGCAAACGGTTTAAAATTTCCACCATCACAGATGAACAATTTAAGTGTATGACTTAGAGGCAATGCAAACGCTTTAAAATTTCCACCATAACAGATGAACAATTTAAGTGTATGACTTACAGGCAATGCAAACGTTTTAAAATTTCCACCATCACAGATGAACAATTTAAGTGTATGACATACAGGCAATGCAAACGCTTTAAAATTTCCACCATCAAAGATGAACAATTTAAGTGTATGACTTACAGGCAATGCAAACGGTTTAAAATTTCCATCATCACAGAAGAACAATATAAGTGTATGACTTACAGGCAATGCAAACGGTTTAAAATTTCCACCATAACAGATGAACAATTTAAGTGTATGACTTACAGGCAATGCAAACGGTTTAAAATTTCCACCATCACAGATGAACAATTTACGTGTATGACTTACAGGCAATGGAAACGGTTTAAAATTTCCACCACCACAGATGAAAAATTTAAGTGTATGACTTACAGGCAATGCAAACGGTTTAAAATTTCCACTATCACAGAAGAAGAATTTAAGTGTATGACTTAGAGGCAATGCAAACGCTTTAAAATTTCCACCATAACAGATGAACAATTTAAGTGTATGACTTACAGGTAATGCAAACGGTTTAAAATTTCAACCATCACAGATGAACAATTTAAGTGTATGACTTACAGGCAATGCAAACGCTTTAAAATTTCCACCATCACAGATGAACAATTTAAGTGTATAACTTACAGGCAATGCAAACGCTTTAAAATTTCCACCATCACAGATGAACAATTTAAGTGTATGACATACAGGCAATGCAAACGCTTTAAAATTTCCACCATCACAGATGAACAATTTAAGTGTATGACTTACAGGCAATGCAAACGGTTTAAAATTTCAACCATCACAGATGAACAATTTAAGTGTATGACTTAAAGGCAATGCAAAAGGTTTAAAATTTCCACCATCAAAGATGAACAATTTAAGTGTATGACTTAGAGGCAATGCAAACGCTTTAAAATTTCCACCATCACAGATGAATAATTTAAGTGTATGACTTACAGGCAATGCAAACGCTTTAAAATCTCCACAATCACAGATGAACAATTTAAGTGTATGACATACAGGCAATGCAAACGCTTTAAAATTTCCACCATCACAGATGAACAATTTAAGTGTATGACTTACAGGCAATGCAAACGGTTTAAAATTTCCACTATCACAGAAGAAGAATTTAAGTGTATGACTTAGAGGCAATGCAAACGCTTTAAAATTTCCACCATAACAGATGAACAATTTAAGTGTATGACTTACAGGCAATGCAAACGGTTTAAAATTTCCACCATCACAGATGAACAATTTAAGTGTATGACTTACAGGCAATGCAAACGGTTTAAAATTTCAACCATCACAGATGAACAATTTAAGTGTATGACTTACAGGCAATGCAAACGCTTTAAAATTTCCACCATCACAGATGAACAATTTAAGTGTATGACTTACAGGCAATGCAAACGCTTTAAAATTTCCACCATAACAGATGTACAATTTAAGTGTATGACTTACAGGCAATGCAAACGGTTTAAAATTTCCACCATCACAGATGAACAATTTACGTGTATGACTTACAGGCAATGGAAACGGTTTAAAATTTCCACCACCACAGATGAACAATTTAAGTGTATGACTTACAGGCAATGCAAACGGTTTAAAATTTCCAGCATCACAGATGCACAATTTAAGTGTATGACTTACAGGTAATGCAAATGGTTTAAAATTTTCACCAAAACAGATGCACAATTTAAGTGTATGACTTACAGGCAATGCAAACGCTTTAAAATTTCCAATATCACAGATGAACAATTTAAGTGTATGACTTACAGGCAATGCAAACGGTTTAAAATTTCCACCATCACCCGATGTACAATTTACGTGTATGACTTACAGTCAATGCAAACGGTTTAAAATTTCCACCATCACAGATGAACAATTTACGTGTATGACTTAGAGGCAATGCAAACGCTTGAAAATTTCCACCATAACAGATGAACAATTTAAGTGTATGACTTATAGGTAATGCAAACGGTTTAAAATTTCCACCATCACAGATGAACAATTTACGTGTATGACTTACAGGCAATGCAAACGGTTTAAAATTTCCACCATCACAGATGAACAATTTACGTGTATGACTTACAGGCAATGCAAACGCTTTAAAATTTCCACCATCACAGATGAACAATTTAAGTGTATGACTTACAGGCAATGCTAACGCTTTAAAATTTCAACCATCACAGATGAACAATTTAAGTGTATGACTTACAGGCAATGCAAACGGTTTAAAATTTCCACTATCACAGAAGAACAATTTAAGCGTATGACTTACAGGCAATGCAAACGCTTTAAAATTTCCACCACCACAGATGAACAATTTAAGTGTATGACTTACAGGCAATGCAAACGTATTAAAATTTCCACCATCACAGATGAACAATTTACGTGTATGACTTACAGGCAATGGAAACGGTTTAAAATTTCCACCACCACAGATGAACAATTTACAAGGACTTACAGGCAATGCAAACGGTTTAAAATTTCCACCAACACAGATGCACAATTTAAGTGTATGACTTACAGGTAATGCAAATGGTTTAAAATTTTCACCAAAACAGATGCACAATTTAAGTGTATGACTTACAGGCAATGCAAACGCTTTAAAATTTCCACCATCACAGATGAACAATTTAAGTGTATGACTTACAGGCAATGCAAACGGTTTAAAATTTCCACCATCACAGATGAACAATTTAAGTGTATGACTTACAGGCAATGCAAACGGTTTAAAATTTCCACCATCACAGATGAACAATTTAAGTGTATGACTTACAGGCAATGCAAACGCTTTAAAATTTCCACCATCACAGATGAACAATTTAAGTGTATGACATACAGGCAATGCAAACGCTTTAAAATTTCCACCATCACAGATGAACAATTTAAGTGTATGACTTACAGGCAATGCAAACGGTTTAAAATTTCCACCATCACCTGATGTACAATTTACGTGTATGACTTACAGGCAATGCAAACGGTTTAAAATTTCCACCATCACAGATGAACAATTTACGTGTATGACTTAGAGGCAATGCAAACGCTTGAAAATTTCCACCATAACAGATGAACAATTTAAGTGTATGACTTATAGGTAATGCAAACGGTTTAAAATTTCCACCATCACAGATGAACAATTTACGTGTATGACTTACAGGCAATGCAAACGGTTTAAAAATTTCCACCATCACAGATGAACAATTTACGTGTATGACTTACAGGCAATGCAAACGCTTTAAAATTTCCACCATCACAGATGAACAATTTAAGTGTATGACTTACAGGCAATGCAAACGCTTTAAAAATTTCAACCATCACAGATGAATAATTTAAGTGTATTAATTTACAGGCAATGCAAACGGTTTAAAATTTCCACTATCACAGAAGAACAATTTAAGTGTATGACTTACAGGCAATGCAAACGCTTTAAAATTTCCACCACCACAGATGAACAATTTAAGTGTATGACTTACAGGCAATGCAAACGGTTTAAAATTTCCACCATCACAGATGAACAATTTACGTGTATGACTTACAGGCAATGGAAACGGTTTAAAATTTCCACCACCACAGATGAACAATTTAAGTGTATGACTTACAGGCAATGGAAACGGTTTAAAATTTCCACCATCACAGATGCACAATTTAAGTGTATGACTTACAGGTAATGCAAATGGTTTAAAATTTTCACTAACACAGATGCACAATTTAAGTGTATGACTTACAGGCAATGCAAACGCTTTAAAATTTCCACCATCACAGATGAACAATTTAAGTGTATGACTTACAGGCAAATGCAAACGGTTTAAAATTTCCACCATCACAGATGCACAATTTAAGTGTGGGCGACTACAGGCAATGCAAACGCTTTAAAATTTCCACCATCACAGATGAACAATTTACGTGTATGACTTACAAGCAATGGAAACGGTTTAAAATTTCCACCATCACAGATGCACAATTTAAGTTTATGACTTACAGGTAATGCAAATGGTTTAAAATTTTCACCAACACAGATGCACAATTTAAGTGTATGACTTACAGGCAATGCAAACGCTTTAAAATTTCCACCATCACAGATGAACAATTTACGTGTATGACTTACAGGCAATGGAAACGGTTTAAAATTTCCACCACCACAGATGAACAATTTAAGTGTATGACTTACAGGCAATGCAAACGGTTTAAAACTTCCACCATCACAGATGCACAATTTAAGTGTATGACTTACAGGTAATGCAAATGGTTTAAAATTTTCACCAAAACAGATGCACAATTTAAGTGTATGACTTACAGGCAATGCAAACGCTTTAAAAATTTCCACCATCACAGATGAACAATTTAAGTGTATGACTTACAGGCAATGCAAACGGTTTAAAATTTCCACCATCACAGATGAACAATTTAAGTGTATGACTTACAGGCAATGCAAACGGTTTAAAAATTTCCACCATCACAGATGAACAATTTAAGTGTATGACTTACAGGCAATGCAAACGGTTTAAAATTTCCACCATCACAGATGAACAATTTAAGTGTATGACTTACAGGCAATGCAAACGCTTTAAAATTTCCACCATCACAGATGAACAATTTAAGTGTATGACATACAGGCAATGCAAACGCTTTAAAATTTCCACCATCACAGATGAACAATTTAAGTGTATGACTTACAGGCAATGCAAACGGTTTAAAATTTCCAACATCACCCGATGTACAATTTACGTGTATGACTTACAGGCAATGCAAACGGTTTAAAATTTCCACCATCACAGATGAACAATTTACGTGTATGACTTAGAGGCAATGCAAACGCTTGAAAAATTTCCACCATAACAGATGAACAATTTAAGTGTATGACTTATAGGTAATGCAAACGGTTTAAAATTTCCACCATCACAGATGAACAATTTACGTGTATGACTTACAGGCAATGCAAACGGTTTAAAATTTCCACCATCACAGATGAACAATTTACGTGTATGACTTACAGGCAATGCAAACGCTTTAAAATTTCCACCATCACAGATGAACAATTTAAGTGTATGACTTACAGGCAATGCAAACTCTTTAAAATTTCAACCATCACAGATGAACAATTTAAGTGTATGACTTACAGGCAATGCAAACGGTTTAAAATTTCCACTATCACAGAAGAACAATTTAAGTGTATGACTTACAGGCAATGCAAACGCTTTAAAATTTCCACCACCACAGATGAACAATTTAAGTGTATGACTTACAGGCAATGCAAACGGTTTAAAATTTCCACCATCACAGATGAACAATTTACGTGTATGACTTACAGGCAATGGAAACGGTTTAAAATTTCCACCACCACAGATGAACAATTTAAGTGTATGACTTACAGGCAATGCAAACGGTTTAAAATTTCCACCATCACAGATGCACAATTTAAGTGTATGACTTACAGGTAATGCAAATGGTTTAAAATTTTCACCAACACAGATGCACAATTTAAGTGTATGACTTACAGGCAATGCAAACGCTTTAAAATTTCCACCATCACAGATGAACAATTTAAGTGTATGACTTACAGGCAATGCAAACGGTTTAAAATTTCCACCATCACAGATGCACAATTTAAGTGTATGACTTACAGGCAATGCAAACGCTTTAAAATTTCCACCATCACAGATGAACAATTTACGTGTATGACTTACAAGCAATGGAAACGGTTTAAAATTTCCACCATCACAGATGCACAATTTAAGTTTATGACTTACAGGTAATGCAAATGGTTTAAAATTTTCACCAACACAGATGCACAATTTAAGTGTATGACTTACAGGCAATGCAAACGGTTTAAAATTTCCACCATCACAGATGAACAATTTAAGTGTATGACTTACAGGCAATGCAAACGGTTTAAAATTTCCACCATCACAGATGAACAATTTAAGTGTATGACTTACAGGCAATGCAAACGCTTTAAAATTTCAACCATCACAAATGAACAATTTAAGTGTATGACTTACAGGCAATGCAAACGCTTTAAAATTTCCACCATCACAGATGAACAATTTAAGTGTATGACTTACAGGCAATGCAAACGGTTTAAAATTTCCACCATCACAGATGAACAATTTAAGTTTATGACTTACAGGCAATGCAAACGGTTTAAAATTTCCACCATCACAGATGAACAATTTAAGTTTATGACTTACAGGCAATGCAAACGCTTTAAAATTTCCACCATCACAGATGAACAATTTAAGTTTATGACTTACAGGCAATGCAAACGCTTTAAAATTTCCACCATCACAGATGAACAATTTAAGTGTTTGATTTTTGCATGTGGATGTGTCAGGAATGTGCGCCCAAGAATTTTGTCAAAAATTGAACGAAACCCGGATAATACTCTGCAGCAAATTGCAGAGGACTGTTTCCGCTGGAGGGAGTCTAAAGCATGATTCAGATATTATAAAACAGTCGGTACCTGCAACAACATCCCCAATCAACACTATCCAAAGACAACAGTCACCGGAAGCAACACAAAAGAAACCTCCATCTGCTTGCTGGAATTGTGGTGGGTGTCATTTTGCTCGGAAATGTCACTTGAAAACCCACCGCTGCCGCGAATGCAACCGGCAAGGTCACAAAGATGGATTCTGTACACAACCAGGCCGCAAAACAACGTACAAGCGACCACAAACAAAAACAAACGTAAAACACAGTCTGGGTAGCAACGTTCCTTCCCAACTCAAAGTCGAACCGAAAATATATCTGCGGAACTGAACAACCATCCGGTTCGGTTACAGACTGACATAGGACAGGACATAACCCTTATTTCCTAGAAATTGTGGAAAAGTATAAAGAAACCTCAGTTTACATCTACAAAACATGTAGCACGGAGTGTTTCTGGAGATTGTGTCCATATTACAGGCGAACTGCCAGCAACAATCAAGATTGAGGAGAAGACAGCATCTGGAATCATATACATTTCGATCTTTGATTTTTATCGAGCCACTGGGTCTTGACATCCCACTCAATTTTGTTTGCAACGCAGTATCAGAAGCAATGACCCAAAGTACCATTAAGGACCTGACCGAAGCAGTTTTTACAAGCAACCTTGGATGCTGCAGTCAAGCTGAAGCCACACCGCCACTTAAACTTTCCACTAAACCTGTATTCCATCCTAAACGCCCGGTACCATACACAGCACTACCACTGGTGGACAAGGAACTAAAAGCCTAAAAGAAAGGAAGGTCATCATATCAGTTACATACCCACAGTGGGCAGCACCTATTGTGGTAGTAAAGAAAGCTGATGGCTCAATTCGGTTATGTGCTGATTTCTCAATTGGCCTCAATGCAGCACTGGAACATAATTTTCAAGCAATATGCGATGAGTAAATTATTTTTAGTATTTCAAGATATCTTTTGTGAATTACTTAAAATCAGAAGTAATTGTTATTTTCATTTTTGCTTAATTTAGATAACTTATCAAGCGCACTATATATTGTTGTATAGCCGAGTGGGTAGGACGATACCCAGAATATTTGTGCTGAGAATTTACAGCACAATATCCACTGCCAGGTCAAGAAGATATCTTCACCATACTCAATGGCGGCATCTGTTTTACAAAACTAGACCTCACAGAGGCCTACTTACAAGTTGAGGTCTCTGCAACTTCCAGAGAACTATTGACGATAAACACCCATCGTGGCTTATTGCAATATCGACGGTTACCATTTGGGGTAAAACAGTTCCGGCTATTTTCCAACTAATCATGAACACTATGCTAATAGGAGTAGAGGGTGCAGCAGCATATATATATATATAGACATCATTCTTGTCGGTCGATCAAAAGAGGAGTTGTCAGAACGTATTGACAAAGTTCTGACACGCATTCAAGACTTCGCTTTCCAGCGTCGACATGAAAAGTGTAATTTTTTTTTTATTTACAGGAATTAAAATATTTGGGCTTTATTTTTGACCGCCATGCCCGTCGTCCAGATCCAGCTAATGTCGTAGTTATTCAACGCATGCCACCCCCATCAGCCGTAAGCAGCTTACGCTCATTTCTCGGACTAGTTAGCCACTATGGAAGTTTTCAGCCTTCTGTGCATTAAATTAAGTTACCACTTAATAAACTGCTAAAAAATGATCCTGGCCATTAGATTGTCAACAATCTTTTGAAAAGTGTAAACGACAAGACCTCCTACAGAAGGTAGCTGAAAAGACTGACAAGAAAGAACTACAAATAAATTGCAAGAAAGTCGAATGCATGGTCATCAGTAAAAAGAGCAGCCCAATATGCCAAATACATGTCGGGGATATTAAAATCAAGCCGGTACAAACATCTAAATACATAGGAAGTGTTCTAACAAAAGACAGAAAGTGCGACACAGAGATTCGAAGGCGAACTGGACTGACGAAAGAAGTATTCCAGAAGTTGAGTAAAGTATTAAGAAACAGGACAATTTCACTAGAAACAAAGAAGAGAGTACTGGATTGCTATGTGATGTCAGTTCTTCAATATGGCAGTGAATGCTGGACAATATCATCAAAGATGAAGGAAAGACTTGAAGCAACTGAAATGTGATTCTACAGAAGAATACTGCATATAAAGTGGGGGATCAATTCCATATTACAATCAATATATAAACTGACCCCTCACTTTGTGGTTACAGCAGTTTCTATACATTTATATTCCTGAGATCCAAAAGCACAAGGAGGCATTCTAGAAGTTGAGTAAAGTATTAAGAAACAGGACAATTTCACTAGTAACAAAGAAGAGAGCACTGGATTGCTATGTGATGTCCGTTCTTCAATATGGCAGTGAATGCTGGACAATATTGTCAAAGATGAAGGAAAAACTTGTAGCAACTGAAATGTGGTTCTACAGAAGGATGCTGCGAATATCATGGATCGAGCATGTGAGCAATGATGAGGTTTTGGAAAGGATGGAAACGAAAAGGAATTTATACTGAGCATCAGGAAGACAACTGAAGTTTCTGGGACATGCAATGAGGAAGGAGGGCTTGGAGAACCTGATACTAACAGGCCAGATAGATGGAAAAAAGACAAGGGAAAGCAACGGATAACATATTTGAAGGACTTAATCACGTGGATGATGGAACGAGGGTTGCATGGTGTAACAGGAGAAGGCGTGCTAAAAGCCACCAGGAATAGGGAGACGTGGAAGGCTATGACCGCCTACGTCCTGAAAGGACGGGATACAAAGAAGAAGAAGAAGAAGAAGAAGAAGAAGAAGAAGAAGAAGGGTAATTATTTTTCTCTCTGGTAGCTTCAAATTTCTCCCAGTTTGGGAATCGCTACCTTAAACTAATGTCTATTTCATGGATGAACACAATTTGCAAGCAGTATGCGATGAGTAAATTATTTTTTAGTCTTTCAAGATATCTTTTGTGAATTATTTAAAATCAGAAGTAATTGATATTTTCCGTTTTGCTTAATTTAGATAACTTATCAAGCGCACTATATATTGTTGTATAGCCGAGTGGGTAGGACGATAACCAGAATATTTGTGATGAGAATCTACAGTACATTATCTATGCTAAGGAATATCAATACAAATAAGACAAACACCAGAAGAGAGAACAACAAATAGTGGAAGAGAGGAGAGGTTAAGTCGTTAGAATCGCAGAGAGCAGGATCCGAGAGTAATTGTTGATGAAACTCAGAAATATTTAGGGCCTCCTTAAGTGGGAAGAAGCCCAAGGTAGACGAGGCATAAGCCCAATTAACGCAGGCAAAGCCGAGCCCGTAAGCCCGGACAAAATTTTGACTGCTTTTTCCCTAGACGAGACTCTACCCTTCGGCGGAATCCCGTCTGGGTTCCTCTCCGTCCGAAGGCAGAGGGTCTGACAAAATGAACGTTCACCGCACGCAGTCGTTCCACTCAGACTGTCAATGACGGCCCGAAATTTCAGACTGCTATTAGTCTTTTATTTTATAGCTGCTGCGGTCAACATACCATTCCATTCTTGAGAGCGCTACAGGTGTGTTAGCTGCTCTACAACACACACACACACCTACACGCAGACATATATATATATATATATACATGCAAGATTAATGTATATTTTGGCATCAACCTTCCTTTATATTAATTGTAGTAAACAAAGAAGATTTTAGTTTTCAAGCATCTTTATATTTTTTCAAGAGTGGACAGATATTTTCTATAATTTTTATTTTCTATAATTTTTATTTTCTATAATTTTTATTTTCTATAATTTTTATTGTTTTAAGCGATTTCGATCACTTCATTTGTTATTTTCAAAGGAAGGTGTTTTATATATTCTTAATGTTTTCCTCATACGTTCAACTGTTTCATTTGTATTTGATTTTTATATTGTTTTGTATGGAGCGTTTATTCCGAGCCTTCGCGAGTTGAGTGCAACTGAAAATCGCGTGAACATCATCATTCTATATTTATGAAAACTTTTAACACGCTATTTCCACTGTTAAATAAGGTGAGGTTCATATGAGGTGCGAGATGTTTAATGTTTCATTTGCGATTCGTTAAAAAAACTGAATCATTTCAAATATTCATCGAGAATGCTCTTTCAGCTTGTGACGAAGATTAATATGCCAATCCATGTAAAATGCCTTCGAAATATCCAAAGTAAAAACCCAAACTTAGCAATTTAGCAATAAACGTTAAAATTTCAGTAGAAGAACTATAGAAGCAAAAGCTATATTGCTTATCTGAAAGAAAATACTGCGAGGTGAGATGCTCAACAAATTCAGAGTAGATTAGAGTTTGTAGTCAGTCAGTTAAGTGCCATACGTGATACACGCTTGGGCGATCATGTCTCGAAAGAGACATGCCTGACTGGGCAGAAGATTATCCCGCAGTAGGTTGCCATTGCTTTCTGCGGTAGACTGGCTTCTGACCAAGGCTATAGAACCCAATCTGTCCTGTTATTTGACTCATAGCTAGAGGGGAAAGAAATTTATTATATTATTATGTAGTAATTAGTGGGGGATCGGTTTCCTATTGTTATGAAGTAATAAACTGATCCCCACTTTATGACCAGTAGAAGCCTTAATCATTATTCCAACTATTATATTCGGTCAGTCAGTTAAGTGCCATACGTGATACACGCTTGGGCGATCATGTCTCGAAAGAGACATGACTGACTGGGCAGAAGATTATCCCGCAGTAGGTTGCCATTGCTTTCTGCGGTAGACTGGTTGCCGACCAAGGCTATAGAACCCAATCTGTCCTGCTATTTAACCCATAACAGGGAGGAAGAGACGGATTAATACCTTTCCCAAGGGTATTTGCGCGTAAGTGAATACAATGGATTCAACTGGAATTCGAACTCGGCTCAACGGCTTCTCGTTCCGAGCCGATATTGCATAAAAGAGAAGAAGGCTAATAGGATGCCGGTTAGAAAGATTCACCTGATTTCTTAAAAAACAGGAATTACTATTGTGTATTTTTAACAAGAAGGAAAGCAAGAAGCAACAAGGCACTTATTTTAGGAACGTTTTATTTGCATAATAAAACGTGAATCAAATGGGGATGCACGTTGTGGTGCAGTGGATATCTGCTCGGAACGAGCAATCAAGGAGCTGAGTTCGAATTCCAGTTGAATTTCATGCATTCACTTACGCGCAAATATCCTCGGAAAAGGTATTAATCCGTCTCTTCCCTCAAGTTATGGGTTAAATAACAGGGACAGATTGGGTTCTATAACCTTGGATGGTAGCCAGTCTACCGCAGAAAGTGGCACTTAACTGACTGACTTTATTTACATTTTAGAGATAAGGTGAGCCAGTTGGGAAACTCATTCAGTCAGTCAGTTAAGTGCCATACGTGATACACGCTTTGGCCGATCATGTCTCGAAAGAGACATGACTGACTGGGCAGAAAATTATCCCTCAGTTGGTTGCCATTGCTTTCTGCGGTAGACTGGTTGCCAACAAAGGCTATAGAACCCAATCTGTCCTGTTATTTCACCCATAACTGGAGGGAATAGACGGATTAATACCTTTCCCAAGGGTATTTGCGCGTAAGTGAATGCAATGAATTCAACTGGAATTCGAACTCGGCTCTCCGATTTCTCGTTCCACAACGCACATTTCGCTCAAAGCAAGGTAGGACCGACACTGGTGCACAGGGGGTCACAGTGAGAGAAAAACAAAGTATAGAAGATGTCGAAGAAAGGATAAGAGATGGATTGGAATCAAGGAGATAGAAGCTAATAATTGACGATGCTTTTAAAAGTGCCTATCAGGGAAGTAAGCAATGAACTAAGAAAATGAACTAAGAGACTGAGAAACGGAAAATTGAATGTCTGAATACCGACAACGTCAGTAAAATTAAAATGCTTCAGGCTCTTTACGTAGCAAGCATTAAAATTACCAAGCGCACAAATGCTCACAGAGCGCGCGAGAGAGCGAGAAAGAGATTGATATTGTCAGACTTTTAAAGTCCTGATAAAAATCACAGCACGATAAAGGAAAAAGAGATTGCTAAAAGACTATAATAGCGGTTGTCAAAATCACATGAAAGAACCATCAAAGGACTTAATAAATTTCCTTTATCACTAGAAGATTTGCCATGTCTATTCATACAAGAATCTTTTAGATAAACAGGAAAGATAACCAGAAACATAAAATCCATTGCTAGCAATAGATGAGTGCAAAGTTACCTTAAAAACGTTTCATGAGAAAAAAAATTATAAATTACAAAAAGTATTTTTTTTTAATCATATCACCCCGAGCAAGGCGGTAACGCCACTTAAGCGCAGGGGGCTACGTAAGAGTGAAAAGATTGGAAAAGAGAAAGTCGGAAACCACATCCTAAACAGGGAAAAAGGGATGAGCCTCTTCACCTGTTCAATAGACGTGGGTGGAGTGTGAACCGGGTGATAGTTTAGTCTATCTACTCCAATTGAAAAAAGAAAAAAAGAAGAGAGTAAAAAGATTGGTAAAAAGAAAGCCGGAAACCACATCCTAAACAGGGAACAAGGGATGAGCCTATTCATCTGTTCAATAGACATGGGTGGAGTGTGAACCGGACGATAGTTTAGTCTACCTACTCTAATTGAGAAAAAAAAAAAAAGAAAAAGAAAAGTGTAAAAAGACTGGAAAAGAGAAAGCCAGACACCACATCCTAAACAGGGAACAAGAGATGAGCATCTTCACCTGTTCTATAGACATGGGTGGAGTGTGAACCGGGCGATAGTTTAGTCTGCTTACTCCAATTGAGAAAAAAAAGCAAAAGAAAAGAGTAAAAAGATTGGAAAAGAGAATGCCGGAAACCCCACGAATATTGAAGAAATAAAGATTGGGAAGGGGTATTTCTTTTTTGTTTTTCCGGTTTAATCATATTTCTTTTCCATGTCTCTGCCATGATAAGATTTTATTAAGAAGACAAATGTCAAAATTGGTTGTCACCCTTTATCATCACTAGTAATAAAAAAAAATTATAATGTGGACATAAAATGGGGGATCAATACTATACTATAATCAATATATAAATTGATCCCTCATTTTATGGCCATGCTAGTTTCTATACATTATATTCTAGATTGATGGGCTTAAGCTAGTGGATGTTGGAACGTGGGTTGCATGGTGTAACAGGAGAAGGCGTGCCCAGAGCCACCAAGGATAGGGAGACGTGGATTGCCATGATCGCCTAGGTCCTGAAGGGACGGGGCACATAGAAGAAGAAGAAGAAGAAGAAGAAGGAGAAGAAGTGGAGTCATACTACTAAGCGGTCTCCGTGAAATCATTACAAATGATAAAAAGTGTCCTAGTTACTGGGAAACCAACATAAAAATGGAAACCAAGAAAATGACTAAGGTACTAAAAATAAAAAATTGGGTACCAATTTTGCATAAACAACAGGCATTGACCATAATCAAAACCCATAAAGACAATTTAATTAACAACCCATAAGTTAGATTATTAAACCCTTCAAAAACTTACATTGTTTGAATTAGCAAAATTATCCTAGAAAGAACTTCCACATAAACTAAGAATGTCTTAGGCGTGATCCGAAGAAAGAATAGAGCAGAATTGATTGGTTCGCAAAAATTAAAAAAAAATAAAGTAAATATTTGTTTTATTTAGTTCGATAGTTTTTAACTCCAGCTGTCTCTTCCTGGTGCTCAGTTTTAATTTCCTTTTTGTTTCCATCATTTCCAAGACCTCATCATTGCTCACATGCTTGATCCATGATATTTGCAGCATCCTTCTGTAGAACCACATTTCAGTTGCTTTGATGATATTGTCCAACATTCACAGCCATATTGAAGAACTGACTTCACATAGCAATCCAGTACTCTCTTCTTTGTTTCTAGCGAAATTGTCCTGTTTCTTAATACTTTACTCAACTTCTGGAATGCCTCCTTGTGCTTTTGGATCTCAGAAATATAAATGTATAGAAACTGCTGTGACCACAAAGTGAGGGGTCAGGTTATATATTGATTGTAATATGAAACTGATCCCCTACTTTATATCCGGCATCCTTCTGTAGAACCACATTTCAGTTGCTTCAAGTCTTTCCTTCATCTTTGATGGTATTGTCCAGCATTCACAGCCATATTGAAGGACGGATAGCACGTAGCAAACCAGTAATTTCTTCCTAGTAAATATTTAAATATTTTTAACTGCAGACTTAAATTTGGCTAAATACTTCTGCCACATTAGCGACCAAGACATCGGCATTATCAAACAGGCCCAGAAATCTACTTTATTTTACGATGAATGCCTGTGAACTGGAAAAAACACAACCCCGATTTCTGCATCTTTATGGGGGCGTATGATTCTGCAGAGGCCTGCAATTTGGTAGAACTGTTTTTGCTCTGGCACAAGAAATATAAGTAAAGCTTTTACTGGGCAAAAACTGAGGGATCAGTTTTCTATTGTTATTAAGTAATAAACTGATCCACACCTAATTACTATTTCTCCCTTCAGCTATGTTTTAAATTGCAGGAGAGAAAATCTTTTGCCCAGTCAGTCATGTCTCGAAAGCGTGTATCACGTCTGGCACTTAACTGACTGAATGAAGATAATAGTTGGAAACATAAGTAAAGCTTCTACTAGGCAAAAAGTAGGGGATCAGTTTTCTATTGTCATTAAGTAATAAACTGGTACCCCACTAATTACTACTTTTTAATACAATCTGTCTCTTTCCCCTTCAGCTATAGCTTAAATAGCAGGACAAAATATTCTGCCCAGTCAGTCATGTCTCTTTCGAGACATGATCGCCCAAAAGCGTGTATCACATATGGAATTTAACTGACTGAATATAATAGTTGGAAATATAAGTAAAGCTTCTACTGGGCATAAAGTGGCGGATCAATTTTCTATTGTTATTAAGTAATAAACTGATCCCCCACTAATTACTACTTATTATAACAATCCGTCTCTTCTCCCTTCAGCTATAGTTTAAAGAGCGGGATAAAAAATCTGTCCAGTCAGTCATGTCTCTTTTGGGACATGATCGCCCAAAGCGTGTATCACGTATGGCACTTAACTGACTGAATGAATATAATAGTTGGAAACATAAGTAAAGCTTCTACTGGAAATAAAGTGGGGGATTAGTTTTCTATTGTTATTAAATAATAAACTAATCCCCACTACTTTTTAATACAATCCGTCTCTTCTGCCTTCAGCTATATTTTAAAAAACAAGACAGAAATCTTTTGCCCGGTCAGTCATGTCTCTTTCGAGACATGATCGCCCAAGCGTGTATCACGTATGGCACTTAACTGACTGACTGATAGGGGAGGGTGGGGAGACTTGGCCACCTCTGTGTCTAAGCAAAACCCAAATATGAAACTAATTCTTAGCTTTGTTTCTGGAGAGCTCTTCTGTAGTGAGGAATAACTGGCCCACTATTGATTACTTCCTTTGACACATGGCTGAGAGAGAGCATTGACTCATTTTGGAGGTAAGTTTTTCAATTTTTCAGTTTTACCTTCGAACCCATAGTACCTTTGATAACATTGTCAGTGTTCTGTTTTTTAGCATCTGTAAAGAATGTCCATTTAGCCTATCTTTCAGCATATTTCTTAAAAAGTGACAGTCATTGTTAATTTTTACTGATTTTTTGTTTTCAAATTTTCAAATGGGGAGAGTTGGCCACAGGCTGGCCAACTCTCCACATTGTTCATACTGGTTTTATATCTTCACATGACTGGGTTCTGAATGAATTTGTGGTTGTTTTTCATGCATTCCTTTGTATTAGTGTGTCTAATTTACTAATTAGAACACATCTGTGGCACAAGTTTGTAACTAGTGTGTGTGTGTGTTTATATTTCATCATTCATGTTTAGTATTGATCATATGAAGACCATTATATCGCTGAGCCCAGTACATTTCAGAATATTATCAGGTGTTATTATGATGCAGAAATGATGTAAAGACTAATAAATATGCCTATTTTGTTGTATTTTGTTATTGAGAGCCGAAAAAGCTGACTTCTTTGAATGTGACCAACTTTCCCCATTTGTAGCCAAATCTCCCCACTGAAGAGGCCAAGTCTCCCCATGTCCTGGCCAACTCACCCCATACATGACATGTCTGGAATTTTGTTCTCAACTTTTTTTTTTTACATACTAACATGAATAAAACTTGTTCCATATGATGAAAAATGTGTGTTGTTTATGTGTGCAAATTTCCAGTCCCACCCATTCACAGTCAGGTTAGCCAAATGCAGACGACAATTCTACTCCTGCAGCTTCCTATCTCGCACTTCTCGCCTGTGGAACTCGCTCCCGTATTCTTGCTTTCCTGACGGCTACAACCTCCAGAAATTTAAATGCAAAGTTAATACTCATCTACTAACCACTGGCCTCTAGCTCTCTCCCCACCCCTGTATAATCTTCACTTTCTCTCCGCCCATGTATGTCATTGCACCTGCTTTCTCAGCTTTCTATTGTTCCTTTCTAACTAGTTTGTACTCCTCACTTTTTTCTAATTAATCTTTTTACATTTATGTAGGCCCCTGCACATCAGTGGCGTTTCCGCCTTGCTCGGGGTGAAATGATTAAAAAAAAAATCATCTCAGCACTAGTGAAGAAATATAAAAAAGGAAGATTTTGCGGCCAACTCTCCCCACCCACCCCTACTAGTTCCTCTATTTCAATATTTTGTGTCTGACTTATATATCGCACGAGTTCTTTGATTCTTGTATACACTTGCTGTTTTTCGTAATTCGGTTCAATGTTATTATTATTATTATTATTATTATTATTATTATGTCATTTTTTCATCATATTCCAATTTCTGCTATGGTCGCACTACCAACCAAATCTGATTTTGTGGCTAGAAGAAATCAACCATGACAAAATTTACCGAGACGACGAATTAATCTTCCGCAAAACTTATTGTTAAAAAACAGATAAACTCAGAAGGAATTTAATAACATTTTTCAGAGACCATGGTCTTACACTACCACCTGAACTAACGCTAAATTCGTAAATGTTTTAGATGTTACCTGAGCAATGACCTGTACAAACCATACACTAAGGACTCACACAACCACACATAGATCAACAGAAATCAAATCCAGATAATCACCAACAACCTACACAAATCTATCCAATTTCGTTTAAGTACCAACTTTAACCCTCTAGGGCCATTCGTATCATATTATATTAATAAGTAGTAATTAGTGGGGGATCAGTTTATTACTTCATGACAATAGAAAACCGATCACCCACTTTATGCCCAGTAGAAGCCTTTACCCTCTAGGGCCATTCGTATCATATTTGATACAGTATGAAAACAAGCCTTGAAAGAAATATTTTCCTGAAAAATTTTTTAAGAGAAATATTTTATAAATTTCAAATGAAAGCAGTACTGACTGCTCAGTCAATGGATACCAAATGTTTCCTTATAGGGAAATACCAAATGTTTCCTTTTAGGGAAATACTGTATCAAATATGATACGAATGGCCCTAGAGGGTTAACAATAAGTAAATGTTTGACAATTCTAAAATTAAATACATCAATGCTTTAGAAAAAAGTAAACTCGACGCTAGTTTAGAATACTCTGTTAAAAATAAGGTAGGCAAGAATAAGCAGAAATTATGTGAATGTAACATTAGTTTTTTTTAACCCACCCTTCAGTCGTAACATCTTAACCAACACTGGAAAATTATTCATTAACTTAATTCATAAACATTTCTACCTTTCACCAACATTAAGAAACCTTTTCAACAAAACAATGTCAAAGTTAGTTACGGTTTCATTAAAAACATAGAAAAATACATTTCACAACATAAATAAACGAAGCTACTCTCAATTAACTATCATCGACAATCTCACCTACCTCCCATTAGCATGGACCAGGCTTGCCTCCCAGAGAGTAAAACACTACGCCTCCTTGGTCTCACACTTTCAGCGGACCTCAAATGGAACGACTATATCGAATCCATTGCTAAATCCGCTGCTACGAAAGTCGGTTCTCTGTGTAGGGCCCGGAAGTTTTTTCCGTCTAAATCTATCCTGCACATTTATAAATCTACCATCCGCCCGTGCATTGAATACTGTTGCCATATCTGGTCGGGTGCCCCTGCTATTCTCCTTGGGCTTCTCGATAAGGTTCAGAGGAGGGTCTGTAATCTGATAGATACCGACTTGGCAGACCGCCTGCAGTCTCTTTCCCACAGGCGCGACGTGGCTTCCCTGTGTCTCTTCTATAAATACTTTCACAACTTCTGCTCCGATGAACTTAGATCACTGGTGCCCCCTAAATACGAATTTGCACGAGATACTAGACTAGCAACTAGATCCCACCCTTTTACAGTGAAACCGATAAAATGCAACAGCAACTTCTACTCCAACAGTTTCTTTTCTCGCACTTCCCGACTGTGGAATTTCCTTCCACACGATTGCTTCCCCGACGGCTACAATCTCCAGGAGTTTAAATGTAAGGTCAATAGACACCTCCTAACACACTAACCTGCTCCCATTCTATCAAACACTCTTCCCATCTGCCCAACCCTCATCCTCGGTATCCTTACTCATCTGTCACCTTCCTCCTGACATTCCCTATGTCTAACCACTCCTTCTCTTTACCTTCCCCTATGTAGCCCCATGCGCAATAGTGGCAGTGGAATGCTTTGCTTGGGGTGAAATGATTAAAAAAAAAATAATGCTATGATATCAAATAAATATTTGGCCCACATTTATTTTAATCATATCACCCCGAGCAAGGCGGTAACGCCACTGATGTGCAGGGGGCTACATAAGAGTGAGAAGATTAGAAATAGAAAACCAGAAACTGCATCCTAAACAGGAAACAAGGGATGAACCTCTTCACCTGTTCAATAGATGTGGGTGGAGTGTGAACAGGGCCATAGTTTAGTCTATCTACTTCAATTGAAAAAAATAATCAAAGTGAGACGATTGGAAAAGAGAAAACCAGAAATCGCATCCTAATCAAGAAACAAGAGATGAGCCTCTTCACCTGTTCAATAGACGTGGGTGGAGTGTGAACCGGGCGATAGTTTAGTCTATCTACTCCAATTGAAAAAAATACAAAGTGAGAAGATTAGAAAAGAGAAAACCGGAAATCGCATCCTAAACAGGAAACAAGGGATGAGCTTCTTCACCTGTTCAATAGATGTGGGTGGAGTTTGAACCGGGCGATAGTTTAGTCTCAACAATATCCGTCACCTAACTAATAGCAAAAATGACAATTCTAAAAAGAATTGCAAGTTCTAAAAATATAAAACCTCCCCACTGAATGGCCAATGTATGTCCGAAAGTATTGTTCACAGATTTCGAAATCATTCGGATGATAATGATGTTAAATTTTGCTTTGGAAGTACTTCTAACAGGTGGAAGATAAGATTTAACAATCACATATTATTTTAAACAACAGTAAAATTAGCAAAAGTACGGCTTTATCCATACATTATTGGAAATTAAAAACTAACTGTAAGAACCCAATGATTATCTGGAATATCGTAGCTAAATCCAAACATTACAATGGAAAAGGAGATTATGTAATCTATGCCTCTTAGAAAAACTTGTCATCTTAAACCATATCAAGAATCTAAATATAGATTCCTTTTACGTTTGGTTCTTTCTTTCTTTCTTTCTTTCTTTCCCTCGTAATACTACTTTTAACAAATATGAATTAAACCCCTTTTATTTTTGCTCCTTACATTTTTAATAAGTTATAGCAGGTCATCTCTTCTTTTCTCGGTTGTAGTGGGAGTCCGTTCTAATCAAGTGTAGTTGTATACTGTTGCAGGTTAACGGAACTTGGCCTTATTGTAGATAGCCCACTATAAGTCATAAAGAAAGGTTATAAAATCAAGAAAAGCAAATTGAGTTGAAAGATAACATTTTATATATGACACATATCAATTAATGTTTTTACAATTGAAGTAATAACTTGAAGTATAGGTCCAACGGGGGTTAAATGTTCTTGGCAAATAATAAGCTGAAAGAGATTTAAGGCTTAGGAATGTGGGGAGCATGTAAGTGAGGAATGTCTTTGATGTAGTCGCTCCTTAGGTCAGTAAGTAGTTTTGAGACAGGGGAGAAAGAAAGAGGCAAGCGTCGTAGCCACTTAACTTGGTCAAGGAAGATATTAATCACTCTCTTTTGTCACCGTCAGTCTGTCTGTATTTGTTTTTTATATCTTCTTTTTGGATCACAGCAGCTCGTTTGGAATTTCACACTTTTATTTAGTTCTGGGCTTCCCATTGGCTGATAAATAAAATTCGCGTAGGCTTGCGAAATGGAAATATAATATTTGATTAATTTTTATTTTTCAACCGGAATATCTGCGCGAACCCGGATGCGCAACGTCGACTTTTGGTCATTTGCTTTTTGGTCGTTATAGAGCAAACATCCGGCCCATGGCTTTTGCTCGGTATCACCACAAAGTCATGCTAAATTTGACCTGTTAACGTTTCTTTTAGTTTTTTATTTTCCATTTATTTTTTATTTTATTATATCTCATTTTTATTTTTATTCAAAATTTTAAAATTTTATAACTGAAATTTTTTTATTTTCCCTACATTTTCATCTTCTTTCTTTGAGTATTTAAATTGTTAAGACTGGTGATTTACACCCTTTATATTTTTTCTCAATGTATTTTATTTTAAATTTAAATTTTTATCAACATCTAACCGTAGAATATATAAATTTTTAATCTTAAAAAAAGCAGTAACTTTAATTTATAAGATTTAATTCCCATGAACATTGAGTGAACTTAAATGCAAATCTATTAAACTGTTAGTTTAAATTATGCATCTGATGATTGCATAATGCATGAAACTTCAAGTCGTGCTATCGACATAGGACTATATATATATATATATATATATATATATATATATATATATATATGGTGGATTTTAATTATATTAAATGATGAATAAGTTTTAGTAAAAGATGATACTCGTTGTTTTAGACTTATGCCTGCTTGCTTTAAGTAATTTTGAAGAAAATCTGCTAAGGGGAAGACATATCATTTGTGATTTATTGAGAGCGATATTAGCCCAGCCTTCATGTGGGTGACAAAGCCACCCTGAAAAATTCACATTTGTCCGGCCTACAAATGACCAGTAAAAAGACAAATTCAATTAATGCTGATACATTTGGACAAATATTTTTTTAAATTATCAAAAAAAAAATGAAAAGTGGAACTTAATTCTAATTTCAACCAGTAGATTTGAACAGATGGCTTACTACTACTACTACTACTACCACTACTACTACTACCACTACTACTACTACCACTACTACCACTACCACTACTACTACCACTACTACTACTACTACTACTACTAATAATAATAATAATACAAGTCAACAACTATTGGCTTACTAACATACATAGAAACATCAAAGGATTGGATGATACAATTAGTAAGGCAACATAAAGAAAGAAAGAAAAAATATTCAATAATAAAAGAAGGCAGTAAATACAAACAAGATTTAAATTTAGTAGATTCTGTAGAAAAGCAAAACAGAAGCCAAGAACCAACTATTGCGGCAAAAAATATGAAAAAGAAAGCCAAGGATAAAGCTTTTGAACAGATGAAACAACTCTGGCAAAACAAACTTTTGCATGGCCAATATCCAGAAAGTGCTAATAAATCCAATGTTGATAAAGTTAATACTCATCGATGATTACGTGCATCTGGTTTAAAGTCTGAGACTGAAAGCAACACCAAAATCTTTTCACGAGGAACATTCAGACAAATATTATACATAATAATGAGGATCCAAAATGCAGGTTTTGTGATAAATAACAACAAACAATAGATCATCTAATTTCAGGATGTTCTGTACTTGCCCTAAAGGAATATAAAAAAAAAAATGAAAAGTGGAACTTAATTCTAATTTCAACCAGTAGATTTGAACAGATGGCTTACTACTACCACTACCACTACCACTACTACTACTGCCACTACTACTACTACTACTACTCACACTACCACTACTACTACTACTACTACCACTACCACTACTACCAATACTACTACTACTACCACTACTACTACTACCACTACTACTATTACTACTACTACTACCACTACTACTACTACTACTAATAATAATAATACAAGTCAACAAACTTTTGCATCTGGTTTAAAGTCTGAAACTGAAAGCAACACCAAAATCTTTTCACTAGGAACTTTCAGACAAATATTATACATAATAATGAGGATCCAAAATGCAGGTTTTGTGATAAATAACAACAAACAATAGACCATCTAATTTCAGGATGTTCTGTACTTGCCCTAAAGGAATATAAAAAAAACTTCAGGATAGAGTGGGGCAATATTTGCATTGGACAATATGCAAACCCTATGGAAAATCTGTAAACAAACACTGGTATGAACATCATCCAGCACCGGTTACAGAAAAAGAAGATGTCACCATTCTATGGGATTACACCATCGACACAGACAGAAAAATTGAAGCAAATAGGACGGCCATTATTGTTAAAAACCAAAAAGAAAAAAAAACCCTGCTTATTAATTGATATGGCTTGTCCATCGGATTGTAACATAGCAACAAAGAAATTCGAAAAACTGTCAAAGTATAAAGACCTGAAAATTGAAATAGAACAAAAATGTGGAAATTGAAAACAAGTATCATACCAGTGATAGTAGGTGCACTTGGAATGATAAAAATGGACCCCCCCCAAAAAACATTAAAAGAATCCCTGGAAAACCCAGCTTAAGTGTTAAGCGATATACAAACAATTGTTTTGTTAAGTAGAGCCCAGACACTAAGGAGAATTTTGTCTATGTAACGCTAGGGATGTTAGGGAGATTTTTTTTTTTCAGTCATTTCACCCCGAGCAAGGCGGAAATGCCACTGATGTGCAGGGGGCTACATAACTGTAAAAAGATTAATTAGAAAAGAGTGAGGAGTACAAACTGGTTAGAAAAGAGCAATAGAAAGCTGAGAAAGCAGGTGCAGTGACGGATGCATAGGTGGAGAGAAAGGGAACGTTATACGGGGAGGGGAGAGAGCTAGAGGCCAGTGGTTAGTAGATGAGCATTGACTTTGCATTTAAATTTCTGGAGGTTGTAGCCGTCAGGAAAGCAAGAATACGGGAGCGAGTTCCACAGGCGGGAAGTACGAGAGAAGAAGCTGCAGGAGTAGAATTGTCGTCTGCATTTAGCTAACCTGACTGTGAATGGGTGGGACCCAGTTGCCAGTCTGGTTGCACGAGTAAACACATGTTGAGGAGGCACCAGTGACTTAAATTCGTCCGAGTAGAAGCCATGAAAGTATTTATAGAACAGACAAAGGGAGGCCACCTTTCGACGATGGGGAAGTGGCTGCAGTCGAGCCGCCAGATCAGTACCTATCACATTACAGACTCTCCTTTGGAGCTTGTCAAGAACACTGAGGAGAATGGGAGGGGCGCCTGACCATAAATGGCAGCAGTACTCCATGCACGGACGGATGGTTGACTTGTATATATGCAGGATGGATTCAGGCGGAAAAAACATCCTGGATCGACATAGTGGCCCAACCTTCTTAGCAGTAGTTTTTGCTATGGATTCAATATAGTGGTTCCATTTGAGGTCTGAGGACAGGGTAAGTCCGAGGAAGGCGTAGTGTATTGCTCTCCGGGAGAATCGCTTGGTCCATGCTTATGGAAGGCAGGAGAGGTTGCCTGTAATGTTTGACAGACAACAGCTTGGTCTTGGATGAGTTGAATTTGACAAGCCACTTCTTGCCCCAGTTCACCACAGAGTGTAGATCCCGTTCAAGGTCAGCAGCGAGATTATGTTTGTCCGCCACGACAGGTTTCTTACTGGTGCGGGAGTATATTGTAGTGTCATCTGCGTAGATGCCTACTTGGGACTTGATCTCATCAGGGAGGTCGTTGATGAAAATAAGGAAGAGCGTCGGGCCCAGGGTAGAGCCCTGTGGGACACCAGCATTTTGCGGTTATTTAAGAAAGATTGGATTAGGTCAAGCAAGCGACCGGTAATACCGTAACCCCTTAGTTTGCATAGGAGGCCAGAGTGCCAAACCCTGTCAAAAGCCTTGGAGATGTCCAGAGCAACCGCGCGAGCCCCGTCAGACTCATCAAGGGCCTGTAGCATGTACTCCGTTACGGTTGTTAGCAGGTCGGCCGTGGACCTGGCAAAGCGGAATCCATATTGCCTATCAGAGAAGAGTTTGTGGGCAGTGAGATGATGAACTATTTCAGCATTGATTATGGCCTCGAATACTTTCCCGAATATCGGTAGAAGACTGATAGGGCGATAGTTGGATGGGTCCGAGGGTTCACCACGATTCTTAAATACAGGAACGACTGAAGAGAATTTCCAGCATGCAGGAAAGCAGGAAGCAGAAAGGCAGTAGTTAAATAGTTTAGAGTAGACAGGGGAAAGTTCAGGAGCACACCTCTTAAGGACTATCACCGGGATTCCATCGTCTCCACACGCCTTATGGGGGTCGAGTTTTGAAATTACTCGGGATACTACTGTCGGGGTAATATATACATCGTGCAGTTTGGCATCAGTTCTAATAGGGAAGTCGGGTGGGTGTACTCCGGACGAGTCAAATGTGGAGTTGGATGAGAATCTGCGGGCAAAGCACTCAGCGTTGTCAGCAGATGACGTGAGAACCTCAAACTCATGGATTAAAGGAGGTATTGAGGATTTCCTATTGTTGCGCACTCGTTTGCAAATCCTCCAATAGTCCTTGGAGCCAAACTTGCGGTCAGCTATGCGCTGTCGCATTCTCTCAGCAAACAACTGTTTGGCGTCATTTAGGGTTCTCTTGCACTCATTGCGAGCAGATATGAACAGGCGCCTATTGTAATCAGATGACTGTCTCCAGAATAGACGGAAGTAATGGTTCCTGTGGGCAATGGCGGCTGAGCAGGCCGGAGAGAACCACGGAGAGGAATGAGATTTTAAGCAATACTTCCTGGTGGGTATGAAGGCATCAATGCCAGCTTTCACCCATGACGAGACCTCAGAGGCACAGTCATCAATTGATAGGTCGAACACTTTTCCCCAAGGGACGTCGCAGAGGAAATGGCGAAAGGCATCCCAGTCAGCTTTTTGGTAGAGGTAGGAGGTCCTATAGGTAGGGGGCTCCTGTGGGTAGTAAGATTGGAAAGAAATACTGAGAGAGAGACTACAGCGTGGTCGGAGTTGCCGAGAGGGCAAAGCTGCGAGATTTGACAGGTGTCAGGTGCAGAGGTGAAACATATATCTAGTCGTGAGGAATGAACCGAGGGAGTGCTTGGGAAGCGAGTGGGGAAGTCCACCACTTGCGTAAGGGATTGGGAAATAGCGAAGCTCATGGCGTGAATACCCGCTGGATCAGTAACGGCGGTTTCAAGCTACTCAAAGTGATGGGCATTGAGATCTCCAAATACAAATATGTGGGCGAATGGGTGATAGGAAATAGCCTTATCTATGTCGTCAGCAATGATATCTAGTAGGGTGCAGTCAGGAGAGGAGGGAGAACGGTAAAGAAAGAATAGGTAACTAACGGAACTGAGGAGAGACAGGCGGAGACATATGTATTGGTGGTCAGTAGATTCGAGTGAAATCACCCTAGCTATGGAGAGGTGTTCGCTGACGTAGACACCCAGCCCATGCATGTGGACATTTGAATCCTTCCTTAAAAGGGGAAGATAACCAGGGATGGAGAGGTCAGAGGAGGGAATAGCTGATTTGAGGTTAGTTTCGCAGAGCGCAAGGATATCAGGGGACTTTTCATGCAGGAACGCTTCTACACTAGGAAAGTTAGTACGAATGCCCCGGATATTAGTGAAGAAAGGTTAATGGGTTTAGGTGGTTTGAATTTAACTGGTTTTGGGTTGTTTCTGATTTGTTTAGTCATGATTTGGTTTATAGAAAGGGACCGAGGGTAGAGGATACAGGCGGTCATTATTAACGATCTGTGCCACGAGGGAAACTGGTAAGGGCTGCAACAAGGTGTGGCCTCGGGGTTGCCCACCGAAAGCGCTTGCAGGGACACCTATCCATGCGCGACACGGCACTACAAGAACCCCGATATTATACAACTGTTGATCAGAGCAGCCGCTCTTGACGCTACGCAAGAGTTAGGGCTCCTAACTACCAGCAGGAAGCAGCAACCAGGAAACTGCCAACCCGTTAACCTCACAGTGATGAGCCGTTGCCACCAACCGGCCAGATCGCAGGAAACTCACGGAAGCACCAATACCAAGATCTGAAGAGAGAAAAGAGAAAGCCGGAAACTACATCCTAAACAGGAAACAAGGGGCCAGCCTCTAATCCAGTTCAATAGATGTGGGAGGAGTATGGACCGGCGATAGTGTGACCTATCTACTTCTAAGGGTGGAGAGTTAACTAAGTTTTAACTTAGTTAAAGTCCAAATGAAGCATGAACCCCAAAAAGTGACAAAAAAAAAAATACAGATTTAAGAAACAATTCGTACATACCGCACAGTTTAACACAGGAAATTTGAATTGAGAATGTTTCACTGTCATCAACTCTTGCTTTTCCCAAAAATTAACATCAAGTTAAGCTGCTTGGTAAATTTGAATTTGAAGAACAGACCATAGCGGGGAGGGTAACAAGTGGCTGCTGATACCTTGGCCAGGGTAGCTTCGCATAACAGAATAAATAAATAAATAAAAATCCCAAATTTTTTTTTCTTCCAAATCAAGCATGAACGCCAAAAAGTGAGAAAAAAAGAAAGAAAAAATACAGATTTAAGAAACAATTCGTACATACCACACAGTTTATGGAGTCATAACAACACACCACAAACTGCCTTAGGACTTCCTGCAGACTTGTAAGTAGTGCGACCATAGCAGAAATCGATTTATTATGAAAAATGACATAATACTACTACTACTACTACTAATAATAATAATACATTGAACAATATGCAAACCCTATGGAAAATCTGTAAACAAACACTGGTATGAACATCACCCAACACCGGTTACAGAAATAGAAGATGTCACCATTCTATGGGATTACACCATCTACACAGACAGAAAAATTGAAGCAAATAGGCCGGACATTATTGTTAAAAACCATAAATAAAAAAAACCTGCTTATTAATTGATATGGCTTGTCCTGCGGATTGTAACATAACAACCAAGGAATTCGAAAAACTGTCAAAATATAAAGACCTGGAAATTGAAATAGAAAAAAAATGTAGAAAATGAAAACAAGAGTCGTGACAGTGATAGTAGGTGCACTTGGAATGATAAAAAATGGAACAAAACAACACATTGAAAGAATCCCTTGAAACCCCAGCTTAAGAGATATAGAAAAATTGTCTTATTATGTACTGCACACATACTAAGGAGAACTTTGTCTATGTAACGCTAGGGATGAGAGGGGAGATAGAAAAAACGTGAAATGGAGTAATAACAACACACCACGACCTGCCTTAGGTCTGCCCGCAGACTTGGTTGGTAGTGCGACCATAGCAGAAATCGAAATATGATGAAAAATTATATAATAATAAAAACAGAAAGAAATAAGAATTTTTGTTTCGTAATAAAGGAAGCCAACAAATTAAAAAAAATGAATTTTAATTTGGTGACGAAGTGCAAACAAAGAATAAAACACGAGAAAAAAGAACCTAAAAAGAAAGCAAACGCAATATACCACATGCGGAAATGATGGCAACGTAAAGCCTCTTCATGGTCAATACTCTCAGCCCATGCCAAACAATTTAGACAAAGCCGGTTCCCATCAGTGGGGTTACATAGTTCAGGATTTAAAGCTGAATGAAAACGTTTTCTTTCACCGAAAAGAAGCAACGTTAGTGTGTGAAAATGACAAAGCAAAATCCATTTCCGTTCAAAATTGTAGCGAAATAATGTCTGGAAGCGACAGACAATTTAAAAAAAAAATAAAATGAGAGTATCATGTATGAATATATGTGAATAAGAGAATCATATAGGAATCTATAAAGTTAGTATGTGCTTGAATGATAAAACGAAATGCATTTCCGTTTTAAATGTACATAACTATATATATATATATATATATATATATATATATATATATATATATATACGCTTCGCTCATTCAGTAATGAATTAGAGCACTCTTACTACTGGCGTATGATACAACAAACGCTAAAAAAGTCTGCCACCTTCTATCTATTAGCTCAGAGGTAGAATCGTCGACTGACGTTAATTCGGTCAGGTTTCAATCCTGGGTAAAAAGCAATCGGATGTCTAACCGTACTGATGAGCTGTGATACAGCGAAACAGATCTGTCTGCGGATCACTATATATATATATATATATATATATATATATACTTAGACAAGAAAATAATAAACTAAAACTGAAAATTCTAGAAGCTATCTACATCAAATAGTTTAAACCTAGCTTAAATAAAATAAATTTCGACAACTCCGCTAACATACTTCAATGCCTATTATCGACGGGAGTGGTCATAGTTACTACACTTACCCCTACACCCATAGTAGTAGCAGTTCCCAGACCAATCCCCTCATGCCACTATACTCTCATGTGACCAAAAACCTACCACCACCATTTCGTTGACGGCCTGTAGCCATCTGCTACACAAAAATGGACCTGTTTATTTTCTCTGTATATCTCCACTCTGTTAATAATTTAAATGTTCTATGCTCACTGTATATTAAATGTTCATCCTTTGATAATGGCTTATGTAAGCCGAAAGCTCAGACCTGATAAAAAATCAACAATTACTGCGATTTCTTGTTGTCTTTTCATGACAACACTATCAAGCTAATCAGATCATACGAACGGATCTTACACAAAATAAATAGACAGAACTTGTCTATATTATTCAATGAAACCTGTATATATATATATATATATATATATATATATATATATATATATAAAGTTGTATCGTGGAATGAAGAGATACACTTTTTTTTTTTTTTTTTTTTAATCATATCACCCCGAGCAAGGCAGTAACGCCACTGATGCGCAGGGGGCTACGTAAGGGTAAAAAGAATGGAAAAGAGAAAGCCGAAAACCGCATCCTAAACAGGAAACAAGGGATGAGCCTCTTCACCTGTTCAATAGATGTGGGTGGAGTGTGAACCGGGCGATAGTTTAGTCTATCTACTCCAATTGAAAAAAAAAATAAAATAATAAAGGAAAAGAGTGAAAAGATTGGAAAAGAGAAAACCGGAAACCGCATCCTAAACAGGAAACAAGGGATGAGCCTCTTCACCTGTTCAATAGATGTGGGTGGAGTGTGAACCGGGCGATAGTTTAGTCTATCTACTCCAATTGAAAAAAAAAATAAAATAATAAAGGAAAAGAGTGAAAAGATAGAGAAATGTAGATAAACTACTTTATAAACAGAGCGGTACGCCTAAGATGTATAAACAATATTTACAGTCTCTCGCAGTAGTCGGTGTTACTAACCGAAATCTGTGATAATGACAGCTCCCCCCCGTGCTAATCGCACATTGTCTTTTATACATCCTAACGATCAGGTGTCACATTGTACGAGCCACGACGCAACAATATATATATATATTTTCTAAACATATGCTGTTAAATATAAGAGACAATGAATGTCTATTATGTTTAATCATGAGCCGTTCTAAACGTCGTAATTTTGGCTTTTATTTCAGTTGAAAATAAAGACAAAATTCACCAACATTTGGATAATTATTTATTGATTTTCTTCTAAGCTTTCGGCTCACATGAGCCATCTTCAGAGAGGTTGTTTAGACTGAAATATTATAACATCCACCATCACCGACGATTTTATTTTGTGTTGATATAAAACTCCGCTTGGCAACGGCAATAGTTACCAAAAATAATACACGCAGTTCTTAAATTTGTAATATGTTATTTCCGGATTTAAATTTAAATCCGGACATAACACGTTACATTGCATTTGACTACATGGTTTTGTTGTCATTTCGCATTATCACGCGGTGTGACGTCATAAAACCGCATCGCAAATTTAAGAACTGCGTTTATAGCCACAGAACATGAACAAAAGCAGAAAATCGGGTTCGGACTTTCTGAGTACAACCAGTCTTTTCTCCCAAAATTAATAAATAAATAGATTTTTACTGCGTTCATTCGGATGTTTTCTTCGTTTTTCTTTCTTTCTTTCTTCGTGAATTCTTTAGTTTGATTTCTGACGAAGACATTTTTCCTTGCCCGGATTTTTACTATGATTACACGGATCGGCCTGGACCCGTGCCCGGTGGGCCCGGTAGTCAGATACGGCCATGTGTAGAACGATTTGGGTTTGGCCTCAAAATACGCCCCAGTTTCTGATATCACTTTTTCATTGGAATCACCTCTCTTTCCCCGGAGCATTCTTTTGAGATCTGCAAACAGCCAGTAGTCGCTGGGGGCCAGATCAGGAGAATAGGGTGGATGCGGAAGCAATTCGGAGTGCAATTCATGTAGTTTTGCCATTGTTGCGATCGACTTGTGAGATGATGCGTTTTATTGGTGAAAGACTTCTTTCTTCTTCATGTGTGACCATTTTTAGAGATTTCATCCTTCAAGCGCACCATGGTTCTTGCTTTCTCAAAGTAATCGATGTCCAAAATACCTTGCGTATCCCAAAATACGGAGGCCAAAATCTTGCCTGCTGATATTTGTGTCTTTGGTCATTTTGGACGGCTCTCACCAGCTGCTGTCCACTTGGCTGACTGCCAATTTGACTACAGAGTAAAGTGGTGGATTTGTGTTTCATCCATTGTCACATATTTACACAAGAACTCCATCTTGTTGAATTTAAACATTCACAAACAACGCTATGGATCGTCGATGAGTTGTCGTTTTTGATCGACTGTGAGCAAAAGCAGCGCCTACTATAAATAAAGCTTTTCTCATTGTTCATGCAAAATTGCTATCTTATCCAACTTCAATTTTCGATCAACCAAAACGAGTTTGTAGACTTTTTGGTGTCTTCCGGAACAACTACCAATTTTGGGTGACCCACAGGAGATGGAAAATGCGACACAAACATGCATTGAGCACTTTCTAATACAACTGGTTAATGGTCCAATTTAAATCTAATTTAAGTCTGACATATGACTGTTTAGTATAATAATAATAATAATAACAATATTAATAGTAACAGAAATAATTCTGCTAATATTAGTAATTGTTATACTATAATTTAATTCGTCTTGAAAAACCCACCGAGGACGAACTCGGAGGGAAAAGGAGGGGAAGTAAAAAAAGAAACAAACGAAGTACATGAGCATACATCAAATACTCGGAGGAAAGAAAAAAAAGCCGTAGGGTAAAACCTAGGTAGGTTTGTTGGCTCTTACTTAGATTTATGCTGTCTCTCACTCTCTCACTCCATATCTCTCTCTCCCTATATATATATATATATATATATATATATATATATATATATATGTGTGTGTGTATTTAGGCATCAGATTCTCTTTTAGGCATGTCACATTAAATAAATTGTAAACATTATGCGTTTAATCCGTTTTTAATTTTTAATCCGTTCGTACTCGCGGATTATCTTTTGCGTATTATAATCGAAAGATGTTTAAAATGCGCACTAATATTGACAGTTGATTTTCTTGCCCATTTATTGATGTTCCCAAGTACTTTCAATCTCCTCCCGAGATCATTTTCAGGGGTGTAAATTGTGGTAACAAAAAATAACCGCAAAACTGTGTTGCTAAAAAAATTATTGTAAATTTTTCGTCTTGTTTTGAATATGACGGTTGCTTAGAATCAGCTACGAATACGGCCGTAATGTTCTAGAATGTTTATTAAAAGAGCAGCTTTTGAAAGCTTTAACACATGCGTGGCCATTCCATTACAACATAAAAATTTCCATTGTGGATAATTTCCACGTTCTGATGAACGCTAGCAATTGGTCAACTGTTACATTTCGTATATTTCAATTATAATACGCGAAATATTATCCGTGAGTACACACACACACACACACATATAAATTCGTTATCCACATACAAGCCTGTTTCGCTGTATCACAGCTCATCAGTGTAACTACACATCCGCTTGCATCTGGCGTGAACGAAACTCGACCGATTTGGTGTCAGTCGGAGACGCTAACCCCTGCGCGATAGGCGCACGGAATGATAGAAAGGAAATTTTAGCGTGTTATATATAAGCGGTGCATACACACGCCAGTCACCAAAGAAATCAATTCATTGCTGAAGAGTTATTTTATCGAGACGATCTTGGTCCGTATAGAGAGCTATGTACGCATCGCTCATTCAGTAATGAATTAGAGCATTATAATGATAATATACATGCTAAAAAGTCTGCCTTCTTCTACCGAGCGCCCATACCCTAGAAGTAGAATCGCTGAGTGATGCCAATTCGGTCGGCTTTCAGTCCTGGGTTAAAAAGCAATCGGGGTCTAACCGTACTGATGAGCTCTGATACAGCGAAACAGATCTGTCTGCGGATGATTATATATAGGAGAGTTTTGTAATTTGCTTGAAGCATTGGGTATATTAGGTGTAAGGGTAGGCATTCTGAAGAAGAGACTCTGATCTCGAAATATTTATGAATAATAAATACCCAACATCTTCTTTACCTTCCTTTATTTTACTAAACGCATTGTGGTAGCTTTCTAATACCTGCCCTTACACACACACACACACACACACACACACACACACATATATATATATATATATATATATATTCGTCATCCAAGTTGGTTTCGCCCTATCACAGCTCATCAGTGTGGTTAGACATCCACTTGCTTCTGGCTGGGATCGAAACTCGACCGATTTGGTGTCAATCAGAGTCTCTAACCCCAAAGCCATAGGCGCACGGAATGATAGAAGGGAAATTTTAGCGTGTTATATATAAGCGGTGTAGACACACGCCAGTCACCGAAAGAACTCAATTCATTTCTGAAGAGTAATGTTTAAATTGCAGAAGTGGTAACTGTTTTTTAAAAATTTATATATATATATATATATATATATATCCGACATGATTCGTTTTGAGAGGCTTCATCAAGCAAAACATAGGAATTATTTTGTTGCATATGTTTATATACAAAAGCAAGAATGTCATTGGTTCATGAAGGCTTTTAAATTTGGGAACATTAATGAATATTCATCAGTACTATGAGAAGTTAGAAAAAGTATTTTTCAGTAGTGTACGTGTAATATTGCATAAACAATAAAAATATTGAACGATGGATGTAAATAAATATTGCTTTAAAAAAGATTATGTTTTATGATGTGAAATTATTGCAAGACGCCCACAAATATATTTTTACGTTCTAACCTTACCTTTTTTCAATCTTACCTTCTCCATTTTAAAAAGAAAAAATATATACCCTTCAAAGTTTCCCTCTATCGTCATTGACTTAACTTTTATAATGACGTAGAAGAACGTTAGACGAAAGAAGATTTTGCCAATATGCTTAGCACGGAGGGCATAATGCCAACCATGACGCACTTGTGCGAAAGATCTAAGCTAACAAGATCGCGAGCAAACAAGCTTACAAAAGCACAAAGATTGATGCAAAAAAGAGAAATATTGATAGCTCACATAAAAACAGAAATAATGTATCATCAAAATCATAAGACACATATACAAACGATTAATATCCCCCAAAAGAAGCTATTGTTTATCTACACAAAAAGGAACCACAAGCTGTTAGAAAAAATATCAAGCGGTTATTGATTCAGATATATATGTCACATAATTCTTGCTTCTTTTTTTATGTACCATGTCCTTTAAGGACGTAGGCGATCATGGCTTTCCACATCTCCCTATCCATGGTGGCTCTTAGCACGCTTTCTCCTGTTGCACGATACAACCCTCGTCCCGTCATCCACTAGCTCAAGCCCATAAATCGAGAATATAAATGTATAGAAAATAGCATGGCCACAAAATGGGGGATCAGTTTATATGTTGAATATAATAAAGAATTGATCCCCAATTTTATATCCACATTATACTTTCTTATAAACAGTTGGCATATATATTCTTTTTCTCTGTTCCCTGTCCCTTCAGGACGTAGGCGATCATGGCTTTCCACATTTCCCTATCCATGGTGGCTCTTAGCACGCTTTCTCCTGTTGCACGATACAACCCTCGTCCCGTCATCCACTAGCTCAAGCCCATAAATCTAGAATATAAATGTATAGAAAATAGCATGGCCACAAAATGAGGGATCAGTTTATATGTTTAATATAATAAAGAATTGATCCCCCATTTTATATCCACATTATAATTTCTCATAAACAGTTGGCATATATATTCTTCTTCTCTGTTCCCTGTCCCTTCAGGACGTAAGCGATCATGGCCTTCCACGTCTCCCTATCCCTGGTGGCTCTTAGCACGCTCCCCTGTTACACCATGCAACCCTCGTTCTGTCATCCACCTGATCAGGTCCTTCAAATATGTTATCCGCTGCTTTCCCCTATTTCTTTTTCTCTTTATCTGGCCTGTTAGTATCAGGTTCTCCAAGCCCTCCTTCCTCATTGCATGTCCCAGGATCTTCAGCTGTCTCTTCCTCATGCTCAGTATTAATTTATTTTTCGTTTCCATCCATTCCAAAACCTCAAGTTCAAGTTTTTCTTTCATCTTTGATGATATTGTCCAATATATTGGATTATCCGTTCTAGTGAAGAGTAGTTGTATATTGTTGCAGATCAACGGAATTTGGCCTCGTTGTAGATAGCCCTCAATAAGTCATAAAGCAAGGCTATAAACCAAGAAAAGCAAATTGGGTTTAGAAACAACATTTTATATATACACATATCAATTAAGGTTTTTACAATTAAAGTAATCCTTTAAAGATGAGTCCAACGGACGTTAAAATGTTCATGGCAATAAAATGCTGAAAAGAGAATTTGTGCGTATGAATGTGGAGCGTTGTAAATTAGGAATGCCTTTGATGTATCCGTTCCTTTGGTCGGTAAGTAGTTTAGAGACAGAGAAGAAGAAAAGCAGAGGGAAGAAAGACGAGCGCAGTAAGTCGCTTGTCGTCGATCAAGGGAGATACTAAAAACACTCGTCTCTCTCGAGTCTGTCTGTGTCTGTCTGTCTGTATCGGCTTTTTATTTCGCCTTTGTGGATCGCAGCAGATCATTTGGGAAGTCACATCCGTATTTGATTCAGGGCTTCCCACTGGCCGATAAATAAAATTCGCGTTGGCTCGCGAACTGGAATTTAATATTTAATTAATTTTTAGTTTTCTACCGGAACATCTGCGCGGAGCCGGGGTGCGTACCGACGAGTTTTGGTGATTTGCTTTTTGGTCGTGAGAGTGCAAACATCCGGTCCTTCGCTTTGCTCGGTATCACCACAACAACATTCAAACCCATATTGAAGAACCGGCATCACATAGCAATCCAGTCATCTCCCTTTGTTTCTAGCAAAATTGTCCTGTTTCTTAATACTTTACTCAACTTCTGGAATGCCTCCTTGTGCTTTTGGATCTCAGGAATATAGATGTATAGAAACTGCTGTGACCACAAAGTGAGGGGTCAGTTTATATATTGATTCTAATATGGAATTGATCCCCCACTTTATATCCAGTATTCTTCTGTAGAACCACATTTCAGTTGCTTCAAGTCTTTCCTTCATCTTTGATGATATTGTCCAGCATTCACTGTCATATTGATGAACTGACATCACATAGCAATCCAGTACTCTCTTCTTTGTTTCTAGCGAAATTGTCCTGTTTCTTAATACTTTACTCAACTTCTGGAATGCCTCTTTCGCCATGCCGATTCGCCTTCGGATCTCAGTGTCGCACTTCCCGTCTTTTGTTAGAACACTTCCTAGGTATTTAAATTTTTGTACCTGCTTGATTTTAGAGTCCTCCACCTATATTTGGCATTTTAGGCTGCCCTTTTTATTGATGACATTGCATTCGGTTTTCTTGCAGGTTATTTGTAGCCATTTTTTGTCACTCTCTTCAGCTACCTTCTGTATGGTGTCTTGTAGTTTTCTTTCTGTGTCTGCTATCAGCACTGTATCATCTATGTATCTTATATTGTTTAAATTGTGGCCTCCGATGTTGAATCCTGGCATAACATCTAGGGTTCTCAGAATAGCCTCGCTGTACAAGTTGAATAGATCCGGTGAAAAGGCGCATCCTTGTCATACGCCCTGTTTCAATCTTTGTATAACTGCTGAATTCGTTACCTGTCGTATGCAGGCAGTTTGCTGCCAGTAGAGATTCTTGATTAGTCTTAGGCTTTTCCCAAATATGTCGAGGCTGCCAAGCATCTCCATCAATTCTTTGTGGCGCATTTTGTCATACGCATTTGCATAATAAATAAAACATAGGTACAATTCCTTCTTCATTTATATTGCCCTTTCAGAGAGCATCCTAATAATAAATATGGCGTTCCTTGTTCCAGTGTTTTTGACGAAACCGCACGGTTCTAGTCCTATCACTGGCCTGATTCTGCTTTTTGCTCTATTCATCAGGATTCGTATGATCAGTTTTGTTACATGGCTCATTAAACTGATAGTTCTGTGGAGTTCGCACTCGTTTTCTCCTGGCTTCTTACACCTATCCAAAAAGCAACAAAATATTTAGATTCAAACATAAACCAATCCCCGAACCAAGTAAACGCTCCTAGCTTCATATATAAACGATTAAAATTTACCATTCCTCAAATCAAGTAAATGCCGATTGACCAAAATTTAATAATACTCGAAGTGCTTTTTAACTCAAATTTAAACGACCAAATTTTCCCAATCTTGTAATTAAGCAAATGGTTATAGACTAAAATATAAACAATCAAAATTTACCAACATCTTCAAATCTTAGTTTTCAATGCTTATAGACTCAAACGTAAAGGACTAAAATTTACAAATACTCAAATCAAATAAATACTTAAAGATTCGAATATAAACGAAAAATATTTAACTATCCCCGAATAAAGTGAATATGTGGTGATACCGACTGAGCAAAAGGGATGGACCGGATGTTTGCTCTCTCACGACAAAAAGGCAAATGACAAAATGTCGTTGTTGCGCATCCGGGTTCGCGCAGATGTTCCGGTTGAAAAATAAAAATTAATCAAATATTAAATTTCCATTTCGCGAGCCTACGCGAATTTTATTTATCAGCCAATGGGAAGCCCAGAATCAAATACAAGTGTGAAATCCCAAACGAGCTGCTTTGATCCAAAATACAGATATAAAAAGCGATACAGATAGACCCTAGGAGAAGAGTGTAATCAATATCCCCTTGACTTAAGCGGTTACTACGCTTGCTTCTTTCCTTCTTCCCTGTCTCAAACCAACTTACTGACCTAAGGAGCGACTGCATCAAAGACATTCCTCACTTACAAGTTCCCCACATTCCTAATACTTAAATCTCTTTCAGCTTATTATTTGCCATGAACATTTTAACCTCCGTTGGACCTATATTCAAGTATTACTTTAATTCTAAAAACATGAATTGATATGTGTATATATATTTTTTTAATCATATCACTCCAAGCAAGGCGAAAACGCCACTGATGCGCAGGGGGCTACGTGAGAGTGAAAAGATTGGAAGAGAGAAAACCGGAAACCACATCCTAAACAGGAAGCAAGAGATGAGCCTCTTCAACTGTTCAATAGACGTGGGTGGAGTGTGAACCGGGCGATAGTTTATATAAAAATGTTATTTTCAACTGAATTTGCTTTTCTTGATTTTATAATCATTTTATGACTTAGAGTTGACTATCTACAACAAGGCCAAATTCCGTAAACCTGCAATGGTATACAATTACCCTTCTCTAGAACGGAATACGACTACAACAGGAAAATAATAGATACTTCACTATAAATATTTCTAGTCTAAAATATAAACGACCAACATTTACCAATTCTCGAAACATGCAAATTCTTAGAGACTAGAGTTTAAACGACTAAAATTTACTGATCGTCGAATAAAGTAAAAGTGTATAGACTTAAATATAACCAACTCAAATGTACCAATCATCGAATCAAGTAAATGCTTATTGACACGAATGTAAACGACCAGTATTTACCTATCCTTGAATCCAATAAATGCTTATAAACTCAAATATAAACGACCAGTTTTTATTTATCCTTGAATCAAATAAATGCTTATACACTCACATATAAACGACCAATATTTATTTATACTTGAATCAAATAAATGATTATAGACTCAAATATAAACGACCAATATTTATTTATACTTGAATCAAATAAATGATTATAGACTTAAATATAAGCAACCAGTATTTATCTATCCTTGAATCAAATAAATGCATATAGACTCAAATATAAATGACCAAAATTTATTTATGCTTGCATCAAATAAATGATTATAGACTTAGATATAAACAACCAGTATCTATCTATCTATCTATCTATCTATCTATCTATCTATCTATCCTTGAATCAAATAAATGCTAATAGACAAAAATGTAAACGACCAATGAAAATCTATCGCCGAACTAAGGAATTACTTTTGGACTAAACAAACAAAACCAAAAGAACGACTGATTCTTAACTTTTCTCAAACATAAAAATGATTATGAATTCAAATATCAACAAATAATTATTATCTGTTCACGAGCTATGTAAAAACTTACAGATTCAATTATAAACGGCTAATAGACCAAGGACTCATATTTAAGCAAAAAATCTATTATCCATTCTCGAACTATGTAAATACCTAATAACTGAAATAAAAACGAGTATATTTATCTGTTTTTGAATTAAGTGAATGCTTATAAACTCAAATACAAACGATCTATATTTACTTAACCCCGACCAAGTAAATGCATCTAATTTCAAATATAAACGACCAGAATTTATCTATCCTTGAATCAAATAATTGCTTATAAACTCAAATGTAATCGACCAATACTTACCTATCCTTGAATCAAATAAATGCTTATAAACTCAAATGTAAACGACCAATATTTATCTATCCTTGAATCAAATAAATGCTTATGAACTCAAATGTAAACGACCAATACTTATCTATCCTTGAATCAAATAAATGCTTATGAACTCAAATGTAAACGACCAATATTTATCTATCCTTGAATCAAATAAATGCTTATAAACTCAAACGTAATCGACCAATACTTATCTATTCTTGAATCAAATAAATGCTTATGAACTCAAATGTAAATGACCAATATTTATCTATCCTTAAACCAAATAATAGTTTATAAACTGAAATGTAAACGACCAATATTTATTTATCCTTGAATCAAATAAATGCTTATGAACTCGAATGTAAACGACCAGTATTTATCGATTCTTGAATCAAATAAATGCTTATAAACTGAAATTTAAACGACCAAAAATGCTTTAAAACTCAAATGTAATCGACCAATATTTATCTATCCTTGAATCAAATAAATGCTTATGAACTCAAACGTAATCGACCAATATTTATCTATCCTTGAATCAAATAAATCCTTGTAAACTCAAATGTAAACGACCAATATTTATCTATCCTTGAATCAAATAAATCCTTGTAAACTCAAACGTAATCGACCAATACTTATCTATCCTTGAATCAAATAAATGCTTATAAACTGATATGTAAACGACCAGTGTTTATATATCCATGAATCAAATAAATGCTTATAAACTCCAATGTAAACGACCAATATTCATCTATCCTTGAAACAAATAAATGCTTGTAAACTCAAATGTAAACGTGCAATATTTATCTATCCTTGAAGCAAATAAATGCTTATAATCTCAAATGTAAACGACCAGTGTTTATTTATCCTTGAATCAAATAAATGCTTATAAACTCAAATATAATCGACCAATATTTATCTATCCTTGAATCAAATAATGCTTTGAGACTCAAATGTAAACGACCAATATTTATTTATTTTTGAATCAAATAAATGCTTATAGACTTAGATGTAGCCAACCAATATTTATCTATCCTTGAATCAAATAAATGTTTATAGACTCAAATGTAAACGACCCATATTTACCTAACCCCGAATCAAATCAATGCTTAACGACCGAAATGTAAACGACCAATATTTACCAATCCTCGATTTAAATAAGTGCTTATAGGCTCCGATGTAAGCGATCGATATATATATATATGTCCCCCTTTTAAGGAAATTCTTTAAGTACAATGATAAAAATCGACCAATATTTTTATATTCTCAAACCATGTAAATACTTATGAACTGAAATACAAACGACCAATATTTATCTGTTCCCTAACCAAGGAAAATATTAATGACTGATATTTAAAAGAAAAATACTTATTCACGAAACATGTAAATACTTATGAATTAAAATAAAAACGAGCAATGTTTATCTGCCCTAGTATCATGTAAATACTTATAGATTTACATATAAACGACTAAGATTTATCTGTTCCTGTTATGTCGTGAGTAAGAATAAATAACTCAACATCAGGAATAGGTTAATTGTTGTATTCCGTGAAAATAGTCTTTACAGAAGTTATTAGTATACAATACAAGAATAGAGGTTAATCGTCTCAACCGTCGTAAGACGTAGTATGAGCAATGGGTACTTCCGGGTCGTCACCGGAAGTCTACGACTGACTTGTCGATTGGCTGCTCGGCACACTCTATATTTAGTTGTCCCTCCCAGTAAGGGCAATATGTGACACATGGTCAGTTATAACTGGGATTTCCGGGTTATATGGCCCGGCCAAAAAATGTCTGTCTATTTTTGCTCAGTCGTGCCTCTACCCTTCGGCGGAACCACGACTGGGTTATTGCTCTCTGCCCGGAAGCAGAGAACGCCCTCCACCCGAAGGCAGAGTGCTGACAGTGTCGTAGTAGAGTACGGCTGCTCGGCACACTCTCTCATGTAGATGCCACCATTACTTTACATAGTAATGGAATAGTCCATTAGAGCCGAATAGGCGCGGGCGTCCCAACAGTTCCCTAGCTGAGTAAATGGTTATAGACTCAAATAAAAACGATTAATACTTATCTTACCCGGAGAACAAGTAAATGCAAACAGACTCAAATATAAACAATTAGTACTTACCTATCGCCGACCAATGTATGTGATAATAGACTCAAATATAAACGACCAATATTTGTGTTTTATTTATTTTTTTAAGCAAGTAAGTGCTTATAGGGATGTGCGGCGTGGTGCCGTAGATATCGTCTCGGAACGACAAATCGGGGAGCCGAGTTCGAATTCCAGTTCGAATTCCTTGCATTCACTTGCGCACGAATACCCTTGGGAAAGGTATTAATCCGTCTTTTTCATCCAGTTATATGTTAACTAATAGGACAGATTAGGTTCTATAGCCTTAGTCGGTAGCCAATCTACCTCAGAAAGCAATGGTAAACTACTGCGGGATAATCTTCTGCCTAGTCAGTCATGTCTCTTTCGCCCAAAGCATGTATCACGTATTGCATTCAACTGACTGAATGAAGATAATAGTTGGAAAAATTAAGTAAAGCTTTTACTGGGCATAAAGTGGGGGATCAGTTTTCTATTGTTATTAAGTAATAAACTGATCCCCCCTAATTACTACTTATTAATACAATCCGTCTCTTCTCCCTTCAGCTATAGTTTAAAGAGCAGGATAGAAAATCTTCTGTCCAGTCAGTCATGTCTCTTTTGAGACATGATCACCCAAAGCATGTATCACGTATGGCATTCAACTGACTGAATGAAGATAATAGTTGGAAAAATTAAGTAAAGCTTTTACTGGGCAAAAAGGGGGATCAGTTTTCTATTGTTATTAAGTAATAAACTGATCCCCCACTAATTACTACTTATTAATACAATCCGTCTCTTCTCCCTTCAGCTATAGCTTAAAGAGCAGGATAGAAAATCTTCTGCGCAGTCAGTCATGTCTCGAAAGAGACATGATCGCCCAAAGCATGTATCACGTATGGCATTCAACTGACTGAATGAAGATAATAGTTGGAAAAATTAAGTAAAGCTTTTACTGGGCAAAAAGGGGGATCAGTTTTCTATTGTTATTAAGTAATAAATTGATCCTCCATTAATTTCTACTTATTAAAACAACCCGTCTCTTCTCCCTTCAGCTATAGAGTAAAGAGCAGGATAGAAAATCTGCCAAGTCAGTCAAGTCTCTTTCGAGACATGATCGCCCAAAGCTTGTATCACGTACGGCGCTTAACTGCCTGAAGTGGTTATAGACGGTATTTACCAACGTTCTCACGCAAGGTTAGATGTGACACAAGGTCATTTTAGTGTGGGTTTTCCCGGCCATATAACCGGGCCAAAAAATATCTGTCTATTTTTCCCCAGTCGTGATTTCTACCCTTCTGCGGAACCACGACTGGGTTAGTGTTCTCTGCTCGGGAGCAGAGAGCGCCCTCTACCCGAAGGTAGAGTGCTGACAGTGTCATAGTAACGGCGACAAATACCGACTGAGGCTGAAGTGGTTATGGACTCATGTATAAGCAACTAATTATTACTTCACATTGAAACAAATATATTCTTGCAGACTCAAACATTAACGCCCCTTATTTAACTATATGATATAGCATGTGATATAAACAATTAATATTTACCAAACACCGAAGCCGTCCATGCATATATACTCAATTATAAACGATTAATATTTACCTATCCCCGGAATAAGTATAAATTCAAACGACTAATATTTACCTATTCCTGTTGAAACAAGACATTTACCTATAACCGGATCACGTAATTGCTTGGAGCCAACCAGTAACAAAAGAAGTGCCTGTATGCTCTAGCATATAAGACCATTATTTTACCGGTATTCATATCTAAATATATATATATATATATATATATATATATATATAGACGCTGATAGAAACGAACATTATTAACCTATCACGGAACCAAATAAATTCTTATAATCTTAAATCTAAACGAACAATATTTATCACTCTCGAATGAATTAGTTTTTTATTGATTCAAATATAAACGAGTAGCAATTCTTCTTATTTTATGTACCTTGTCCTGAAGGGACAAGGTACATAAAATAAGGTACATAAAATAAGAACGTAGGCGATCATGGCTCTCCACATCTCCCTATCCCTGATGGCTTTTAGCACGGTTTCTTTTGTAACGTCTCTCAGCCCCCGTTCTGTCATCCACCTGCTCAGGCCTTTTAAATATGTTATCCGCTGCTTTCCTCTGTCTCCTTTTCTCTCTATCTGGCCTGTTAGTATCAGGTTCTCCAAACCTTCCTTCCTCATTACATGTCTCAGGAACTTCATCTGCCTCTTCCTGATGCTCAATATTAATTTCCTTTTCGTTTCCATGATTTCCAAAACCTCGTCATTGCTCACATGCTCGGTCCACGGTATCCGCAGCATCCTTCTGTAGAACCACATTTCAGCTGCTTCAAGTTTTTCTTTCATCTTTGTTGATATTGTCCAACATTCGCTTCCATATTGAAGAACTGACATCACTTAGCAATCCAGTACTCTCTTCTTTGTTTCTAGTGAAGTTTCCTGTGTCTTAATACTTTACTCAGCTTCTGGAACGTGTCTTTCGCCATGCCAATTCGCCTTTGAATCTCTGTGTCTCACTTTCCGTCTTCAGTTAGAACACTTCCCAGATATTTGAATTTTTGTACCGGCTTGATTTTAACACCCCCATTTGTATTTGACACTTTGGGCTGCTCTTTTTGCTGATGAACATGCATTCGGTTTTTTTGCAGTTTATTTGTAATCCCTTCATGTCACTCTCTTCAGCTACCTTCTGTAGGAGGTTCTGAAGTTTTTCCGTGTCTTCAATCAACACTGTTTCGTCTGCGTATCTTATTTTGTTCAGATTGTGACCTCCGATGACAAATCCTGGCATAATATCTAGGGTCCTCAAAATATTCTCACTGTACAAGTTAAATAAATCCGGTGACTAAACTTGATATATATTCGTTTATTATGCGTAGTGCTCCTCCTGAATTATTAGTTATGTCACATGGATAATTTGATGCCCAAGCTTTTGAGCAATATTAGTATGCCTACCGTAGTAAGTTATTGCAGTATTAGGCATCACACCTGGGCATACGTAAACATACAAAGATTTTTAGATAGGTTCCTTTGATTACAATGATGCCTAAGATTTCGTATTTATCCTGGAACCTACCATTTCCGTAACCTAAACCCCTTCCTAAGTTGCTACATGTCGCAAAATAATTTTCTTTAAGGAAACAAGCATCTCTTGAAAATAAAAGAGTAGATGCAGTTGAAAAATAATTTCTTTTAATAAACTTTTAAAAGATCTTAAATGTATTCACTTGAACATTTTTTATCGTTATATGTAACAAATATCTCGATTCAGATGTTAAAAAACACCCTAGCCCAACACAGTGACCCAACCTTCCTCGCAGTGGATTTGACTATTGATTCAATGTAATGGTTCCGCCTGAGATCGGAAGAGAGGGTAAGACCGGGATCGTTCGTTTATATTACGCTAGCAGTATAGCCCGGCGTTGCTCGGGTGTAATGAAAGCTTTTAAACTAATCCATAATTTACTCAACAAATGCTTTAGTAAGAAAAAATACTTGTTACAAAATAAATTTAATATTTACTATAATAGCCTCTTGCTTTTAAATTAGAAATTAGTTGCAACAATTTACCAATCGCACCTAGTGCATATATATATATATATATATATATATATATATATATATATATATATATAATCATCCGCAGACAGTACTGTGCAAAAGTATTAGGACAAGAACTGTTTTATCTTTTATGAGGCATATTGACAGAAAATAAAAAAAATAAACAATTTAATTAAAATAATTTTATTTGATTTACTCAAAAATGCTTTAACAAGAAAAATACTTGCTACAAAATAAATTTAATATTTAGTATAATAATCTTTTGCTTTGATCACATCCTTCATTCTGTCAGGCATTGACATCACAAGCTTCTTCAATATATCTAATGGTATTTCCTGCCAAGCAGCTTGTATTTGTTCTCAAAGTGTGTCTACCGAAGTAACATTAGATTTATCAATTTTCTTATCCAAAATATCCCACAGATGATCAGTAGGATTGAGGTCAGGGATTTGTGGGGCCAATTGAAATTCTAAAGCCTTCCTTACTCTTTTTTTAGTTAAATAATTCTTGTAAAGGTTTGGCTTTTCACCCTGTATTTGATTTCAGTGAGGTTTTTAGAAAAATCACCCCTGTCCTAATATCGTTGCTCGGGTGCAATGAAAGCTTTAAAACTAATCTATGGTCCTGGAGCTCACACTCTTTGGACGTTGGCACGAAAGACTAAAAAGCAACAGTTGTTTCCAGTTAAAGCGAAACCGTAGACTGAAAGAAAAATGAATGGATGTAAGTCAAATTTTGATTTCCCGGTATCGATATCAAATACGTTTTTTTCGTCGTAAACTGAATTTTGAAGGCTAAATAAGTCCTCTGAGTAAATGGTATCATGGCTGAGACTAAGAACTACAATTATACCTACTTAGAGCCAAAACGGAAGGAAAAACTAAAATAAAAGGGCTGAAAAAAATACAGACATACAGACAGATAAACAGACACATACACAAACATCTTACCATATATATATATATATATATATATATATATATATATATATATTATCGATTTTCTGCACTATTGTAAGAAATGCAACCTTGAAACTTCTGAATATTGTTTCTTATGTCTTTGTCTATGAGTGTATCAAATTTGATGAAAATCGGACCACTCCTTCTATAACCCGATTTTTTCGATTATCGATTTTCGATATTTATCGGGACTACCTCGACACAAAACCTAGCTACGAACACTCGCAGTTGCGTATAGTACAACTGTGTAACTTTTCAAGAAAATCGGTTCAGCCGTTTCGGCGTCTATAGGTAACGGACACACAAACACAGACACACACAGACAAAGTTCCATTTATAAATAACTTTAGATATCGTTTTTATGATACATTCTCTATAGCCCTAGTATTGTATTTTTTATTATATATTTTATATCACCGTATTTATCGATCTTTGTGCATTTCTAAGCTTGTTTTCTAGGAAACTTGCTGGGCTGTTTCACACACATGCGTCATCTCCGGTATTATAACCTCTGTATTAAGCTTATTGGCAAAACGTTTCTGGGGTATCAAAATTTTTCTACGTCATCAGAAGAGTTAACTCCCCTGAGTTAGGGGGATACTTTGAAGTTTTTCTTTTTCTTTTTAAAATAGAGGAAAATAACAATAAAACATGAAATGCTAGAACGAAAAATTTGTATGTGGGCGTCATGTAATAATTTCACGGATGTAAAGATAGTTTTTAAAGAATCAATTTTTATATCGATTGATCAATATTTTTATTCTTAACGGAATATATCAAAAACTGTTGCAAATCTACTGTTGAAAAGATATTTTTAATAACTTCTTTACTGTTATAACCCTATCTATATTACTAGCGACCTACTGTATTTTATACTAGCATCATAGCCCGGCATTGCGTGTGCAACTCAAAAAATTTTAGTAGCAGAAGATGCCATTTTCATTTTTTTACATATTTTGCTTTTGTTTGAAAAAAACACTCATTTTTTTTTTTTTAATATTTCTTTTGTTTCAAAATTACGGGTAAAAATATTAACATTTTTTATTGACCAAATGAATTTTTAAAACCTCGGAATAAAAATGAAATATAAAGGCTAATTTTGTTTTAATAAAATAATATTTTAGTCGCGTTTGAAACGTGTGATTTGATTTCTGTGACGTAATTCAGCAACCATCTTAGATCTTAGATGTTTTACAGAAATAAAACGTCGGAATAAAAATTATATATGAAGGCTCATTTTTTTTTAATAAAAAATATTTTAGTTGCGTTTGAAACGTGTGATTTGATTACTGTGACGTAATTCAGCAACCATCTTAGATCTTAGATATTTCACGGAGCAAATGTAAACAATCCGCTCTATTGGCCAAAAAGTGCGAAAGGGGAAATTTGCTGAACTTAAACTCAAAAGGTATGTATCGACCTGGCTTCCCTGTAGATATGTGATCCTAGAAATTTTGAATGGCATAGTTGAAAAAATGTATGCGTGCATGGAGAACAGTTACACACACACACACAGATTACATTTTATATGTATACACATTTTATGCTCCAATCAAGCAAGCTTTAACTTCATCGATTTTCTGTACTATTGTAAGAACTGCAACCTTGAAACTTCTGAATATCGTTTCTTATGTCTTTGTCTATGAGTGTGTCAAATTTGATTAAAATCGGACCACTCATTCTAGAAACCAATTTTTTCGATTATCGATTTTCGATATTTATCTGGTGTACCTCCACACAAAATCTAGCTAAGAACACTCGCAGACGCTTATAGTACAACTGTATAATTTTCAAGAAAATCGGTTCAGCCGTTTCGGAGTCTATAGGTAACACACACACAGAGGCACACACATACACAGAGACAAAGTTCAATTTATGAAGAAGTTCAGATATTTTTTGATATTTTCAAAATCGGGTATGATAAACCCAGGGTTTTAGTTTTAGTGTAACTTTAATTGATGGTGAATATTCCAGGGTTAACTTTGTTTTTGTTTTTCTCCCTTTAGGTTTACCGAAATGAAGCAAAGCCTAGGTTGATCCGCAGTTTCCATCACCGATGATCAGACCCCGAACCCTGCCAAGTAACGATGTAGGAATGCTCCTTCAGAGAATATTGCGCTTAATACTCACAGCCGACCTCCTATATACAATCCACATACAAGCAGGTAAAATGATCGGCTCCCTGTTTTTGCTCTAGTAAGTACCTGACACCTCATATTTTTCTCTACCTTTATAAGAGTCAGATCAGGCCGAAAATGGAGTCCTGTTACCATATCTGTGTAGGAACTGCTCAAATTTCCAATTTCGATAGAGTTCAACTGTGAGAAGCCTTTTTGGAGAAGAATTATTTTCCAAACTCTACCCTCTCTCTCATAGATGGGATAAAGCGGGACTGTACATTTGCTTAATCGCTACTAGCATGGACATTGCTCGTACAATATGCATCTTCTGGTTCTTCCAGGTCTGACCATTACGGCCTAAACCCACGATGACACTTACATAGTAGCAAACCCCTCGCACTCTCTACGTATTCAATCGGCAAGGAGTAAGTTATAGTCAAAAACCTTCCTCCCACGAAACAACGCCCTATGGAACAGACTCCCAAGAGGATGTTTCCCCGATCACAAGAATCTTGATCTGTTTAAGTCTAGAATCAACTGTTAACTTCCCCCTCCTATCCATTTAAACTACCCCTTAAAGTAAACTTTTAACTTGATTAGCCCTCTGAATTGAAAACCTTTGAATTGAAAACCGGTTGGATGTGTGGTGAGTTACTCCTCCCACTGAACCCAGAAAGCATTTTATATACATAAGATATTTTATATACATGAGATATTTTATATACATGAGATATTTTATATACATGAGATATTTTACTTTTACTCAAAAGTGTCTAGCAAAAAATAAAATTAGCTGTTTATCTTTGAAATCTTCAAGATTCATGCGTCGTATTCATTGATTTTTTTCTTTAGGGCATATTCCTTTATACAATCCATCGCTAAAGAAGCAGGTAAAATAATCAGCTCCCTATTTTTGCAGCATTAAGTACCTGACACCTCATATTTTTCTCTACCTTTATAAGAGTCAGACCAGGCCGAAAATGGAGTACTGTTGCCATATCTGTGTACGAACTGCCTAGACTTCACTTTCCAATTTTGATAGAGTTCAACTATTAGAAACCTCGTTGGAGAAGAATTATTTTCAACAGTCTACCCTCTCTCTCGTAGATGAGATAAAGCGGGACTATACATCTGCTCAGTCGCTACTAGCATGGACATTGCTCGTACAATTTGCATCTTCTAGTTCTTCCAGGTCTGACCATTACGGCCTAAACCCACGATGACACTTACATAGTAGCAAACCCCTCACACTCTCTACGTATTCCATCAGCAAGAAGTAAGTTTCAGTCAAAAAGCTTCTTCCCTTGAAACAAGGCCCTATGGAACAGACTCCCAAGAGGATGTTTCCCCGATCACAAGAATCTTGATCTGTTTAAGTCTAGAATCAACTGTTATCTTCCCCCTCCTATTCATATAAACTACCCGCTTAAAGTAAACTTTTCACTTGATTAGCCCACTGGCCTTGTATAGAGTAAGTCAGTCAGTTAAGTGCCATCCGTGATACACGCTTTCGGTAGACTGGTTGCCAGCCAAGGATACAGAACCCAATCTGTCCTGTTATTTGACTCATAGCTAGAGGGGAAAGAAATGTATTATATTATTATGTAGTAATTAGTGGGGGATCGGTTTCCTATTGTTATGAAGTAATAAACTGACCCCCCCACTTTATGACCAGTAGAAGCCTTAATCATAATTCCAACTATTATATTCAGTCAGTCAGTTAAGTGCCATCCGTGATACACGCTTTACGCGATCATGCCTCGAAAGAGACATGACTGACTGGGCAGAAGATTATCCCGCAGTAGGTTGCCATTGCTTTCTCCGGTAGACTGTATGCCAACCAAGGCTTATAGAACCCAATACGTCCTGTAATTTGACTCATAGCTAGAGGGGAAAGAAATGCATTATATTATTATGTAGTAATTAGCGGGGGATCCGTTTCCTATTGTTAAGAAGTAATAAACTGATCCCCCACTTTATGACCAGTAGAAGTCTGAATCATTCTTCCAACTAATATATTCAGTCAGTCAGTTAAGTGCCATTTGTGAATCACGCTTGGGCGATCATGTCTCGAAATAGACATGACTGACTGGGCAGAAGATTATCCCGCAGTAGGTTGCCATTGCTTTCTGTGGTAGACTGGTTGCCAGCCAAGGCTATAGAACCCAATCTGTCCTATTATTAAACCCATAACTGGAGGGAAGAGACGGGTTAATACCTATCCGAAGGGTATTTGTGCGTAAGTGAATGCAAGGAATTCAACTGAAATTCGAACTCGGCACTCCGATTTCTCCTTCCGAGTCGATATCCACTGCACGTTCGCGTGTAGAGTAAGCCATACTGTAAATAAATTAAAGAAAAAAAGCAAGAAACCTAGAGAGGTAAAACGCTTGGAAAAACCAGGGGATATAAACTTCGATGATCGGACTGTGTCATGGATAACAATTGAGATTGTTAATCAATCAACCGAGTTCAAATTTTCGTGGGTCCGTTCTATTCACAAGCAACATTACCCTTAGGGAATTGATAAACCTACCAATTTTTTTCCCCAGTAAGCGTTAATTAGTACGGTTTCTATCAACCAAAACATTACTATCTAAAAAAATAAAACCCACTTGAAAATGGCTATAGAGTTGGACGAAAGCACTTTAAACAATGAAAATTATTAAATTTGTCTGAACTCCTTCCAAAACAAATCGTTCACAGCTGCTCGCAGTGTTCTCTCTCTCTCTCTCTCTCTCACACACACACACACACACACATATATATATATATATATATATATATACACATTGATTCTTTAATTACTTAGTTTCTGATCATAATAAGATTAAACCAGTGCACATTTGTATTAAAAAGTGTTCAATACAATTATTTTGTAGAACTTTTGAACATTTTCCATTTTTAAACGAGTTATTATGCGACCTTGGTTTCTACCATGAGTGGTGTTTCCAGGCGATCTGCAATAACTTATTTAAAATAATAATAATAACTCAAATAAGTCAAATTTTGATTTCCTGGTATCGATATCAAACAATTTTTTTCGTTGTAAACTGAATGTTGAAGGCTAAATAAGTCCTCTGAGTAAATGGTATTATGGCTGAGACTAAGAAGTACAATTATACCTACTTAGAGCCAAACCCGAAGCAAAAACTAAAATAAAAGAAAATCAGTTCAGCCATTTCGGAGTCTATAGGTAACGGATGCACACACGCACAGACAAAGTTTCATTTATAAATAAGTTTAGATTACTTAGCTTTTGGTCATAATAAAATTAGACCAGTACACATTTGTATTAAAAGTGTTCAATACAATTATTTTGTAGAACTTTTGAACATTTTCCATTTGTAAACGACTTATTACGTAACCTATGTTTCTAGAAACCTAAGTCACGGAATAACTCATTTATAAACGGATATATATATATATATATATATATATATATATATATATATATATACTCGTCATCCACATACAAGCCTGTTTTGCTATATCACAGCTCATCAGTATAGCTAGGACATCCACTTGCTTCTTGCCGTGATCGAAATTCGACCGATTTGGTGTCAGTTGGAGTCGCTAACCCCTAATTTCCCTGCTCTGATTCCATACGCCTATAGCTTAGCCATGGGCGTATGGAATCAGAGAAGGGAAATTTTAGCGTGTTATAAATAAGCGGTGTTTACACACGCCAGTCACCGAAAGAACTCAATTCATTTATTAAGAGTAATGCATAAGTCGCAGAAATGGTATCTATTTTTTTTATAAATTTTCTTCCTTTCTAGAGTGCTCAATCGTCCTGAGAGCATAATATATATATATATATATATATATATATATATATATAGTATAGTCATCCGCAAGAAATGTAATTATTAGAGATGATACTCGTGATACACGTTATATATATATATATATAACGTGTATCACGAGTATCAACTCTAATAATTACATTTTTGTGATATTATATATTCCAATAAATGTATATGAGAGAATATATTCGTTAGATAACGTCCCCCGCAAAAAAAATGAAACAAAACAAAACAAAGAAAAAAAAACGGTAAACTGACATTCAGTGGGTGTCAGTCAGTCAGTTAAAGTGCCATACGTGATACACGCTTGGGCGATCATGTCTCGAAAGAGACATGACTGACTGGGTAGAACATTATCCCGCAGTAGGTTGCCATTGCTTTCTGCGGTAGACTGGTTGCCGACCAAGGCTATAGAACCTAATCTGTCCTGTTATTTAACCCATAACGGGAAGGAAGAGACGGATTAATACCTTTCCTAAGGGTATTTGCGCGTAAGTGAATACAATGGATTCAACTGGAATTCGAACTCGGCTCCCCGGTTTCTCGTTCCGAGCCGATATCCACTGTACCACAACGCCAGTAAAAGATAACTCTGAATTCAAATCCGATTGGTTGGAAAAGACAACATGTTAACCTAGCCAGTAACTGATCTGCTTGAAAGAAAAAAACTGATTTACAAATTTCTCTGCTTGTTAACTCTACCCATATATGAGTACATCTTCTTTTATGTGCCGTGTCATTTCAGGACGCAGGCGATCATCGCTTTCCGAATCTCCCTATCCCTGGTGGCTCTTAGCAAGCTTTCTCCTGATACACCACGCAACCCTCGTTCCGTCATCCACCTGATCAGGTCCTTCAAATATGTTATCCGATGCTTTATCATGTCTCTTTTTCTCTCTATCTGGCCTGTTAGTATCAGGTTCTCCAAGCCCTCCTTCCTCATTGCATGTCCCTGGAACTTTAGCGGTTTATTCTTGATGCTTAGTATTGATTTCCTTTTCGTTTCTATCCTTTCCAAAACTTTATCATTGCTCACATTCTCGGTCCATGATATCCGCAGCATCCTTCTGTAGAACCACATTTCAGTTGCTTCAAGTCTTTCCTTCATCTTTGATGATATTGTCCAGCATTCACTGCCATATTGAAGAACCGACATCACATAGCAATCCAGTACTCTCTTCGTTGTTTCTAGCGAAATTGTCCTGTTTTTTAATATTTTACTCAACTTCTGGAATACTTCTTTCGCCATGTCAATTCGCCTTCGCACTTTCCGTCTTCCGGAAACCGCATCCTAAACAGGAAACAAGGGATGAGCCTATTCACCTGTTCAATAGACGTGGGTGGGATGTGAACCGGGCGATAGTTTAGTCTATCTACTCCAATTGAAAAAAAAAAGTGAGAAGATTGGAAAAGAGAAAACCGGAAACCGCATCCCAAACTGGAAACAAGGGATGAGCCTCTTCACCTGTTCAGTAGACGTGGGTGGAGTGTGAACCGGGCGATAGTTTAGTCTATCTACTCCAATTGAAAAAAAAGTGAGAAGATTGGAAAAGAGAAAACCGGAAACCGCATCCTAAACAGGAAACAAGGGATGAGCTTCTTCACCTGTTCAATAGACGAGGGTGGAGTGTGAACCGGGCGATAGTATAGTCTATGTACTCCAATTGAAAAAAAGTGAGAAGATTGGAAAAGAGAAAATCGGAAACCGCATCCTAAACAGGAAACAAGGGATGAGCTTCTTCACCTGTTCAATAGACGAGGGTGGAGTTTGAACCGGGCGATAGTATAGTCTATTTACTCCAATTGAAAAAAAGTGAGAAGATTGGAAAAGAGAAAACCGGAAACCGCATCCTAAACAGGAAACAAGGGATGAGCCTCTTCACCTGTTCAATAGACGTGGGTGGAGTGTGAAAAATGTTTGTACCTGCTTGATTTTAGTATTCTCCACCTGTATTTGGCATTTTGGGCCGCCCTTTTTGCTGATGACCATGCCTTCGGTTTTCTTGTAGTCCTTTCTTGTCACTCTTTTCAGCATGACTAAACGGGAAAACAATGATGTAATGAAGCAGTTATCTTTCTACACTTCTAAAAACAAAAGGTTTGAAATCAAACTTCATCGATATTAGATGTCTGTTCAGCACGTTTTTCCATGCTGCTTAGGAGGGAGTGAGTGAGTTTTGTTTAATGGCATATCAACCTCTGTGGGTCATTCAATGCCAAAAAGGTGTGTTTTTAAGGGTTTTTTTTTTTTAAATATTCGGTTATAATGAGAATTTAGTCAGATTTTTATGAAAATATTTTATATTCTTTTTTTTATTTTAGAAAACTCAAAATATCTTCTAGTTTTGTATTCAAAAATGTTTTGCTGAGAATAATTTTTTCTTTCAAAAATGTATTATGGTAATATCATTTTCTTTAAAAATGTGTACTTTTCTATAAAATTCTACTTTTTTATTTCTATAAAATTTTCTATAAAATTCTACTTTTTTATTTCTATAAAAGTGTATTTTTATACTTTCATAGTGTTTTGATCCCATTTTAGAGGTTAACTATTTTCCCATAGTTGGGACACTAACAGGTGCTACCACTCCAGGTCAGGGTGGACCTGGGAACAACAGCAATTAAAAGGTGGTTCCATATTCCTCACAACCTCCCAATCAGAGGCCTTGCTGCCGGATGTAGTTTATCGTCATGTCCAGGACCACCATGCTACTAAGGAAATTTTTTGACTGTTCACTTCACCTGCGTTGATTACGTGTCATTCATAATAAGGTTTTGACCAAAAAACATTTGATGAAAAAGTCTTAGTGTTGCATTGCAAAGACGAACTCTGGGTAGAATAATTAACTGATATGTTTAATTAGGAACTAACTGATAAAGTTAATTAACTCATATATCAAGGGCTTCTTAGATTTAGTTCCAAACTGACAGTGACCGGATTGTATTTGTTGTGTATACTGATACCCACTTTTCCGTGGTGTATATATTTCAGTACCCTTACCCTCAATCAATACATGCCACTGCGAATAGCACCGATATATATATATCAGTCAGTCAGTTAAGTGCCATACGGGGAAACACGCTTGGGCGATCATGTCTCGAAAGAGACATGACTGACTGGGCACAAGATTATCCCGCAGTACGTTGTCATTGCTTTCTGCGGTAGATTGGTTGCCGACCAAGGCTATAGAACCCAATCTATCCTGTTATTTAACCCATAACTGGAAGGAAGAGACGGATTAATACCTTTCCCAAGGGTATTTGCGCGTAAGTGAATGCAATGAATTCAACTGTAATTTGAACTCGGCTCCCCGGTTTCTCGTCCCGAGCCGATATACACTGCACCACAACGCACATTATATATATATATATATATATATATATATATATATATATATTAATCACATCACCCCGAGGAAGGCGGTAACGCCACTGATGTGCATGGGGCTACGTAAGAGTGAAAAGATTGGAAAAGAGAAAGCCGGAAACCACATCCTAAACATAGAACAAGAGATGAGCTTTTTCACCTGTTCAATAGACGTGGGTAGAGTGTGAACCGGGCGATAGTTTAGTATATCTGCTCCAATGTTACAGCCATTATGGAAGAAAACAAGATGAACAAGGAAAAATAAAAAAACGACCGACCAGTTTCAATCCCAACCTCTTCAGGGTCATCTGGGAAAGTTATTTCAGCGAAAATGGAGGAACAAGTAAAAAATGGAGGGAATTATTTTCCTCTTTTATTCCGTTTCCTGTAAACTGATAATATTAAAATTAAAAAAAATGTTTTCTTAATACTTTACTCAGCTTCTGGAATGCTTCTTCGCCATGCCAATTCGCCTTCGAATCTCTGTGTCGCACTTTCCGTCTTCTGATATAACACTTCCCAGGTATTTAAATTTTTGTACCTGCTTGATTCTAGTATCCTCAACCTGTATTTGGCATTTTGGGCTGCCTCAGTTGCCAATAATTGGTTAAATAACTCTCTTCTTTGTTTCTAGTAAAATTATCCTTTGTTTTAATACTTTAGTCAACTTCTGGAATGCTTCCTTCACCATGCCAATTCACCTTCGGATCTCTGTGGTTCACTTTCCGTCTTTTGTTAGAACACTTCCTAGGTATTTAAATTTTTAAAAATAATTTTTCAAAATTTTTTATTTATTTATTTATTTTTTTACTCTTAAAATATACAGGATAGCATGACGTGTGAAGTACTTACATGAATTGTACAACGATAGCTCGTACACGGGAATTTCACTTGAGGTCGAATGTGAGTCTTGGCACTGTTATTTTCTCAAGGCACGGGTGGGGGCTCTTCTCGAAGAGACATCCGTTCATTGTCGCTGGTGTTAGTTCAAGTTTGGATTAGTGGTGATAGAATGTAACCAGTTTGGTGTCAGAAATATTTAATGCAACCAGCGAGTTTTTTCCCCGACTGGGAATTTAGTGCTGGGTCGGAAGAGAGATCAGCTCTCAATTTCTGATCGTCAAGAATTTTGAAGTTGCGCCGGTATAACGGCGTATCATCGGTAAAGACGTTTAAAATGATAGGGATATATTCTTAGGTAGATCATTTATATAAATCAGAAAGGGTATGATCAAAGAAATTATCAATAGAAGACGCCTGCAGTAACCTCGGGACATGAGCCGTTAATAAATACTTTCAGTGGTTTTCATGTTAAAAAATATTTTATAATAGAAAAAAAAACCTTTCAGTGATTCCATAGCTAGTAAGATTGTGTAGCAAACGTTTGTATCGCATCCTGTCGAAGGTTTTCGAGATATCTAATACTACGTTCCTTGTGATATATGTGTCTTCGAAGGCTTCACTAATTCTTTTTGTAGTGGTTTCAGCAGTGTATCGAGCTGATTGAAACCCATACTGCTCGTCGCGCAAAGTGTTTTTCTTATCCAGGTGCTTGACAGCCTCCTTGTTTATAATTCCCTTAAAAACTAACTGGTGATACTGAAGATACCAATGGGTCTGCACTGGGCGGGAAAGGATTGGTTGTGCGTGTCATTGAATATTGAGAATATACTTAGGAAACTTCCATATGCGGGAAGAATATATCTCCTTCAAGCAATGTTTAAATAACTTTACTAGAATCATGGATACTTCTGGGTTGATATTAGTTGAGATTTTTCATAAGTCTGGATATAATTCTCATATATATATATATATATATATATATATATATGTGTGTGTGTGTGTGTGTGTGAGGTGTTTGGATTTAGAAGCTACAAAAATACTTCTAGGTTGATATTCTTAACGGCAACTAATGGAATTTTATCCGACCTAGTGGCTGTTCCCGTGCTCGAGGTTTTTGATAAGTCTGGAGATTTTTCATATATATATATATATATATATATATATATATATATAAGCAAGCGGTGTAGGTATAGAAGAGTCCAAAGGAGTATCCTGTACATGAAGTGGTAGGATAACTTTCTAAAAGAGCTCTAAATATGTATGTATATAAATACATATAGAGCAAATATAAGAAAAATTAAGGCAAACACGTTATTTCATGGTAAATCGGAAGTGTGACCTATTTCAGGCGAACCATCATCAGCTCCCGTCCTTATTGTACAGACGATTTTAGATTCTTGTAAAATCTTCTGTACAATAATGACGGAAGCTGATGATGATGGTGTGTGTGTGTGTGTGTGTGTGTGTGTGTGTGTGTGTGTGTGTGTGTGTGTGTGTATTTAAACAGCAAATGTTTTTTTCAAACATGTCAGATTAAATAAATTGCAAACATAGTGTTTGCTTATTTTTAATAATTCTCGATTCAGATTCTCGAGGAAATATGCATTAAAACACTTAAACCGTCAATTAATAGAATCAGCTATGAATATTGTAGTAATGTTCTAAAATATTAGTAAAAAGAACAGTTTTTTCATGTTTTAACACATGCATGACCATGACATTACAACACACACACACAAAAAAAAATCGCATGTTGGATAATTTTCACGTTCTAATGAACGCTAGCAATTTCCCAAATATTATGTTTGAAGCAGAAAAAAATTACAGTAATTATTTACAGCACAATTTTACGGTTACATTTTTTGCCATAACTTACAACCCTGAAGATGACCTCGGAAAGAGGTTGAATCTACCTGGGTACCTTGAGAAATGAATGATAATAACATCTGTCAAACTTACACCTCATTTCTGACATCTTTCAATTATAAGGCGCGAAAGATTATCCATGAGTATGAACGGATTTTATTAAAAATAAGAAAATATAGTGTTTGCAAATTATTTAATCTAACACACACAGACACACACTTTATATATATATATATATATATATATATATATATATATATATATATGAGGTGTTTCGATTTAGAAGGTACAAAAATAAAAACCAAAATACAGTGTTTAAAGTTTGTAAATATTCGAAATGCCATAACTTTTGATCTATTTGAAATAAATCACTCATTTTTCTGTTTTTACATGCAAAAGCTCCCATTTACACTTAAATGATTTTCACATGCATGGTGGAAAGTACCTTCTTGTACTGAAGACCTCGTATATGAATGATAGTATAAGAAACAAATAGGAAAAGTTTTAAACATGTTTCGACTTTAATAAAGCCTTACCAGTAGAATGAAAACAGGGGGAAAAATAAATTCTTCCATCTTTTTTTTTATATGTTTGTCTTGTTTGGGTTTCATTGCCTAAGCAAACATCACCTGCATCTGTCTTGTCAAGCCGCGTTCCGATGTATAATTGATCGGTATGGACAGAGCACACGAGTAGTGACGATCTTTTGGAGAAAACTGAATGCATGGTAACCAGTAAAAACAGGGTAAAATGACAGCTACAAGTCGGGAAGACTAAAATCAAGCAGGTGCAGAAATTTAAATATCTGGGAAGTGTTGTAACAGAAGATAGAAAGTGCTACACTGAGATCCGAAGGCGTATTGGCATAGCCAATGGTTCATTCCAGAAGATGAATGGAATATTTGGAGACAGGAAGATTCCACTTGAAACAAAGAAGTGAGTCCCAGACTGTTATGCGATATCAATATGGCAGCGAATTCTGGACAATATCATCAAAGATGAAAGAAAGACTTGAAGAACCCGAAATGTGGTTCTACAGAAGGATGATGAGGATACTATGGACAGAAAATGTGAGCAATGACGAGGTTTTGATTAGCACGAAAAGGAAACTGATATTTAACATCAGGAAAAGACAGCTGACAGTTTTTAACGTCATTCTGGGTTTGTTTTTTGTTATATGTTTGGTTCAAATCCGTGAATTTGGCTTGCTCAAACTACAAAAAAGATTAAATTAAAATGATACATTGCTGATTGCTGATTGCAGACACGTAAAGGAAACTACAAGACCTCCGACAGAAGGTATCGGTGGAGAGTGACAAAAAAGGACTACAAATAAACTTTCAGAAAACTGAATGCCTGATCATCAGCAAAAGGTGCAACCCAAAATGCCAAATACAGGTGGGGGATACCAGAATCAAGCAAGTACAAAAATTTAAATACCTAGGAAGTGTTCTAACAGGAGATAGAAAGTGCGACACAGAGATCCGAAGGCGAATTGGCATGGCAAAGGACGCGTTCCAGAAGCTGAGCAAAGTAGTAACAGACAGGAAAATTTCCCTAGAAACAAAGAAAAGAGTGCTGGATTGCTATGTGATGTCAGTTCTTCAATACGGCAGTGAATGCTGGACAATATCATCGAAAATGAGGACAAAAATTGAAGCAGCGGAAATGTGGTTCTACAGAAGGATGCTGCGGATATCGTGGACTGAGCATGCAAGCAACGATGAGGTGTTAGAAAGAATGGCAATAAAAAGGAAATTGATGCTGAGCATCAGGAAGAGACAACTGAAGTTCCTGGGACATGCAATAAGGAAGAAGAGCTTAGAGAACCTGATACTGACTGGCCAGATAGAAGGAAAGAGAGACAGAGGAAGGTAGCGGATAACATATTTGAAGGGCCTGATCAGGTGAGTGACGGAACTGGGTTTGCGAGGTGTAACAGGAGCAAACATACTAAGAGCCACTAGGGATATGGAGATTCGGAAAGCGATGATCGCCTACGTCCTGAAAGGACGCGCCACATAGAAGAAGAAGAATCAGTAAAAAGAGTAGCCTAAAATGCCAAATCCACGTAAGCAGGGGTGGGTGGGTGGCTAAAATAAAACAGGTACTAGAAATTTAAATCCCTGGGAAGTTTTCTAACAGAAGAGTGAAAGTGCAACATAGAGATCCGAAGGCGTATTGGCGTGGCCAAGGATTCATTCCAGAAGATGAATAGAATATTTGGAGACAGGAAGATTTCACTTGAAACAAAGAAGAGAGTCCCAGACTGTTATGCGAAATCGGCTTTTTAATATGGCAGCGAATTCTGGGCAATCTCATCAAAGATGAAAGAAAGACTTGAAGAACCAGAAATGTGGTTCTACAGAAGGCTGTTGAAGATATCATGGACGGAACAAGTGAGAAACGACGAGGTTTTGGAGAGGATGGACCCAAAATGGAAACCGATACTCAACACCAGTAAAAGACATTTGGAATTTTTGGGACATTTAATGAGGAAGGAGGGCTTGGAAAACCTGATGCACACTAGACGGATAGAGAGGAAGAGGGACAAAGGAAATCAGTGCACAATAAATCTGAGAGAATTGAACATGAATGGTGGAGCGTATATTTGTAGGGATAGAAAATTAAGAATTAAAATCAAGCTCCTTCTTCACTTTCACAAAACTTCACAATGACGTGAGAAATCCTGTTTTTTTCTCAAAGAGAAAAAGGATTGATCATATGCTTAAAGAAACCAGATTTATTAAGTAGGTGTTAAATTGATTTTTGACCAATGGGAGTGACTTCCAAGACCAAAAGGGACTTCGCGAGGAAGTGCGAAATTCATGCAAATTTAAATGACGTCGTCGTTAGTCAAGCAGCGAGAAAGACAAAAGTAAAACGTAACTTCAAATCCGAGAAAGACAAAAGTAAAATGTAACTTCAACTTCAAATCGACCCGAAGATAACGTCAGGTCGCACCTTGTTCTCTTTCTCCTTCTATCTCGTGTACTGATTCCTTTTACTTCTTCTTCTTCTTCTTCTTCTTCTTCTTCGTCTTCTTCTCCAGCCAAGGACATTCCTACTGAATACATACATACGTACGTACGCATATACTCTTTCAACAATTACTATTACGAACATTTATTTAACAAATCTTGATAACTTTAACTTTCTCATTGCACATGAACTCTACCCTTAACCTCTTAATAATGTTTCTAAACTTATTTATAAATGTAATTTTGTACTATAAGCGTATAATATAATAGACAGAGGGAAGCCACATCCCACCGATGAGAAAGTGGCTGGAGTCGAGCTGCCAAGTCGGAACCTAACACGTTACAGATTCTCCTTTGGAGCCTATCGAAAACACTGAGAAAAAGAGCTTGGGGACCTGACCATATATGACAGAAGTATAGATGGTTGATTTGTATATGTGCAAATATTAGGTTGTCCCAAAAGTTCGTAAACACTTGCAAAAAATTGAAATTTTACTCGCAAAAACAACAAAAAATATTGCTAAAAATAAACACCATCATTTTCAAAGACTTTCTGCTATCGATCTGCAAGCTTTCGGATCTGGTCAAAGTACCATTCAGCCGGCTGCGAATCAAAGAATTCTTGACACGCTTTCTCAACTTCATCAAACGAGTCGAATCGGCGGCCTTTCAGAAAGTGTTGCATTGAGCAGAAAATGCCGTAATCTGATGGAGCACAGTCAGGACTGTAGGCTGGATGTGGCAGAACCTCAACGTTGTGCAGCTCTTCAAACTTGTCTTTGGTCTTCCTGGCGGTGTGCATCAAAGCGCGCTTTCGGTTGATCAGAGCCGGGTACTTTTGCTTCAACTTTTCGTAGACCCGCTCAAGTTGCTGATATTAAAGTTCGGCACTGATGGCACGACCATTCGGAACCGACTCAAAATGCACGATTCCTTCAAAGTTAAATCCAAACGCACAACATGACTTTCTTGCCGAATCGATCTTGTTTTGGAACCGACGGTGTCTTTTGTCTTTTCTGGACCCATCGCTTGTCTCGATTGTGCTGGACCAGATGAACCCAATTCGCAAGTGTTTAAGAACTTTTGGGACAACCTATGTTTAAATTTCTCATTGAACACGAACTCTCCCCTTAACCTCTTAATAATGTTTCTAATTGGACATTAACTCTATATTAACATATTATATATATATTATATTATTATATATATATTATATTATATTATATTAACCTTATACTTGCCTTTTAATTAATTTCTGTTTTAACATTAAAACTGTATATTTTATCCTTACACTATTCCACACATTCCAACCTGCTACCAATCAACCTTCTGATGAAAATTTAATAATAATTTAATAATAATAATTTAATAAATAATAATTTAATAATAAAAATTTAATTTAATAATTTAATTTAATAATAATTTAATTTAAATAAATAATTTAATTTAATAATAAAAATTTAATAATAATTTAATAATAATATTTAATAAATAATATTTAATAATAAAAATTTAATAATAATTTAATAATAATATTTAATAAATAATATTTAATAATAAAAATTTAATAATAATTTAATAATAATATTTAATAAATAATATTTAATAATAAAAACTTAATAATAATTTAATAATAATATTTAATAAATAATATTTAATAATAAAAACTTAATAATAATTTAATAATAATATTTAATAAATAATATTTAATAATAAAAATTTAATAATAATTTAATAATAATATTTAATAAATAATATTTAATAATAAAAATTTAATAATAATTTAATAATAATATTTAATAAATAATATTTAATAATAAAAACTTAATAATAATTTAATAATAATATTTAATAAATAATATTTAATAATAAAAACTAATAATAATAATAATAATAATAATTTAATAAATAATAATTTAATAATAAAAATTTAATAATAATTTAATAATAATAATTTAATAAATAATAATTTAATAATAAAAATTTAATAATAATTTAATAATAATATTTAATAAATAATATTTAATAATAAAAATTTAATAATAATTTAATAATAATATTTAATAAATAATATTTAATAATAAAAATTTAATAATAATTTAATAATAATATTTAATAAATAATATTTAATAATAAAAATTTAATAATAATTTAATAATAATATTTAATAAATAATATTTAATAATAAAAATTTAATAATAATTTAATAATAATATTTAATAAATAATATTTAATAATAAAAATTTAATAATAATTTAATAATAATATTTAATAAATAATATTTAATAATAAAAATTTAATAATAAGAGTAATGATAATTCTGCATCAATCCTGTAAGCAGTAAGGAGTTGGGTTATGTCTGACACAAGGCCGAATCAAAGAAACATTAACCAGCTCCCTATAGCTTCATATTTAGTGAAATAAATGCAGAAGAAGTAGGGAGAAGTGGAGGGCTATGATCGCCTGCGTCCTGAAAGAATACGACTCGTAGATGATGATGATAACAATCATTGTTTATCTCTGCGTAATTTGAATGATCTAAACTTATTTATAAATGGAACTTTGTGTGTGTCTGTGTGTGTCCGTTACCTATAGACTCCGAAACGGCTGAACCGATTTTCTTGAAAATTTACACAGTTGTACTATAAGCGTCTGCTAGTATTCTTAGCTAGATTTTGTGTCGAGGTACCCCAGATAAATATCGAAAATCGATAATCGAAAAAATCGGGTTATAGAAGGAGTGATCCGATTTTAATCAAATTTCATCCAGTCATAGACAGACATAAGAAACGATATTCAGAAGTTTCAAGGTTGCAGTTCTTACAATAGTGCAGAAAACTTTGATATCGATAGCAGGAAATCAAAATTTGACTCACATCAATTCATTTTTCTTTCAGTCTACGGTTTCGCTTAACTGGAAACAACTATTGCTTTTTAGTCTTTCGTGCCAACGTCTAAAGAGTCTGAGTTCCAGGACCATGGATTAGTTTTAAAGCTTAAATTACACCCGATCAACGCCGGGCTATATTGCTAGTAATGTATATTTGCTTGTATGTTCATGCGTGTATATGTGTATGCGCCTCTAGTAGGTACATTTGTGTTTGGTGATTGTGCACATGTTGACCTTGGAATGTTTACACAAAAATTAGAAACAGGAAAATTTTCTTTTTATCTCCCCCCGTCACGTTTCATTCTCCGATGAAGCTGGAATATAAGCGAAATATGTTACATTTATTAACGTTATCTAATTTTTCTGTACCCTATCAATATGTCTCATTTGAACCCGGGATTGATTTATATTTGATCCCAAATTATATATATATATATATATATATATATATATATATATATATATATATATATCAGGTACATGACATCAGTAATTACTCAGGGCAGTTAGAGTGTGACCTTTATGCAGTAAATCTGCAAAAATAAAATATTTAAAATTTTATGCATAATAATCAGCGTAACCTTTCAAATTTATAGGAATTCAGTGCACCCTGCACTAGAAATGGAAAATATAGTTGCTAATCTGCTTTATTTTATCTTACTGATCTGCTGGTTCTCTTGACTACCCAGTCAGCCCATCTCTAATATATATATATATATATATATATATATATATATATATATATATATACAGAGTTCCTCAGAAGTTGCGCATTATCCAGATGTTTATAACAATACATATTAATATCAATTTTATTGATCATAATCATAACAGATGCTCAAATTGTTTGTACGGATGGAATTTCTGTGGTTTAAGAATACGACGTACTGATGATTTGCTAACCGTTAGCTCATGGCTTTCTTTTTTTAATCATTTCACCCCGAGCAAGGCAGAAACGCCACTGATGTGCAGGGGGCTACATAATTGTAAAAAGATTAATTAGAAAAGAGTGAGGAGTACAAACTAGTTAGAAAGGAACAATAGAAAGCTGAGAAAGCAGGTGCGATGACAGATACATAGGTGGAGAGAAAGGGAAGGTTATACAGGGGTGGGGAAAGAGCTAGAGTCCAGTGGTTAGTAGATGAGTATTGACTTTGCATTTAAATTCCTGGAGGTTGTAGCCGTCAGGAAAGCAAGAATACGGGAGCGAGTTCCATAGGCGGGAAGTGCAAGAGAAGAAGCTGTAGGAGTAGAATTGCCGTCTGTATTTGGCTAACCTGACTGTGAATGGGTGGGACCCAGTTGCCAGTCTGGTTGCACGAGTAAACACCTGTTGAGGAGGCATCAGAGACTTAAGTTCGTCTGAGCAGAAGCCATGAAAGTATTTATAGAACAGACAAAGGGAGGCCACATTTCGACGATGGGAAAGTGTCTGTAGTCGAGCCGCCAGATCAGTACCTAGCTTATTTTCCTTACTGAGTTCACGGGGCTTCTAGCAACATTCGCCAGAACCATGCGGATGTTACTTCATCAGTTGCACTCTTTCGTCAACCACATCTCTCACGGTCAGCAACTAATCCAGTTTCTTGGAAGCGTTTGATTAAACGACAGACAGTGGTATGGCTCAATGGTTTTTCTCGCTCAGGATGATTGCAGTTGAATTCTTGAGCCACAAAGCGGTATGTTGCCCCATCTCTTCCAAACATAAAAAAACAATTTAACTCTTTCTTGTACTGTTAGTTTCTCACCCATATCAGAAACAGAAAAAAAATAGTATATATTGCTCGACTTCTGGGACAGCCAATATGTATACATTCACAGAGTCATCCGCCGACAGACCTGTTTCGCTGCATCACAGCTCATCAGTACGGTTAGCTATCCAAGTGCTTTTAGCCAGGATGAACACTTGACTGAATTGACATCAGTCGGCGATTTTACCTCTGAGCTATGAACGTTAGGTAGAAGAAGGTATACTTTTAGCGTGTGATATATCATGTAAACATACATCAGTAGCTAAGAGTGTTCTAATTCATTACTGAATGAACGATGCGTAAATGTTAATAATAATAATAATAATAATAATAATATAAATAATAGTGATTATATATATGTTTTGTTACGTGTTAAGTGTAACAAAAGAAAAAAAGGGATTAACCAAAACTCAGAGATAAATCACAAACAATATATTTAATTTACGAAAACATTAAATAAAAATATTTACAAATGTACAGTTTTTGCATTCAAAAAGAAAAACAGTGTTTACTATTGGTAAGCAAAGTGTTACAAAGGAGAAGGAAGGTGTAAAATATGTTTATATAAATATATATATATATATATATATATATATATATATATATATATATAATATTTATTCAGAAATTATAACATGGATAAGTTACAATATCACTACAAAATTAGATATTTTGTTTCGACACTTCTTGTGTCTTGCCAAGTGATGTGGTTTATTTTAAATTCAATTGAAAATAAACCACATCAAATAAAATTTAAAAATATAATGAATTTAAAATAAACCACATCACTTTAAAAGACACAAGAAGTGTCGAAACAAAATAGCTACTTTTGTCATGATATTGTAACATACCCATGATATAATTTCTGAATAAATATTATTAGCTCTACTTTGTATTGAGCACTTTTTTAAAAATAGTGTTTCTTTGGATAATGAATATTATTCCACCCATACTTATATATATATATATATATATATATATATATATATATATAAAGACTTTTTTTTTTGAGTCGGAGAATATGTTTGAGTTGACATTCATTTGTTTTTATTTGTTTAAACAGAGAGATGAATATAAATCGGCCTAGTACAAAATGTCCTGAGAAAGAAAAAAAAATCGACAAATTAGTAATGACTCGCTTTTCCTACAGTAGAAGTTTCCTAGATAAAAAAAGAATGAATCCAGATTCGATTCTTGTCGAAAGGAACATCGTTGATACCAATATGACTCTTTAAGAAATGGTCTCCAGCTAAGAACTTATTTTTCATGGCTATATAATTATAAAAAAAAAATTTTATACTATTATAATGTGGATATAAAGAGAGGGATCGGTTTTACATTACATTCAATATATAAACTGATCCCTCACTTCATGGCCACATTTATCTTTCTCTTAATCACTTCCAGATCACCCTCCTATAACCTGTCCCTCTTTCTCAAAACTTTCCTCCTATGTAACCCCTGCAAAACAGTGGCATTAAAATGCCTTGCTTGGGGCGATATGACTATAAAAAAATATATAAATTGCTCTATCTGACTATTGCTGCGACAAGTACGAAAATACAAACCGCAGAGAAACTGACGAAAGCTTATAGGTTTCATTGGTACCGTATTCCTCCAAGAACGTCCTTAGTTTCACTCAGTGATCTGCGCGTCTGGGGCTTAGAAATAAATTATCATCTTACCTATTCTTCTGAATCATCGCTTTCTCAAATAATAGAAAGTTTTAAGTCCTTTTTAATAATTTGAACGCTATGTATATCGACTTGGGGAACTTCTATTCCCTTTACACACGTATCTAAATCTAAGCTTATTTATAAATTGAACTTTGTCTATGTGTGTGTCTGTGTGTGTGCGTGTCCGTTAACTATAGATTCCGAAACGGCTGAACCGATTTTCTTGAAAATCTACACAGTTGTACTATAAGCATCTGCGAGTGTTCTTAGCTACGTTTTGTGTCGAGGTACCTTCGATAGATATCGAAAATCGATAATCGAAAAAATGGGGTTATAGAAGGAGTGGTCCGATTTTAATCAAATTTCATACACTCATAGACAAAGACATGAGAAACAATATTCAGAAGTTTCAAGGTTGCAATTCTTACAATAGTGCAGAAAATCGATAACATATATATATATATATATATATATATATATATATAAATGGCAAGATGTTTGTGTGTGTGTCTGTTTATCTGTCTGTAGGTCTGTATTTTTTTCAGCCCTTTTATTTTAGTTTTTGCTTCGGGTTTGGCTCTAAGTAGGTATAATTGTAGTTCTTAGTCTCAGCCATGATACCATTTACTCAAAGGGCTTATTTGATATCGATACCAGGAAATCAAAATTTGACTTACATCCATTCATTTTTCTTTCAGTCTACGGTTTCGCTTTAACTGGAAACAACTATTGCTTTTTAGTCTTTCGTGCCAACGTCCAAAGAGTCTGAGCTCCAGGACCATGGATTAGTTTTAAAGCTTTCATTACACCCAAGCAACGCCGGGCTATACTGCTAGTAGATAGATAGATAGATAGATAGATAGATAGATAGATAGATAGATAGATAGATATAAAACATGCTGATATATGAGTGAAGTTTAACAGACTAAGATACTTAGCAAGAAACAATGCAGTTATTATTAAGCAGTTATTATTAATCCATGGAAATTTTCACAGTCCTAGCATCATTTCTTCACAATCAGCCTATGAATACTTCAACCTACCATCGGACCTAGAAAGAAACAATGCAGTTAAGATAAGTTCAAGCTAATGCATGCAAGGTTTCAGGGCTCTAGCATCACTCCTTCAAAATCTGCCTATGAATGTTTCAGCCGACAGTCTCACAAAGAAACAATGCTGTTATTAATAAGATAAGTTGAATTTAATACTTGACAAGTTTCACGACTCTAGCATCACTCCTTTGTAATCAGCCTATGTATGTTTCAACCCACAGTCGTACCAAGAAAGAAACAATGCAGTCATTAATGAGGTAGGTTGAAATTAATGCGTGCAAGCTTTCACAGATAGAGTAATCTCGTTCAGTGTCAGCCTATGAACATTTCAGCTCATTCATCAATGATTATTTTTCTTTATATCTAATTTCATTTTTCTATCGTTTAATTGCTTTCTTTATTGTTCGTTTTCGAGGGTATGTCTTATTTTCGGTCGTCTATTTCCACACCGCTGATTGCAGACACGGAAAGAAACTACAAGACCCCCTACAGAAGGTAGCTGAAGAGAGTGACAAAAAGGACTGCAAATAAACTTCAAGAAAACCAAATGTATATTCATCAGCAAAAAGAGCAGCCCCTAATGCCAATTACAGGTGGGGGACACAAAAATAAAGCAGGTAAAAAAATTTAAATGCCTGGGAGCTGTTCTAACAGAAGACGGAATGTGTGATACAGAGATCCGAAGGCGATTTGGAATGGCGAAGTATGTGTCCCAGAAGTTGAGTAAAGTATTAAGAAACAGGACAATTTCGCTAGAAACAAAGAAGAGAGGACTGGATTGCTATGTGATGTCAGTTCTTCAATATGGCAGTGAATGCTGGACAATATCATCAAAGATGAAGGAAAGACTTGAAGCAACTGAAATGTGGTTCTACAGAAGAATACTGGATGTAAAGTGGGGGATCAATTCAATATTACAATCAATATATAAACTGACCCCTCACTTTGTGGTCACAGCAGTTTCTATACATTTATATTCCTGAGATCCAAAAGCACAAGGAAGCATTCCAGAAGTTGAGTAAAGTGTTAAGAAACAGGACAATTTCACTAGAAACAAAGCGGAGATGACTGGATTGCTATGTGATGTCAGTTCTTCAATATGGCAGTAAATGCTGGACAACATAAACAAAGATGAAGGAAAAACTTGAAGCAACTGAAATGTGGTTCTACTGAAGGATGCTGCGGATATCGTGGATCGAGTATGTGAGCAATGACCAGGTTTTGGAAAGCAAATTAATATTGAGCATCAGGAAGAGACAACTGATGTACCTGGGACATGCAATAAGGAATGAAGGCTTGGAGAACCTGATACTAGAAAGAAAAGAGACAGGGAAAGCAGCGGATAACTTATTTGAAGGGCCTGAGCAGGTGGATGACAGAACGGGATTTGTGTGGTGTTACAGGGAAAAGTGTGCTAAGAGCCACCAGGAATAGAGAGACCTGGAGTGCTATGATCGTCTACGTCCTGGAAGGACAAGGCACATAGAAGAAGAAGATTTCTACACCACATACCTAATTGAATTTTGAGAACATCAAAAACAAGCAGATACATTCTTCATTAGATTGTATTTTACGCCTTATCAACCTTGCGTTAGTTACTTAATTCTGAAACATGCTTTCCTATTACGAGAAAAGTTTCTAATTTTGAACAATTTAAAAAAAAATGATTTTAAAATACATTTACAATTTAACTATTTAAACCCACTTTTTAACCCGTAGCTGAGAGGAAAGAAATGGATTCATACCTTTGTCAAAGATATTTACACGTAAATAAACGTAACGAACCCGACCGGAATTTGAACTCAGCTCTCCGACTTCTGATTCTAAGCAATTAACAGTTACACCACACGCATATCTAAGCTACCAGCACCTATTATTTCCAAGCGGTCAACTATCTAGATAGTGAGGAAGCACCTCGTATCTTAACTTCCGTGACCACAAGAGACCTGAAATGATTATGTCTAACGTTCTTAATAAGTAGCTGACCTATTAGACTGGTTCTGTTTTCTGACAATACATTCTATAATTGCATAGCTGATAGTTAGTCTTTTCTTCTTGCTTTTCTTTTACAACAGTTAGTTTAATAATTATCTTAGCAAACGATTGCGCTTTTTTAGACTATCGTATTTATTACTTATTAACAATTTATTTCGGAACTATTGATCGATGTTCAAATCTCGATCTGTCTTGGCTATTGAATTTCGTTTTACGATTTTAAACTCCCACATCATCGGATACACATGACCCTCCACCCAAGATCTACCTGCGCCTCATTAGTTCACTTACATAATCGGAGATACCCAGATATTAGATGTATCTCTTTAAAAACCCCTGGGCGTTTATGTACAGGCTGGGCCCTAAACATAAACGATCTTTCCAAATACACGCACACACACACACACACACACACACACACACACACACACACACACACACACACATCAACTATCGAGTTGTGTCGTACATACGAGCATCACGCTCAAAAGTAGTCGGGTATGTCATTTAGTTTTAGCTAGCGAAGAGAACGGAAGAGAACGTCGTCGTTACGACACCATATAAGGTGTTCTCTGCTGTGACGTCATGCATTGATCAATAAAAATTACTGTGCTGCCACCTACCGGCTACTTCTTGCAGCGTATGGACTTCCCCGCTGTGTACACGTGCTAGTGGAGTAAATAAATAAATAAATAAATAAATAAATGAAAAAGAAGCAAGAAGGTGGATACTTCATTGTAGCTTAATTGTAAAGAACGTCAGCAAAAGAAATAGATTGTAAAAAGTTTGCGAGGAAAAGGAGAGTCGGAGAGAAAATGGGATGACGAAGGAAGGAGAAGAGAATAGCAAATGTGTTAGGGTTGGGCGAGGAGCACAAATTGAATGATGGGAAAAGAAGAGCAAGGTGAAAAATGGGAAAAAGAAAAGCATTGTAAATGATAGGAAAAGAAGAGTAAAACGAATTGTAACAAAAAGAAAGCAATCTGAATAATTGCAAAACGAGAAGACGGGGAATGATGGAAAAAAGATGGACAATGTGAATTATGAGAAAAGGGAGCATTAGGAATAATATTAGAAGGAAAACAACATAATTGATAGAAAAGGAAAGCAAACATAATGATTGGAAAAGTTGAGTAAGAACAATGATGAAAAGTGGAGAGCAAGAGAAATGATGTAAAGGAAGAGCAAAGTGAATAACAGAAAAAAGAGAGTAAACTGAATGATGGGAAAAGGAAAGCAAATATAATGATTGGAAAAGGCGAGTAAGGATAATGATGAAAAGGGGAGAGCAAACATAATGATGGGAAAAGGCGAGTAAGGATAATGATGAAAAGTGGAGAGCAAGAGAAATGATGTAAAAAAAGAGCAAACTGAATAACAGAAACAAGAGAGTAAACTGAATGATGGGAAAAGGAGAGCAAACATAATGATTAGAAAAGGCGAGTAAGGATAATGATGAAAAGAGGAGAGCAAGAGAAATGATGTAAAAAAAGAGCAAACTGAATAACAGAAAAAAGAGTGTAAACTGAATGATGGGAAAAGGAGAGCAAACATAATGATTAGAAAAGGTGAGTAAGGATAATGATGAAAAGAGGAGAGCAAGAGAAATGATGTAAAAAAAGAGCAAACTGAATAACAGAAAAAAGAGAGTAAACTGAATGATGGGAAAAGGAGAGCAAACATAATGATTAGAAAAGGTGAGTAAGGATAATGATGAAAAGAGGAGAGCAAGAGAAATGATGTAAAAAAAGAGCAAACTGAATAACAGAAAAAAGAGAGTAAACAGAATGATGGGAAAAGGAGAGCAGGCACAATGAGAAAAGATGAGTAAGGATAATGATGAAAAGAGGAGAGCAAGAGAAATGATGTAAAAAAAGAGCAAAGTGAATAACAGAAAAAAGAGAGTAAACTGAATGATGGGAAAAGGAGAGCAAACATAATGATTAGAAAAGGCGAGTAAGGATAATGATGAAAAGAGGAGAGCAAGAGAAATGATGTAAAAAAAGAGCAAACTGAATAACAGAAAAAAGAGTGTAAACTGAATGATGGGAAAAGGAGAGCAGGCACAATGAGAAAAGGCGAGTAAGGATAATGATGAAAAGAGGAGAGCAAGAGAATTGATGTGAAAAAGAGCAAAGTGAATAACAGAAAAAAGAGAGTAAACTGAATGATGGGAAAAGGAGAGCAGGCACAATGAGAAAAGGCGAGTAAGGATAGTGATGAAAAGAGGAGAGCAAGAGAAATGGTGTAAAAAAAGAGCAAACTGAATAACAGAAAAAAGAGAGTAAACTGAATGATGGGAAAAGGAGAGCAAACATAATGATTAGAAAAGGCGAGTAAGGATAATGATGAAAAGAGGAGAGCAAGAGAAATGATGTAAAAAAAGAGCAAACTGAATAACAGAAAAAAGAGTGTAAACTGAATGATGGGAAAAGGAGAGCAAACATAGTGATGAGAAAAGGAAAATGTATAAAGTGTGGAAATCAAAAAGCTGGAAAGCAATATAATGAGTAACTAATCGTCGAAGAAAGATAAGGAAAAAGAGAGAGAATGAGAAGTATGAATTAGAACTGGATATATTATGGAAAGAAAGAAGAAAATTAATGTTCAATGAGGATTGACTGAATAAAAGAGAGAGAGAGAGAGAGAGAGTGAGAGTGAGAGAGTGTGTGTGTGAGAGAGAGAGGAAGAAAGAATCCAAAAGATCTACGATTTAGGATAAAGAGCTGAAGGCATAAATCATACAGAGATACGAAATGTAGGAGAGAGACAAACAAAAAAGTGATTGACAGGTGAATGAATCATGAAGAAAACTTTACAAAATGAAAAATAAATGAATAAAGAAAGAATGCGTAAAGGAAAAAAAATCAAAAGAATAGTGATAGGAACGAACGAATGAAGAAATAATGAGAGAAATAAGTTTATTGATATTTATTTGTATGCGAAAGCTGATTTGCTACATGCCCAGTAGATAATCTAGGAATTGGGGAAATTGATTTCTTTTAGGGAGAAACAAACGAAAAGGGAATGTTAGGAAGCGAAAGAAAAGAGAAAGTGGAAAAGAAAGAAGCAGTAAACGGTTGGAAGAATAAGAGAGAAAGATAAAAAAGAAATGAAGGAGAAGAAAACAATGAAAAAGCACGCAAAGTGAAAGGAAAAGAGAAAGAGGAAAAGTGAGGAAAGAGAAAGTAAGAAAGAACAGGGAAAATTAATTAATATAAAAAAAAAGAAAGAATAAGGAATAAGGGGAAAATCGGAAAGGGGGAAACAATGAAAGGTAAATTTTGGAAAGAAAAAGAAAAAGAAAAAGAAAAAGAAAAATGCGTAAAGGCCGGAAATCATAGAACAGCCAATCAAAATTGCACGCTCTTATCATCGGTTTCTCAAAATGCAAGGCAATAAAGCCACTAAAATTGTAATGCTGAAAGAGAAGAAAGAAGTCAGAAGAAAAAGAAGAAGGGAAGTAAGAAACAAAAGAATCAATGAGAAAGTGAGAGGAAACGAGAAAGAGAAAAACAGATATAGGAAAAAGAGAGAATAGCAATTGGAAAGGAAATGATAAAAATAGAGAAAGGAAAATGAAGATGAAAATAAACAGTGAAAAACGAAAAAAGATGTGGAGAAAGAAGGAGAAAAGACAGAGAAAGACAGAAAAATAGAGAAAAATAGATTTAAGGAATACAAAGACGAAAAGACAGAAAGAAAGAGAGAGAGAGAAAGAAAGAAAGAGAGAGAGAGAGAGAGAGAGAGAGAGTGTGTGTGTGTGTGTGTGTGTGTGTGTGTGTGTGAAGAGAAATTAATGATAATGAGAAAAAAAACGAAGAAGCGTCATCATCTGAAGGAAAGATAAATTCGAAACGAGAACGCGGGAAAACGAGAGTAGCAGCTGGAAAACCCAAACAGACATAAGCGGAAGGATATAGAACTATTCATACATTATCTACAGTGACAAATACTTTCGTCTTCATACGATACGCGAAATATTCCCTAAAATAATTTTCAGGTGTACTTTTTCATTTTAAGAGCATTGTCGAAAAGAGAAGGTCCTTTCCATTAGTTTAATTTTTATTTCAAATGCTTGCAGCGTTTCTTCTGACTTCTTACAAGACATTTTCTTCTCAAATGCACTTATCTTGAAGAAATATATGTATATATAGTCATCCACAGACAGATCTGTTTCGCTGTATTACAGCTCATCAGTATGGTAGACACTTATGTTCTCTTTATATATATATATATATATTGTGTGTATTTTGGCAGCATTTTTTCATTAATGCAGGTTTCATTGAATAATATAGACAAGTTCTGTCTATTAATTTTGTGTAGGATCCGTTCATACCGTCTGATATACTTGATGGTGATATCGTTGAAAGACAACAAAAAAACACAGTAATTGTTGATTTTTTTATCGGGTCTAAGCTTTCGGCTCACATAAGCCATTATCAAAGAGTAAATATTAACACATAGTAAACATAGAACATTTAAGCTATTAACAATAAAGATAATTGAATTGAAAATATAAGTCCATCCCTACCGTGGCGGATGGCCGAAGACAGTGACAAAATAGTGGCGTTGTGGTCCCTGATCTGATTACAGGATTTTGAGTACGTTATTGGAAATATCAAAATTGATTGTATTCAAATCAGGTTTAAATTGTTTAATCTAGATTGTTTCCAGGATTTTTAGTTTCTGTTTATTATTTTCTTGTTTAAGTATGTACGTGTTATCAAAGAGCGTTTTTCTCAGAAGTGTGCGTTGATAACCGTGTTGTTTTAAATGACGGAATATATTTGAATTTTCATTTAAGTGCAACGTCAGACGCCGTGAGAGTGAATTTGTAGTGTGGCCAATGTAGATATTATTGAGGTTGTTAGAGATACATTCTCTAAATGGACATATGAATTTATATATATATATATATATATAAAGAGAACAAACAGGTTTACAATCCCTAGTCTTCCGGCATTTAATTTTTTTTTAATGTTCTCAAAACAACATAGATCGTAGAGCATAATATAATTAAATTTGTTTTTTGTTTAAAATTTATTCAATTCACATTCAGTTAAGGGCCATACATGATACACGCTTGGGCGATCATGTCTCGAAAGAGACATGACTGACTGGGCAGAAGAATATCCCGCAGTAGGTTGCCATTACTTTCTGCGATAGATTGGTTGCCAGCCAAGGCCATAGAACCCAAACTGTCCTGTTATTTAACTCATAACTGGAAGGAATAGACGGATTAATACATTTCTCAAGGGTATTTGCGCGTAAGTGAATGCAATGAATTCAACTGGAATTCGAACTCGATTCACCGATTTCTCTTTCCGAGCTGATATCCACTGCATCGAAACGCACATCCCGTTTACAAATTACATGATAACACGGAAAGATCTATGTTTCAAGATTTATCTCGTCATCAGGCAATGTTCAATAACTCTAGTGAAAATGACTTACATTTGAATTTAGAAAACAAATGTTTGCCATTAAGAAAGTTAATATGGAGGGGGAAGATAAAAAAAAAATTCGATTTTATGAGTGTGTTTAATTTAACTAATCAGAAGGTTAACTTTAAATTTTGAAAATATAGTTTTTTTGTTAGGTGATGTGGGCTTTTTTTTCCCGATGTTATTTTCATCTCAGCTGTTTTCAAAACAAAAAGAAGAAATAAAACAATTTTATTTTTGAACCGACTTAAAAGGATTTTTGGTAGGATTATACTTTCTTTATTCGGTTCAGAGTGCACTTTTTTCATCAAGTTTTTATAAATTCTTAACCTGCATAGATTTTAATATCTCTCAAATTAATATTATATCATAATACAAAACAAAGTACCGGAGATATGTAAGTTAATCGATATTCTTTTAACAATTATGAAACATATTCGAAGGTGAATATTTTGCAATGTTTATGTAACGATAAACATTAACGTCCAAGGTGTTTTGCTTGTCGGGCTTCTGTGTTGTGATGAATGCGTGCGTAAACCCACGCCAGACAGTTCGTTTCGTCAGATGCGTTCTCTCCCCTCGCAAGTTTGGTCAAAGAAAGGAATATTCTTCGACCTGCCCTTTCATGCTGAGTGAGAACGAGGCCGACGGCGATGATTGGTGCGTCGGCAATGGTTTTTTGTCCATAAAAAGGGTCTGAGACAATGGCTGCCAGTTTTTTGTTGCGACCCTGGTGACGTGCGCAACTGAGAGAAAGCATTGAGTTAAAACTCTGTTTATATTTGTCTGGAAGCCTGAAACCCACGAGTGAAGCGAGCGGTGGAACCGAAACAGAAATTTACTCTTTCTGTGATGATGAGTTATCATTACACTAATTATATTTTACTAGAGGTATCCATGAGAATTTCATTCTTTTCTTTTTTGAATATTCTGAATGTCAATTCTGAATTTAAATTATTTGCGCGGAGATGCAACATCTGTTATAATCTTCGCTAAAAAAGTGATTTTCTAAGTGCAGTTTTGATATGGGACAAGTGTGAAACTATGGCAAGGTTCGAACTCACTACTCAATTATAATGATTCCAAATAGACAAGCTTGTTTACCATTACACTGTATGATGTTGGTACTGCTCGAATGTTTCTGTCCAAATACGTTTTCAAAAATTGTTTGAGAGATGCAATACAAAAAGAGAGAAAAAAAACTTTATAATCAAAATGGTAGATTGTTGGATTTTACTGTGACGATAAACATTCACACTTACCAGAGCCAAAGCGTCCAAGGTGTTTTGCTTGTCTGGCTGCTGAGTTGTGATGAATGCGTGCGTAAACCCACGCCAGACAGTTCGTTTTGTCAGATGCGTCCTCTCCCCTCGCAAGTTTGGTCAAAGAAAGGAATATTCTTCGACCTGCCCTTTTATGCTGAGTGAGAACGAGGCCGACGGCGATGATTGGTGCGTCGGCAATGGTTTTTTGTCCATATAACGGGTCCGAGACAATGGCTGCGAGGGTCTTTGGGACAGTGGTGACGTGTGCTGATAGAGTATTGAGTTTAGACTCTGTTTATTTTCGTCTGGAAGCTTCAAACCATCTGTGGAGCGAGCGGTGTACCCGAAACTAAACAGAAACCTACTGTTTAGCAACAGTTTACATATAACTTTTTTTTTATAACATTAATTTCATTACGTTTTTTTTAATAGAACCTTATTTGTAAGAAATTTAATGAAGAGGTACGGGTCGTTTAAATACTTGCATATTCTAGTTTTTTAATTTTTGTTTTGTGGGCGTTTCATTGGTTTATTTCTTTTTTTTTTTTAAATAGCTAAAAGGCATAGAAATCTAAGAGAATTACTTTTGTAGCCAATAATGTATACATCTTATCGAATGTCAGCACTTTAGACTGTAGCCGAATAAAATAACACTTTTCCGTAAGCATCGCAAAAAAAAAAAAAAAACAAACAAAAAAAAACCCCGCATCCGCTAACATATAACCTATATTTTTAAATTTCAGTTATATAACATGGAAATTTTATGAACGCGCAGTTATTATAAATCGACTGAAGACACCGAAAGGTAGAAACCTGGGCTGCATAATAACTTGTTTACAAATGAAAAATATTCAAAAAAGCTCTACAATATAATTGTAGTAAACACTTTTTAATAAAGCTATGTATTGGTCGAATTTAATTTTTTTTTTTTTAATCATTTCACCCAGAGCAAGGCGTAAACGCCACTGATGTGCAGGGGGTTTACATAAATGTAAAAAGATTAATTAAGAAAGAGTGAGGAGTACAAGCTAGTTAGAAAGGAACAATAGAAAGCTGAGATAAGCAGGTGCGATGACAGATACATGGGTGGAGAGAAAGGGAAGGTTATACAGGAGTGGGGAGAGAGCTAGAGTCCAGTGGTTAGTAGATGAGTATTGACTTTGCATTTAAATTTCTGGAGGTTGTAGCCATCAGGAAAGCAAGAATACGGGAGTGAGTTCCACAAGCGGGAAGTGCGAAAGAGGAAGCTGCAGGAGTAGAATTGTCGTCTGCATTTGGCTAACCTGACTGTGAATGGGTGGGACCCAGTTGCCAGTCTGGTTGCACGGGTTGAGGAGGCATCAGTGGCTTAAGCTCATCCGAGCAGAAGCCATGAAAGTATTTATAGAAGAGACAGAGGGAGGCCACATTTCGACGATGGGAAAGTGGCTGCAGTCGAGTGGGAAAGTGGCTTATGAACAAAATCTAAATAATTAAATTATATATATATATATATATATATATATATATATATCGCCGACTGACGCCGATTCGGTCGGGTTTCAATACTGGGTAAAAAGCGATCGGCTCCCTAACCGTACTGATGAGCTGTGATACAGCGAAACAGATATGTCTGCGGATGATATATATATATTCGTTTGAATTTTTTAACCGACATTATTTCTTATGATTATAACATCTATTTTAATGGGTACATGTATTTTACTTGCTACCCTAATATATTCTATTTTCTCAAACAGTGGAATTAGTAACAACCGGCCTAGATTTTGAAGTCTACAACAGAAAGATTGCAGGCTATAATGCGTGAGGGTAGTCTGAAGGGTTTTCCAATTGGACCGTTGAAGGGGAACGCCTTTTCACAATCCCTATGTGGCTATCGCAAGTAATTAATGGCAAGTCATCTCCTTCTACATAGAAGTTGCGCCTTAGAGGTGAACAGCTTTACCAGTTGGCGGAGAAATGTTTGATAGGAACGACTGGTTAAGTTGAACATCCTCGTTGTAAAAATAACCGGCAAGTGATTGCGTTATTTTTCCGTGAATGACACCATGAAAAAGGGGGAGTAGTGGCCACAGCAGCACAAAATAGGGTAACTGAATAAAGACGGTCACCCCTAGCACGGTTCTCCGCTTGTCGATGAGTGATGAGGAACTGCGATTTGGCGTGCCTGTGATTTGTCTTTCCAAGTTACCCTTATATTGTTATTTCTATGCAAGGGCTACTAAGGTGATAACAATATCCTAACACATGCGCTGATTCTTTCAGGCGTCCAACTTCCAAGATTACTCCTGTGTTCAGTATTTTCATTTCAATCTATCTCATTAAATAATTAATATTATCTAGTCAGTTAAGTGCCACACGTGATACACGCTTGGGTGATCATGTCTCGAAAGAGACATGACTGACTGGGCAGGAGATTTTCTATCCTGTTCTTTAAACTATAGCTTAAGGGAGAAGAGTCTGATTGTATTCATAAGTATTAATTAGCGGTGGATCAGTTTATTACTTAATAACAATAGAAAACTGATCCCCCACTTTTTGCCCAGTAGTAGCTTTATTTTTTCAACTATTATCTTCAGTCAGACATTTAAGTGCCATACGTGATACACGCTTTGGGCGATCATGTCTCAAAAGAGACATGACTGACTGGGCAGAAAATTATCCCGCAGTAGGTTGGCATTACTTTCTATGGTAGACTGGTTGTCTGCCAAGGCTATAGAACTCAATCTGTCATATTATTTGACTCTTAGCTGGAGGGAGAAGAGATGTATTATATTATTAAGTAGCAATTAGTGGGGGATCAGTTTATTACTTCATAGCAATAGAAAGCCTACCCCTCCCCACTTTATGCCCAGTAGAAGGCTTAATTATGTCTCCAACTATTATATTCAGTCAGTTAAGCGCCATACGTGATACACGCTTTGGGCAATCATGTCACGAAAGAGACATGACTGCCTGGGCAGAAGATTATCCCGCAGTAGGTTGCCATTGCTTTCTGCGGTAGACTGGTTGCCTACCAAGACTATAGAACCCAGTCTGTCCTGTTATTTGACTCATAGCTAGAGGGGAAAGAAATTTATTATATTATTATGTACTAATTAGTGGGGGATCGGTTTCCTATTGTTATGAAGTAATAAACTGATCCCCCACTTTATGACCAGTAGAAGCCTTAATCATGATTCAAACTACTATATTCAGTCAGTCAGTTAAGTGCCATACGTGATACACGCTTGAGCGATCATATCTCGAAAGAGACATGACTGACTGACCTCTGGGTTTTTTCGCGGTAGGTTGCCATTACTTTCTGTGGTAGACTGGTTGCCAGCCAAGGCTATAGAACTTATGCTGTCCTGCTATTTAAACCATAGCTGGAGGGAGAAGAGATGGACTATATTTTTTATTATATTAATAAATAGTAATTAGTAGGGGGGTGAGCTTATTACTTAATAACAATAGAAATCCGATTCCCCACTTTATGCCCAGGAGAAGCTTTATATTTTTATCTATATTCAATTTTTTTTTAACCATTTCATCCCGAGGAAGGCATTGCACTGCCACTATTGTGCAGGGTGTTACATAGGGGAAAGTGATGAAAAAGCTATAGGAAATGTCAGGAGAAGGGTGATAGACGGGTAAGGATACCGAGGATGAGGGTTGGGTAGATGGGAAGAGAGTTTGAGAGAATGGATGCGAGTTAGTGTATTTGGAGGTGTCTATTGACCATACATTTACACTCCTGGAGATTGTAGTTTTTCGGGGAAGCAAGTCTATGGAATGGAATTCCACAGACGGGAAGTGCAAGAAAAGAAGCTGTTGGAGTAGAAATTACGGTTACATTTTATCGGTTTCACTGTAATAGTGTGGGACCTAGTTGCTAATCTAGTATCTCGTGCAAATTCATACCAAGGGGGCACCAGTGATCTAAGTTCATCGGAGCAGAAGCCGTGAAAGTATTTAGAGAAGAGGCACAGGGAAGCCACGTCACGCCGGTGAGAGAGTGACTGCAGCCGGTCTGCCAAGTCGGTATCGATCACATTACAGATTCTCCGTTGTATTTTGTCAAGAACTCCGAGGAGAATAGCAGGGGCACTCGACCAGATGTCGCAGCAGTCTTCAATACACGGGCGGATGGTAGATTTATATATGTGTAAGATAGATTCAGACGGGAAAAACTTCCGGGCCCTGCACAGAGAACCGACTTTCATAGCAGCGGATATAGCAATGGATTCGATATAGTCATTCCACTTGAGGTCCGCTGAGAGTGTGATGCCAAGGAGGCGTAGTGTTTTACTCTCTGGGAGGCAAGCCTGTTCCATGCTAATGGGAGGTAGGTGCGATTTTCTATGATGATTAATTGGCAGCAGCTTCGTTTTATTATATTCAGTCAGTCGGTTAAGTGCCATACGTGATACATTCTTGGGCGATCATGTCTCCAAAGAGACATGACTGACTTGGCAGAAGACTTTCCCGCAGTAGGTTGCCATTACTTTCATCGGTAGACTGGTTGCGACCCAAGGCTATAGAAACTAATGTGTCTTGTTATTTAACTCATCTTTGAATGAAGAAGAGACGGGTTATATTATATTATTAAGTAGTAATAAGTGGGGAATCAGTTTACTACTTTATATCAACAGAAAACCGATCCCCAACTTTAGGACCATTAGAAGCTTGTTTCCAAATATTGTATTCAGTCATTCATTTAAGTGCCATACGTGATATACAGTGGGACGATCATGTCTCGAAACAGACATGACTGACCGAGCAGAAGATTTTCTATCCTGCTCTTTAAATTATAGCTGAACGTAGAACAGACGGATTGTATTAATTAGTAATTCATGTGGGATCAGTTTATTACTTAATAATAATAAAAAACTGATCCCCCACTTTTTGCTCAGTTGAAGATTTACTTATGTTTCCAACTATTATATTCAGTCAGTCAGTTAAGTGCCATACGTGATACACGCTTGAGCAATAATGTCTCCAAAGAGACATGACTGACTGGGCAGAAGACTTTCCCGTAGTAGGTTGCCATTACTTTCATCGGTAGACTGGTTGCGACCCAAGGCTATAGAACCCAATGTGTCCTGTTATTTAACCCATCTCTGAATGAAGAAGAGACGGGTTATAGTATATTATTACTACTTAATAAGTGGGGGACCAGTTTACTCCTTTATACCAACAGAAAACCGATCCCCTACTTTAAGCCCATTGGAAGCTTTACTTGTTTCCAACTATTATATTCAGACATTCATTTAAGTGTGATATACGGTGGGACGATCATGTCTAGAAATAGACGTGACTAACTGGGCAGAAGATTTTCCTGCAATTCAGTCAGTTGAGTGCCATACGTGATACACGCTTGTTTCGACAGAGACATGACTGACTGGGCAGAAGATTATCCCGAAGTAGGTTGCCATTGCTTTCTGCGGTAGACTGGTTGCCGACCAAGGCTATAGAACCCAATCTGTCCTGTTATTTAACCCATACCTGGAGGGGAAAGAAATGTATTATATTATTATGTAGTAATTAGTGGGGGATCGGTTTCCTATTGTTATGAAGTAATAAACTAATCCCCCACTTTATGACCAGTAGAAGCCTTAATCATTATTGCAACTATTATATTCAGTCAGTCAGTTAAGTGCCATACGTGAAACATGCTTGGGCGATCATGTCTCGAGAGAGACAGGACTGACTGGGCAGAAGATTATCCCGCAGTAGGTTGCCATTGCTTTCTGCGGTAGACTGGTTTCCGACCAAGGCTATAGAACCCAATCTGTCGTGTTATTTAACCCATAACTGGAAGGAATCGGCGTATTAATACCTTTCTGCGGTAGATTGGTTGCGAACCAAGGCGATAGTATCCAATCTGTCCTGATATTTGACCCATAACTAGGGGAAGAAGATATGGATTCATCCCTTTCCAAAGGGTATTTGCACGCAAGTGAATGTAACGAACTCGACTGGAATTCAAACTCTGCACCACAACGCACATCCGATTTCGAATGTCAGTTGAATTCGTTGCATATACTTACCCTAGGAAATATATTATTCCGTCGCATCTCCATCCAACTATGGGTTAAATAGCAGGACAGATTAGGTTCTGTATCCTTGGGTAGCAACCAGTCTACCGCAAAAGTAATAGCTTCCTACTGCTGGAAAATCATCTGCCCAGTCAATCATGTCTGTTTCGAGACATGATCGTCCTGTTGGTAAAATTCGCCATAATTTATGGATAAAGCGCAGGGATCAGTTTATGTATTGATTATAATAGAGAATCAATCTCCTGAATGTATATTATATAGCAACAACAGTCCATGATGGTCACAAAGTCAGGGATCAGTTTATCTATTGATTATTATAGAGAATCAATCTCCCGAATGTATATTATATAGCAACAACAGTCCATGATGGTCACAAAGTCAGGGATTGAAGGTAATGTTGACAACGTTCCTGGATATAGAGTATCCTCTTGGCGTCTGTTGACCATGCCCGTCATAGTATATGGATATAGAGTATCCTCTTGGCGTCTGTTGACCATGTCCGTCATAGTATATGGATATAGAGTATCCTCTTGGCGTCTGTTGACCATGTCCGTCATAGTATATGGATATAGAGTATCCGCTTGGCGTCTGTTGACCATGTCCGTCATAGTATATGGATATAGAGTATCCTCTTGGCGTCTGTTGACCATGTCCGTCATAGTATATGGATATAGAGTATCCTCTTGGCGTCTGTTGACCATGCCCGTCATAGTATATGGATATAGAGTATCCTCTTGGCATCTGTTGACCATATCCGTCATAGTATATGGATATAGAGTATCCTCTTGGCGTCTGTTGACCATGTCCGTCATAGTATATGGATATAGAGTATCCTCTTGGCGTCTGTTGACCATGTCCGTCATAGTATATGGATACAGAGTATCCTCTTGGCGTCTGTTGACCATGTCCGTCATAGTATATGGATATAGAGTATCCTCGCAGCACGTAATGACTGGGCAGAAGATTATCCCGAAGTGGGTTGCCATTGCTTTCTGCGGTAGACTGGTTGCCGACCAAGGCTATAGAACCCAATCTGTCCTGTTATTTAACCCATAACTGGAAGGAATAGACGGATTAATACCTTTCCCAAGGGTATTTGCCCGTAAGTGAATACAATGGATTCAACTGGAATTCGAACTCGGCTCTCCGGTTTCTCGTTCCGAGCCGATATCCACTGTACAACGCACTCCAATACTCAGAAAAATATTGCTGCCTTTTATACACGTCGCATTGAATATTTTGAGCTTCCTGATTGGTTAAGCCCTCTGTTGGTGAACTATAAAATGGGTTGGCTTATGGCTGTCAGCTCAGTATATATATGTAAAAAAAGTCCACACCGTGCCACTGTGTATCACGTATGGCACTTAACAGCCTGATTAATATTATGTTGTCCAAAATACAAAAATACAAAAACCCCAATATCTAAGATTTAAAATGAATTTTCAAAGTGAAAAATCTTTCTTGAAAATGGAAGCTTTTCTTTCAGTTTTAAATTCAAGCATATAGAGTAAATTTAGTAAGACTTTATAAATCTAGGCCGATTACCACTAATTTCAGTGTTTAAGTGTTGTAGATTCTGGTTGAGAAATCAGACAAAATAATAAACAACAAAAGTAGTCATGGAGATACAAAATGTAAGTTATATTGAACAAAAATATACAAACTCGAACACGGGTTAGTCAGTTCAGGAATACTAGGAATACTAGGAATACTATTACTAGAATGAATATATACAGTCTTGTAGTGAAAAAGTATGTTCGGGTAATGAGGCTATATCCAAACAACTCCAACTTATTATGCACCAACTTACTTACCAACTAAGTGACTCTAAATCTCTAGAACAATATTTTTGTAAAAATAACAAAAATTGGGGCATAAAGCCGAAAAGGGGAGGAGAAGATGTTGGTTCTCACTTAACTATTCTATACCTAACTAAACACTAGCCAATCACTCATTACTATTTTGCGCATTCACCACAAGAACCCATCCATCATCTCCCAATCCTTCACACACCACAATACCACATATTTACAAGGGGCACCTAAAAAAAAGGGGGAAAAACCCATGGCAATAAAAATGTAACTACAACCCTAGAACTACCGTTCTCTGTATAGGAAGGATAATATGTACACATCAGGCGAGTCCATTCTTGGATCCAAAAATGGGTGATCCCCAACATTAAGAAAAAAATAAAAACAGGGAAAATAACTGAAATAAGTGTATGCACTAAAAATAACATTTACGCAAACAAAAACCACACACACACATATGTGAATTATTTTAAGGTAGAGTGTATCTGTAAATGAATGTGCATCGTGGACATCGGCTAGGAACGAGAGCTCGAAAAGCCGATTTCGAATTCTAGTTGAATTCGTTGCATTCACGTGCTCGCAAATAATCTTGGGGAAGGTATGAATCCGTCGCTTCTTCCTCAAGCTATGGGTTAAATAGCAGGAGAGATTGGGTTCTATAGCCTTGGTTGGCAACCAGTCTACCGCAGAAAGTAATGGCAAACTACTACGGGAAAATAGCTTGCCCAGTCAGTCATGTCACTTTCGGGACATGATCGCCCACGCGGTTATCAGGTATGGCACTTAGCTGACTGACTTTATCTGTAACTGAACAACATAAATAAAAAGGTACAAGAGAAAAGATGTTTCGTCGTCGACGGGTTTCGTCGTCTGAGTGACTTTTCCAAGGCAAATATAGGATTCTTTGACTCGACTCGTATTTAAAGAGAGAGAAATTTAGCGGCCATGTTTGTCAAGAAGTTTCAAGTAACGTTAGTTCTGTGAGTACGGTTTGTTTTTCTTCTGTGGCCATCTTGAACTTTTGTAACTGATTTAATTGTTTTTGTATTTTAATTAAACTTTGGTAACTGATTTAATTGTTTTTGAATTTTAATTAAACTTTTGTAACTGATTTAATTGTTTTTGTATTTTAATTAAACTTTTGTAACTGATTTAATTGCTTTTGTATTTTAATTAAACTTTTGTAACTGATTTAATTGTTTTTGTATTTAAATTAAACTTTGGTAACTGATTTAATTGTTTTTGTATTTTAATTAAATTTTTGTAACTGATTTAATTGTTTTTGCATTTTAATTAAACTTTGGTAACTGATTTAATTGTTTTTGCATTTTAATTAAACTTTGGTAACTGATTTAATTGTTTTTGTATTTTAATTAAACTTTGGTAACTGATTTAATTGTTTTTGTATTTTAATTAAACTTTGGTAACTGATTTAATTGTTTTTGTATTTTAGTTTAACTTTGGTAACTGATTTAATTGTTTCTGAATTTTAATTAAACTTTTGTAACTGATTTAATTGTTTTTGTATTTTAATTAAACTTTGGTAACTGATTTAATTGTTTTTTTGTATTTTAATTAAACTTTGGTAACTGATGTAATTGTTTTTGTATTTTAATTAAACTTTGGTAACTGATTTAATTGTTTTTGTATTTTAATTAAACTTTGGTAACTGATTTAATTGTTTTTGTATTTTAATTAAACTTTGGTAACTGATTTAATTGTTTTTGTATTTTAATTAAACTTTGGTAACTGATTTAATTGTTTTTGTATTTTAATTAAACTTTGGTAACTGATTTAATTGTTTTTGTATTTTAATTAAACTTTGGTAACTGATTTAATTGTTTTTTTATTTTAATTAAACTTTGGTAACTGATTTAATTGTTTTTGTATTTTAATTAAACTTTGGTAACTGATTTAATTGTTTTTGTATTTTAATTAAACTTTGGTAACTGATTTAATTGTTTTTGTATTTTAATTAAACTTTGGTAACTGATTTAATTGTTTTTGTATTTTAATTAAACTTTGGTAACTGATTTAATTGTTTTTGTATTTTAATTAAACTTTGGTAACTGATTTAATTGTTTTTGTATTTTAATTAAACTTTGGTAACTGATTTAATTCTTTTTGTATTTTAATTAAACTTTGGTAACTGATTTAATTCTTTTTGTATTCTTTTGAAGGTACTTAAATAGAAATCTAGGAAATCAGTAAATTGTCTTTTGTTTTCTCTTGAAAATATTTTAACACATTTCTTTAAACGGGCATTGTGTGGTACTGCTTTTCTATTGGTTTGGAATGCTTTTTACGACTTATACTAAGAGCAAGGATGTAATTAGTTTCTCAAGGCTTATAAATTCAAGAGCGTTTATCCATATTCATCAGGTAGTTGTAAGGTCAGTTAAAAGACATAGAGGGCACAAAGTGAAGTAATTCAGAGTCTGATAAATTAAGCGAGGAATCTTCAAGTTTTTTTTTAAAAATAAATATTGTCTAAATTGTGATCAGAGTGCTATGGTTTTTGATACACATGTATTTTGCATATCTTCTAAAACATGAAGTAATGGATTTTAACATTTTCTTTTGGAATTTTAACAGCCGATTTGTAAGATCATTGCTTTGAAATGGCTTTGAGCAACTAAAAGATCATTGCTAAAGGTCATTGATATTTCAAGATTATGGATTGGCGCCACAGGATCCCAAATAAAGGACAGTACAAAAGGGCAGAGGCCACGTCACTTGAGGACTACCAAGAACGGAAACAACTAAAATGGATCACCCGTGTAACTAGAAAATAAAATAATGGCACAATCAAAATGTTAGTCTTCCACAATATTTTTTAAAAAATCTAGGAAAGAAACTCTCATTATTATATAAAAATCTAAACTTCTTTATAAATGGAACTTTGTCTGTGTGTGTCTGTGTGTCTGTATGTGTCCATTACCTATAGACTCTGAAACAGCTAAACCGATTTTCTTGAAAATTTACACAGTTGTACTATAAACGTCTGCGAGTGTTCTTAGCTAGGATTTGTCTCGAGGTACCCCTGATAAATATCGAAAATCGATAATCGAAAAAATCAGGTTATAGAAGGAGTGCTCCGATTTTAATCAAATTTGGTACACTCATAGACAAAGGCATAAGAAACGATATTCCGAAGTTTCAAGATTGCAGTTCTATACTTGGATGTCTTATTTGACTCCGATATTGGAAATCGATACCCCGATATCTTACCAGGTTTTATCAAAATCAGTTTTTCAGCCCTTTTATTTTAGTTTTTGCTTCGGGTTTGGCTCTAAGTAGGTATAATTGTAGTTCTTAGTCTCAGCCATTTACTCAGAGGACTTATTTAGCCTTCAAAATTCAGTTTACGATGAAAAAAACTTATTTGATATCGATACCAGGAAATCAAAATTTGACTTACATTCATTCATTTTTCTTTCAGTCTACGGTTTCGCTTTAACTGGAAACAACTATTGCGTTTTAGTCTTTCGTGTCAACGTCCAAAGAGTCTGAGCTCCAAGACCATGGATTAGTTTTAAAGCTTTCATTACACCCGAGCAACGCCGGGCTAGACTGCTTGTCAATAATAGCTACTGGCCTTGGCAAGCATATTTTCCTAAAATCTGTTTTAAGAAAATGATTTTATAAATTTCAAAAGTGAGCTGTACTGGCTGCTTGGTCTTTAAATCGCTATTTAGAAACGTCTATTGTTACCATTATTTAGTGTATCGAGGCAGCAAATAATTTTCTAAACATATGCTGTTAAATATAAGAGACAATGAATGTTTATTATGTTTAATCATGAGCCGTTCTAAACGTCGTATTTTGGCTTTAATTTCAGTTGAAAATAAAGACAAAAATTCTTCAACATTTGGATAATTTTTATTAATTTTACCGTCTTAATAACCTCACTGAAAATGCTCATGTTAGCCGAAAGCTTAGAACCAAATTAATAAAAAATTATCCAAATGTTGGAGAATTTTTGTCTTTAATTTCAACTGAAATTAAAGCCAAAATACGACGTTTAGAACGGCTCATGATTAGACAGAAGACTTTCATTGTCTCTTATATTTAACAGTATATGTTTAGACAATATTACCATTATATATAAATATATATATATTTATCTGTAAATTCAGATAAAACTTAGTGAGGAAATAAAAAATTTTCAACATGTCATTTTAAGGTATGCATTCTTCGACCTCTTATAAACAAAGAATGAGGGAAAAAATTCTAAGCCCAGAGGTTAGCTTAGGCTAAGAAATGGGTTGAGATGTATTGTTTTTTATTGGGTTGGGCTGGGAAAAGGAGTTAGTAGTAATTATTCCTTGGTAGTGGGAGGTATGTGGCCTGACCCTTGGGTTAGTAGTGGTAAAACAGTAGGTATTCACCGCTGTTTACACATCGTTCTCCAGCGATGTATTGAACACTGTTGGCTACTGACATTTGTATACATTGTATATATAAGACGCTAAAATCTGCCTTCCTCTACCTAGAGTCGATAGAGGGGGAATCTCTGACTGATGTCAAATCGGTTGGATTTCGATTCTGGCTAGAAGTAGTTGGATGTCTATCCGTACTTATTAGCTGTGATACAACGAAACAGAAATGTCTGCGGATGACTATCGCTAGTCAGTTGAGCACTGTGGGGGAAATTAGACTTTAAAAATAGTAGCCATCACCGCTATTTACGTATCGATATCCAGCAATGAATTAAACACTGTTGTCTACTGGCGTTTGTATACTTTGTGTGTATAATACACTAAAATCTCCCTTCCACCATGTACCGATAGCATAGAGGTAGAACTTTTGACTGATATCAAATCGGTCGGGTTTCAATTCTGGCTGGAACCAATCGGATGTCTAACCGTACTGACGATACAGTGAAACAGAACTGTCTGCGGATGATTGTATATATATATATGTATATATATTATCAATAAAAACATAAAATTTGTCACTTTAGCTGATTGATGCTAAGTTTAGTGTATAACCAGATTGGCAACTGGGTCCCACCCATTCAAAGTTAGATTAACCAAATGCAGACGTCAGTTCTACTCCTGCAGCTTCTTCTCTCGCACTTCCCGTCTGTGGAACTCGCTTCCATATTCTTGCTTTCCTGGCGGCTACAACCTCCAGGAAGTTAAATGCAATGCCAATACTCATCTATTAACCACTTGACTCTAGTTCTTTCACCACCCCGTATATCCTTTCCTTTCTCTCCACCTTTGCAAGTGTCATCGCACCTGTTTTCCCATCCTACTCTTACTCATTTCTAACTGGTTCGTCTTCCTCTTCACTCTCTTGTAATTAATCTTTTTACTCTTATGTAGCCCCCTGCAAATCAGTGGCATTACCGCCTTGCTCGGGGTGATACGATGAAAAAAAAATGACTCTAGAGCTTCGTAGACGGACCCTCTAGCAATAGCCCCAACAAGTTGTCAGGGGGGTTACCTCAAATAAAAAGCGGTACTTAACTTTAAAACGCATTCATAAAATTAAGCATCTTTTTTCAACTTTTTTCAACTTATTTTAAGTTAATCGATTAAATTTGCTACCAAGAAAAAAATATTTTGCTTTATTTATTTATTTTAACTCGAATCTATGTTTATTGGAATGAATTTTCTCTGATTATAAATAAAATCGATAAAATGTTGCAAATTGACAAATTAAAAATTGAACATAATTCTCATTATTAAAAAAAATCATTAAAAAATAAAATCTAGTTTCTTGAAACGTTAAATTAGCTGATTTAAAGTGTAATTAATTTGGAATAAATATTAATTACTATATGTTTAAAATATATAAAAAAAACTTTATGAAGGCAATGAATAATTTTAATGAATTTTGATTTAAAATAAAGTACGTCTATTGAACAGGTGAAGAGGGTCATCCCTTGTTCCCTGTTTAGGATGTAGTTTCCGGCTTTCTCTTTTCCAATCTTTTCACTTTTCTTCTTTTTTTTTTCAATTGGAGTAGATAGACTAACCTATCGCCCGATTCACACTCTACCCACGTTTATTGAAGAGGTGTAGAGGCCCATCCCTTATTTCCTGTTTAGGATGTGGTTTCCGGCTTCCTCTTTTCCAATCTTTTCACTCTTATCATTTTTTTTTCAATTGGAGTAGACAGACTAAACTATCGCCCGGTTCACACTCCACCCACGTCTATTGAACAGGTGAAGAGGCTCATCCCTTGTTCCCTGTTTAGGATGTAGTTTCCGGCTTTCTCTTTTCTCTTTTCCAATCTTTTCACTCTTATGTAGCCCCCTGCGCATCAGTAGCGTTACCACCTTGCTCGGGGTGATATGATTAAGAAAAAAAATCTACAAACAAAAAGTTGTTGGTTAGAAGAAAAACAAACGCTCATAAAATATTCAACTGACATTATTAAACATTTAAACATTTAAAAACGCCATATTTCATACACAAATAGAAAAGGTTCATGTGCAGTATATTGCTGTTATAAGATGATGGAAATTAACCGTTTTTTTTAAAAATATCTTTGTTGTATATATTGGCTTGGAAAAGTATTTGTTTTTGGAGGAATTGTGAAATTGGGGGAAAAACGGTCCGTAGATTAATAATTTGGTAATATTTGATGGCGACACTAGCAAGTTTTTTTAGAGTAAGTCTAACCGTACTGATGAGCTGTTATACAGCGAAACAGATCTGTCTGCTGATGACTATATATATATATATATATATATATATTAATACAAGTTTCGTTGAATAATATAGACAAGTTTTGTCTATTTTGTGTAGGATCCGTTCGTATCGTCTGATAAGCTTGATGGTGCTATCGTTGAAAGACAAGAAATCACAGTAATTGTTGATTTTTTTTTATCAGGTCTAAGCTTTCGGCTTACATAAGCCATTATCAAAGAATGAACATTAACATATAGTGAACATAGAACATTTAAGTTATTAACAAAGGGGAATTAAATAAAGAGAATGAAATCAAAGAGACAAGTTCATTTTTACCGTGGCGGATGGCCGCAGACAGTGACAAAATGGTGGTGGTGTGGTTCTTGATCCGATGACAGGCATTTCAGTATGTTAGTTGAGATATCAAAATTTATCGTATTCAAGCCAGGTTTAAGTTGTTTGATGTAGATAGCTTCCAGGATTTTGAAAGCTTAGACCTGATAAAAAATCAACAATTACTGTGATTTCTTGTCGTCTTTCAACGATAGCACCATCAAGCTTATCAGACGATACGAACGGATCCCACACAAAATAAATAGACAAAACTTGTTGTGGAGCTCGTAGGTTTTTTAACCTGCTGTTCATGCATTTACTTTTATAAAGAGTAATACAATGGTTTATAAAAACGTAAATCATTTTCACCTTTTATTTTAACTTACCACCTGAAGAAGAACAGTTTTGTTCTGAAACATGAAAATTTTTTGGTAGTGATATTATGGTTTTTATTAACTATTGTAATAACAAAATTACAATATATATATATATATATATATATATATATATATATATATATATAAGATTAAAAAACATTGTAATGTTTTCTTGTAATATACCAAATTGAACGTCAAAAGTAATTGACTAGTACATCCGGCCTTGGGTAATGTCAACAAAGAACAAGCGTGGTTGACATATATATCCGGCCGTGGATGATGTCAGCATGTACAATATTAAAAGAGAAGCACAAACTACAGCCGGTTTGAAAGGCGGTAGTCCGCACGGATATGACCGACAGATACACCCGGCTATAGATAAAAGACAACAGGGGCTAGCGGCGGTTGACAGACATATACGGTCGGAGATGGTGTCAGCAACGTGACAAGTCAAAAATAGCAAAAATGCGTGAGAGTTTTAAGACTATATTAAGTCTAGAATTTTGGCTGAAAAGACAAAGACAATCGGTTTTATGCGTGACGGTAAACTGCATCCTTTGATTACAAGCATGGAACCACCTCTTAATTGCTATTGTTCCCAGGTCAACCCTGACCCGGAATGGTAGAACCTGCTAAATAGTTAACTCCTAAACTTGGATCAAAACACTATGAAAGTATAAAAATATTCTTTTATAGAAATATATACAGAAAAATAGACTTTTATTGGAAAATATACATTTTTAAAGGAAAAAATTATCAGCAATACATTTTTTACCATAATACATTTTTGAAGGAAAAAATTATTTTCAGCAAAACAGTTTTGAATACAAAACTAGAAGGCATTTTCCGTTTTCTAAAATAAAAAAATATAAAAATAAATTTAAAAAAAAAAATCTGACTAAATCAATCTTCTTCTTCTTCTTCTTCTTCTTCTTTGTATCTTGTCCTTCAGGGCGTAGGCGATCATGGCCTTCCACGTCTCCCTATCCCTGGTGGCTCTTAGCACACTTTCTCCTGTAACGTCTCTCCGCCACCGTTCTGTCACCCACCTGCTCAGGCCTTTTAAATATGTTATCCGCTGCTTTCCTCTGTCTCTTTTCCCCTCGTCTGTTTGTATCAGGTTCTCCAAGCCCTCCTTCCTCCTTGCATGTCCCAGGAACTTTAGTTGTCTCTTCCTGATGCTCAATATTAATTTCTTTTTCGTTTCCATCATTTTCAAAACCTCGTCATTGCTCACATGCTCGGTCCACGATATCCGCAGCATCCTTATGTAAGACCACATTTCAGCTGCTTCAAGTTTCCCCTTCATCTTTGTTAATATTGTCCAACATTCGCTGCCATATTGAAGAACTGACATCACATAGCAATCCAGGACTCTCTTCTTTGTTTCTAGTGAAATTGTCCTGTTTCTTAATACTTTACTCAACTTCTGGAATGCTTCCTTGTGCTTTTGGATCTCAGGAATATAAATGTATACAAACTGCTGTGACCACAAAGTGAGGGGTCAGTTTATAGATTGATTGTAATATGGAATTGATCCCCCACTTTATACCCAGTATTATTTTATAGAACCACATTTCAGCTGCTTCAAGTTTTTTCTTCATTTTTGTTAATATTGTCCAACATTCGCTGCCATATTGAAGAACTGACATCACATAGCAATCCAGTAGTCGCTTTTAAAAAAATATCTTAAAACCCCACATTTTGGCATTAAATAACCCACAGAGGTTGATATGCCATTAAACAAAAACTGAAACTCATACGAAGAGAATCTAACGGATCCCGATGACTCCATCGTGTCCGTGATCTCTCTCTTCGGCTGCCCACCTACTCCACAAAAAACGTCAGTAAAAAAGAATAAAAATATAAGATTATAAAATTATATTTTTATATATACGTGTTCCTCGTTGTTTGTTTAGATACAGCTGAAGCGTAATATTCCATACAGACGAACTTTATCAAGGTAAATGTCAGTTCGGCTGAAAGAAGTTCTTATATCTTTATTTTATATTGTCTTTTTATTGATATATTTTAGTTATAATTGAAATTTTACACACACACACACACAGAGACAAAGACACACATACACACAAATTTGAAATTATATTGGAATTGTCAAAATGATTTGTTTTTCCGATCTTTACTTTTAGCCATCATCAAGGGTGAATTTTATTTTATGTGTAACTGAATATGTGTAGAGTTTATGCATGTAGTGTATGCTCTTCTTCTATGTGCCGTGTCCTTTCAGGACGTAGGCGATCATGGCTTTCCACGTCTCCCTATCTCTGGTGGCTCTTAGCACATTTTCTCCTGTTGCACCATGTTCCGTCATTCACTGGCTCAAGCCCATAAATCTAGAATATAAATGTATAGAAAATAACATGGCCACAAAATGAGGGATCAATTTATATATTGGTTATAATACAGAATAGATCCCCAATGTTATATCCACATTATAATTTATAAACAGTTGGCATATATATTCTTCTTCCATGTGCCTTGTCCTTTCAGGACGTAGGCGATCATGGCTTTCCACGTTTCCCTATTCCTGGTGGCTCTTAGCACGCTTTCTCCTGTTACACCAACCAAACCCGGCTCTTCCATCCACTAGCTCAAGCCCATAAATCTAGAATATAAATGTGTAGAAACTAGCATGATGAGGGATCAATTTATATATTGATTATAATATAGTATTGATCCCCCATTTTATATCCACATTATAATTTCTTATAAACAGTTGGCATATATATTCTTCTTCTATGTGCACTGTCCCTTGAAGACGTAGCAAATTTGCTGCCTAAATACACAAATTTCATATATATATATATATATATATATATATATATATATATATATATATATATATATATTAATTCAGATACTTCAATCCAAGGGAAAAAAGCAGGAAGGTAAATTCCAAAAAACCGGATCCTAATTAATATTAAAAAATTTATTTTAATATTAAAAAATGATACAGGAAGAGAGCTCCATGTAATAAAATATTACAGAGCAAATATATATTAAAAAAGGATTAATTAAAAGATGTTGAATGGCCATTTCGATATGAAGATCCCCACGGGGAACGACACATCACCTCAGCAACAGAAAAAAAAACCTTTCAGAAACTGGAGAAAAATTAGTCTACTTTTCCTTTTTAAATAGGTTGCAAAGAAATTAAAAAATAAATAATAAAATAAAATAAAAAGAAAAATAAAGGGAAAGAAAAAGAAAAGGAAAAAGAAAAAGAAAAAGACAGAATAAAATCAAATAAATAAGAAAAAAAAAATTGACATCGTCTGGGTTCGCAAAAAAAAGGGGAGAATGTAACTAAAAATTAACAGACAGCCGTGTTAAATCGACGTCAGTTAAAGCAACACGGAAAAAAGGTGGTAAGAGAGATAAAAGAAGGAAGGGAGGGAAAAATAAAGAAACTAAAGAAAAAAATTTTTATTAAATATTACAGACGCTGGACAAATTCAAAAACCTAATTTCCCCAAAACGTTGAAGTATTAGAAAAAGGCCTTTACTTAAAAAGGCATAATTATTAATAAAAGGGAATAAAAAGATATAGGATTTAAAATAAAATTATTTTAAAAAAATTAGGTCATTTGAAATTAAACTAAATAAAGACAATACTAGGTAAAAAAAAAAAAATGAATTACAATTATTATATGTACATACCTATAGAAGTACACACATACATACATATATATACACACAATTTAACGAATAAGAATACATATATACATACACATACACACACATACATTCAATTTATTACACACTTTATAAGGCTTTATAATCACAGGTACTCGTTTTCGAACCCTAAACAGAGATTCCAGACGGCACTATCACGTAGGTTCTGGGAAATGAAGGAGGAAGGGCAGGACCCTATAATCAGCTGGAAATTAATATGCTCAGCTTGTACTCCTAAAAGTTTTCGTGATAGGTGTCGTCTGTGTTTATTGGAGAAGATTCTGATTTTGAAGTATCCTCATCAGGACTTACTTTTGAACTTTAGAAGGGAATTTATAAACAAGTGCCGCCATAGGGCGGATTTTAAAATTTAACTTCTAATTTTTAATTTTTAAATTCTAAATTTTTCTATAATTTTTTTAATATTTTAAAAAAATTTTTTAATTTTAATTTTAATATTTTTTTTTTTTTTTTAATGTATATGTGTATGTTTGTGTGTGGATGTGCATATTTGTATATATATGTATATATATGTATTTATGTATGTGGGCTATATGTAATTTTGAAAAAAATTTTTTTAGCTATTTAAATGCTCCTTTTCATAATATTCATTAATATGTATGTGTGTGAGTGCATATGGAATATATATATATATATATATATATATATATATATATGTGTGTGTGTGTGTGTGTGCGTGTGTGTGTGTATATGTGTGCATGTATGTGTACACATGTATATTATGTGTATATGAATTTTTTGTATATAGGTGTGTACACACATATATATGTGTGTATGCGCATGTATATGTATATAAGTGTGTAATAAATTGAATGTATGTGTGTGTATGTGTATGTATATATGTATTCTTATTCGTTAAATTGTGTATATATATATGTATGTATGTGTGTACTTCTATAGGTATGTATATATAATAATTGTAATTCATTTTTTTTTTTTTACCTAGTGTTGTCTTTATTTAGTTTAATTTCAAATGACCTAATTTTTTTAAAATAATTTTATTTTAAATCCTATATCTTTTTATTCCCTTTTATTCTGGCATGTACGCATCGCTCATTCAGTAAAATGAATTAGAGCACACTGTCTATTGGGCGCGTATAATGACAATATACACGCTAAAAAGTCTGCCTTCTTCTACCGAACGCCCATAGCCCAGAGGCAGAATCGCCGACAGATCTGTCTGCGGATGACTATAGTATATATATATATATATATATATATATATATATATATATATATATATATATCTGGCCCAGGGGTAGAATCGCTGACAGACGCCAATACGGTCGGGTTTCAATCCTGGATTAAAATGCAATCGGAGTCTAACCGTATTGACACAGCGAAATAGATCTGTCTGCGGATGACTATATATATATATATATATATATATATATATATCACCCCGAAGAATAGCAACTTGTTAAGACGGATAGGATAATCCAAAGAAAAGTATTTCATTAATAACAAATATCAATTAGATAAAAATAGAGAGCTCAATGGATATTATTGGATATCATCTAAAGCAATATAAAGTATTGAGAGGAAATAATTAATTACGTTTTGAGAGGGATTAATTAATTAGTTTAGTTTTCTCTTCTAATATATATATATATATATATCCGGTCGCTTCCTAACCCAGGATTAAAACCCGATCGAATTGGCGTCAGTCGGCGATTCTACCCCTATTCCACGAGCGTCCAGTGGAAGAAGGTAGGCTTTTTAGTGCGTATAAACACGCCCAATAGCTAGAATGATCCAATTCATTATCGAATGAGCGGTGCGTAAATGCCGGAGTAGCTACTGTTTACAAAGTCTACCACTCTTCCAGAGTGCTCAATCAGGGTGTGAGAGCGTATATCCTGTTTGTGGAACTCCTTTCCGTTTGCTTACTTCACTGATAGCTACAATCTCTGAATATTTAAATGCTAAGTCAATTGTCATCTTTTATCTCCATGATTCATAACCATCTCTTATCATTTCTTTGACATCTCTTCTAACTTGTTTTTCTCTTAAATTAAACCACTACGCACCAGTGGAGGTTCTGCCTTGCTTGGGGTGAAATGATTATAGAAAGAAAAAAATTAATATGATTAAATATAAACCATTTCATAATTATATATATATATAAAGAAAACTCAGCACGTCATATATATATATTGCTCTGGATAACATCCATTGAACTCTCTTTATAGATATAATACTTAATATTTTATCTTAAGTTAATCTTGTTGGATTATCCTCACTGTTTACGGACTGGACACACACACACACACACACACACACACACACATATATATATATATATATATATATATACGCTCTCACAGACTGAGTGAGCACTTTGGAAGAATGGTAGACTTTGATAAACTGTCGCTACTCTGGCATGTACGCATCGCTCATTCCGTAATGAATAAGTGCACTCTGGCTATTAGGCGTGTATAGAGATAATGTGTAGGCTAAAAAGTCTGCCTTCTACTACCGAGCGCCCATGGCCCAGAGGTAGTATCGCCGACTGACGCCAATTCGGTCGGGTTTCAATCCTGGGTTAAAAGCAATCGGAGTCTAACCGTACTGATGAGCTGTGATACAGCGAAATAGATCTGTCTGTGGATGACTATATATATCATGTTTTGTTAAATAATAGGCACAATTTCTGTCTGTTGGTTCGAAGCGCATTTAACAATGTTTTTGTGAATTTTTTTTTATTTCTTCTAATTTATATACTGGTTATCGCCCTTACATTGGGACTCTTGTTTAACATAAATATACATAGCTACAATGGATGAATTGAAAATGGATAAATAATTATAACAAAACTTTTCAGTATCGTCAGGTATTACAGACTGATTTCCTATCGCTTTATTTTTGAAGTTTTATAGCAAAATATTATTGGTGGGTATATAAATGGTTTATACACAATTTTATCCGGGTTTGCATGAACCCAAAATGTACTTTATACATCTGAACTTCAGATATTTCATTTAATGACCTTTTTAATCATAGCTAAAAACAAATTAGCCAATTAAGCACGGGGAGATATTACAGCAAGAAACAAACCCTACACTAATTAAGCACTCTAAAAATGGTTAACACAATAAAACAGCAAAAAGCCACCTGCAAAAAATCATAAAGCAAAAATAATCACTCATACCTAAAGATATCAAAGACCAAGCTCCATAAAAATAAGAAAAAATTTAGAAAACATTAGCAGACAAAACAAAACACAATTTCTGAAGAGTGAAGACGTTGCAATAACGCCTAATAATAATAATTTCCAAAGGTTTCTTAATAATTTCCAGTAATAATAATTTCCATTAATTTCGTATTATTTTCCAATAATAATAAAAAATAAAAAAATCGGGGAAATAGCAGCAGTAAAAAAAAACAACAACAAAATGCCTGAAGAGTGAAGACATCACAATAATGCCTAATAATAATAATAATAATAATAATAATAATAATAATAATAAACAGATGAAACAGCGCTGACAAGACAAACCTCTGCATGGCCAATATCCAAAACGTGCCAATAAATCCAATGTTGACAAAGTTAATACTCATCGATGGTTACGTGCATCTGGATTAAAGTCTGAAACTGAAGGCTTTATTCTTGCAGCACAAGACCAAAGTCTTTTCACTAGAAATTTTCAGGCAAATATTATGCATAATAATATGGATCCGAAATGCAGGTTTTGTGATAAACACCAAGAAACAATAGACCACCTAATCTCAGGCTGTTCTGTGCTTGCTCCAAATGAATATAAAAATCGCCACGATAGAGTTGGGCAATATTTACATTGGGCAATGTGCAAACATTATGGAAAATCTGTAAACAAACACTGGTATGAATATCACCCAGCACCGGTTACAGAAATAGAAGATGTAACCATTCTATGGGATTACACCATCTACACAGACAGAAAAATTGAAGCAAACAGGCCAGACATTATTGTTAAAAACCAGAAGGAGAAAACTTGTCTATTAATTGATATGGCTTGTCCAGCGGATTGTAACATAGCAATCAAGGAATTTGAAAAACTGTCAAAATATAAAGACCTGGAAATTGAAATAGAAAAAATGTGGAAATTGAAAACAAGAGTTGTGCCAGTGATAGTAGGTGCACTTGGAATGATAAAAAATGGAACAAAACAAGACATTGAAAGAATCCCTGGAAACCCCAGCTTAAGAGATATACAAAAAATTGTCTTATTAAGTACAGCCCACACAGTAAGGAAAACTCTATCTATGTAATGCTAGGGATGATAGGGAAGATAGAAAAACATGAAATGGAGTCATAACAACACGCCACGACCTGCCTTAGGTCTCCCCGCAGACTTGGTTGGTAGTGAGACCAAAGCAGAAATCGAAATATGATGAAAAATGACATAATAATAATAATAATAATAATAATAATAATAATAATAACAAAACACGTTCACGTGAGTGTTTTTTTAATTAAATCACCATCAGAGGGATGACAGTCACAAAAAGTTTGTCTTTATGATATTTAAACATGGGGATAAACTCAAGGGAAATTGAAGATACTTAGATAGGAAAAATTTCAGCCTCTTCTTCGTTGAATTTTACCTTAATATCAAGAAACTGATTAGAGAAAAAGGAAAATATTATGATGAGATGATATATTTATAATGTTTAATGACAACCCAAACATATATATATATATGTGGCTTTAAAAAGAACAGACGTCATATTATTTAAACCCGAGGAACCTTTCGGCCAACTCTTATCAAGGGTTCTCGTTGGCTTTAATTTTAATGGAAATAAGGAAAAGAACAAGGCAAAATAAATTGCTGGTGAGTCTGTGAGTGTAACATTTTTTCACTTTTAAACACTCTTGTGGGATTACATGTTCACCCCCCCTTACATTTTATGTGTTTTTTCAATAAATTTATTTTTAAACGGGTTCCATCATCTCCCATCATCTCCCAGCATTGTAAGTAATTTATTTTACAAGTCAGTTAAGTGCCATACGTGATACACGCTTGGGCGATCATGTCTCAAAAAAGGCAGAAGATTATCCCGCAGTAAGTTGCCATTGCTTTCTGCGGTAGACTGGTTGCCGACCAACGCTATAGAACCCAATCTGTCCTGTTATTTGACTCATAGCTAGAGGGGAAAGAAATGTATTATATTATTATGTAGTAATTAGTGGGGGATCGGTTTCCTATTGTTATGAAGTAATAAACTGATCCCCCACTTTATGACCAGTAGAAGACTTAATCATTATTCCAACTATTATATTCAGTCAGTCAGTTAACTGCCTTACGTGATACACGCTTGGGCGATCATGTCTCGAAAGAGACATGAATGACTGGGCAGAAGATTATCCCGCAGTTGCCATTGCTTTCTGCGGTAGACTGGTTGCCGACCAAGGCTATAGAACCCAATCTGTCCTGTTATTTAACCCATAACTGGAAGGAAGAGAAGGATTAGCTGAAGGGAGAAGTAATAAGTAGCAATTATTGATGTATCAGTTTATTACTTAATAGCAATAGAAAACCGATCCCCCACTTTTTTCCCAGTAGAAGCTTAAATTATATTTGCAACTATTATCTTCAGTCAGTCAGTTAAGTGCCATACGTGATACACGCTTTGGGCGCTCATGTCTCGAAAGAGACATGACTGACTGAACAGAAGACTATCCCAAAGTAGTTTGTCATTACTTTCTGTGGTAGGCTGGTTGCCAGCCAAGTCTATAGAACCCAATCTGTTTTGTTATTTAATCCATAACTGGAAGGAAGAGACGGATTAATACCTTTCCGAAGGGCTATTTGCGCGAAAGTGAATGTAATGAATTCAACTGGAATTTGAACTCGGCTCCCAGATTATTCGTTCTGAGCCGATATCCACTGCACCATAACGCAGTACCTAGCTAAAATTCAACGAAATATTTTGGCTTATGCTTACGTCAAGGGTATGTGATTTGTCATGATAAGCATAAATTTTAGTTATTTGTACAGAGAAGGTAATAATTGTTAGTTAGATGCTAATGTGATTTGAACTAACTTCGACGTCTGTGTCGTCTAAAAATGTATATAATTAACTAAAAAAAACAACCTTTTTTTCCTTTGTAGTAAGACAAAGACTTGAATATTCTCTGGTCGTAGAGACCAATGCATTACTTGCTGAATAACGTGATATAAAAAATATGCTGAATGTGTATTTTGTAAAGGAATGAAATGGCATTCGCCATTTCATTTCTTTTTTTTTTTTTTTTTTTTTTTTTTTTTTTTTTTTTGGTTGTATATGGAAAGTGTCGCCCAAATAATGCAGGGAAGAGAAAGCATTAACGAAGATATTGATTAGAAAAAAAAATATAAATAAATAGAAAATAAAAAAAAAATAACAAAAATATCAATACGAAACCAGTGTAATTTTCAGAAAGAAAAGAGAAATCAAAAGAATGTCTGTCGATCCAATATTGTCAGAGAACACCTGAGCATTAACGAAAACAAGAAAAAAAAAGTTTAAAATAAAGAGAACGCAGATTGTATTTTGTAAGAAAAAAAAAGCGTCTCTCTTCGAAAAAGAACAGAATTATATATATATATATAAACAAACAAATAATAAATTATGTCTATGTATTCATACAAGATATCAAGTGCGATATCAAAACCACGTAAGAAAAATAAATTTTCACGCGTTTGATTTTATTGACCTCTACTTCACTGATATTTTCTCCGGGGGATTTTCTGTCATTTCTTGTACAATTTTCGTTATTAATTTTGCCATTACACCTGGTATATTCTTGGTTTAGTTTTTCATGTAACTGGTGTTTTCGTTGATATCTTTGTTTATTCATTTATTATTTTTCATTTATTTTAACCCTGTTATTTTACCCGGGAAGACTTTACACCTGTTACTGTGTCTTGCTTTTTCTGCTTTTCACATTGTAATTTAAAAGCATGTTGTTGTTGGCTATTTTTATTGCTATCTACAATTCTATATATAGTATATTCATATACTTTTATAAACCATTGTAACAACTATTATAATATAAAGCTCTACTCTGTATCGAGGACTCATTATTAAAGTAAATGCTTGAACCGTGGGTTTTAAATCACTTTCTTACAATATAATATACTAGCATCATAGCTCGGCGTTGCCCGTGCAACTCTGAACATTTTAGTAGTAGGAGAAGATGTCACTGTTTTTTTTACATATTTTGTTTTTGTTTGAAAAAACACTTTTTTAAAAATATTTCTTTTGTTTCAACATATCGTGTCCATTAGCCAAAAAGTGCGAAAGAGAAAATTGCTGAACTTAAATTCAAAAAGTATGTGTCGACCTGACTTCTCTGTAGATATGTGTCCCGAGAAAGTTTGAATGGCGTAGATTAAAAAATGTAGGCATGCATAGGGAACAGTCACACACAGACTCACAGATTGCCTTTTATATATACAGATTATTTTAACATTATTTGAATTTTTATATATACAGATTATTTTAACATTATTTAACATTATTTGTCCTCAGCAGCCTCGACATTTTTGGGAAAGACATCAGAGTAATCAAGAATCTCTACTGGCAGCAAACTGCCTGCATATGGACAGGTAACGATTTCAGCAGATTTACAATGATAGAAAGAGGCGTAAGACAAGGCTGTGTCTTTTTACCGGATCTGTTAAACTTGTATAGCGAGAATATTTTGAGGACCCTAGATGATACGCCAGGATTTGTTATTGGTGGCCACAACTTGAACAAAATAAGGTATGCAGAAAGGAAACTACAAGACCTCCTACAGAAGGTGGCTGAAAAGAGTGACAAAAAAGGACTACAAATAAACTTTAAGAAAACTGAATGCATGGTCATCAGCAAAAGGTGCAACCCAAAATGCCAAATACAGGTGGGGGATACCAGAATCAAGCAAGTACAAAAATTTATATACCTAGGAAGTGTTCTAACAGGAGATGGAAACTGCGACACAGAGATCCGAAGGCGAATTGGCATGGCAAAGGACGCGTTCCAGAAGATGAGCAAAATACTAACACACACAAAAATTTTCCTAGAAACAAAGAAAAGAGTGCTGGATTACTATGTGATGTCAGTTCTTCAATACGGCAGTGAATGCTGGGCAATATCATCGAAGATGAGGACAAAACTTGAAGCAGCGGACATGTGATTCTACAGAAGGAAGCTACGGATATCGTGGGCTGAGCATGCAAGCAGCGATGAGGTGTTAGAAAGAATGGTAACAAAAAGGAAATTAATACTGAGCATCAGGAAGAGACAACTGAAGTTCCTGGGACACGCAATAAGGAAGGAGAGCTTGGAGAACCTGATACTGACAGGCGAGATAGAAGGAAAAAGAGACAGAGGAAGGCAGTGGATAACATATTTGAAAGGCCTGATTAGGTGGATGACGGAACGGGGGTTGCGAGGTGTAACAAGGGCAAACATACTAAAAGCCACCAAGGATTGGGAGACGTGGAGAACCATGATCGCTTACATCCTGAAGTGACAGGGCACATAGAAGAAGATTTGTCCTGTATAAAACTGTACACCACACTTAGTAATTTTCTGTTTTTTAAATGGTATTTGCCTTAGATATATTGATACGTAATATTTCCCTTATTTATGTATGATTTTAGGTCGTATCTGTCCAGGGTATTACTTATTTTTTAACTTGAACATATACACTACCGTTCATAATTATCAGGCCACACGAGTTTAAAAAAATGATGTATTCCATACTACTTTTAGTACTTATTGTTATATGAATAATTATTATTGAAAATATAATGATTATTTTGTTAATATTGCACAATAACATGTGCATCAAATGAATCTATAAATTTTTAATAATTACCTATATTGCAGTTTCATCAATGAAAAAAATGAAGAAAATTTAGGGTGATTCGTACGAGTTCATCTTTGCTTCCTTGCCTTGTACAATTTTGCAAAATAATAATAACAAAAAAAAAAACATTCTATTTTTATTTAGAATTACCCACTTGGCAGTAAATACTAAAAATAGTATGAAATACATCATTTCTTTTAAAAACCTGGAGTGGTCTAAAAATTATGACGGTAGTGTATATATATATATATTAAATATTAAATATAAAACTTTAATCCAAAGGGAAAAGCAGGAAGATAAATCCCAAAGACCCGATCCTAATTAATATTAATTACATTAATATTAAAACTAAACAAGGTGGAAGACTCAATGTAATTTATATTTAAATTACAGAGCTAATTATAAAATAAAATAAATTTCGATATTCAAATCAGTTGTATGGCCATTTCTACATGAAATCTCTAACAAAAATTTCATGCATCATCGGGAACTTCTTTATTTAAAAATCAACCGAAATAATTTACCGGCGGAAGTTAAAAAAATATACATCACAGAAAAAATAAAGGGGTGGGATTAATAAGAAAGTAGACAGAAATCAATGTCTATTTTTAGATTTTTGGAAAACCTTACTTTTAAGAGTTGTAAGTTAAAATTTAGCCTTGTCTGGCTCTAAGAAATACGTTTATATCGGGATGATGGGTTAATCCCCAATTCTAATGAACCCTATACGAATAGAATTCATACAAAAATCATTAGAGCCCTCAAATTTTCTAGGTTTTAAGGTTGAAGTGTCTTCCAATCTTAAAATTGTAAACTACCTAGATATTGCCTTGGGTATTTTGTGGTGCACTGGATATCGGCTCGGAACGAGAAATCGGGGAGCTGAGTTCGAATTACAGCTGAATTCATTGCATTCACTTACGCGCAAATAGCCTTGGAAAAGGTATTAATCCATCTATTCTTTCCACTTATGGGTTAAATAACAGGACAGATTGGGTTCTATAGCCTTGGTCGGCGGCAACCAGTCTACCGCAGAAAGCAATGGCAACCTACTGCGGGACAATCTTCTGCCCAGTCAGTCATGTCTCTTTCGAAACATGATCGCCCAAGCGTGTATCACGTATGGCACTTAACTGACTGATTGAAGATAATAGTTGGAAACATAAGTAAAACTTCAACTGGACAAAAAAAGGGGGATCAGCTTTCTATTGTTATTGAGTAATAAACTGATCCCCCACTAGTTACTACTTATTAAACAATCCGTCTTTTCTCCCTTCAACTATAGTTTAAAGAGCAGGATAGACAATGTTCTGCCCACTGAGTCATGTCTCTTTCGTGACATGATCGCCCAAGCATGTATCACGTATGGCACTTGACTGTCTGATTATAACGTAAGTAGATTTAACCTGTGAAAACTTCACAGTTTTCTAATATTCTGACGAATTTTTATTTTTCAGTTAATGATTGATTAAGTGCATGACAAATCCTGCCTCCCCACTAAGACGAATGCCAGGGGGGCGTATGAGACAGAAAGACAATTAAATTGGAAACTCTGTGCCCTTAAACTCGGCCAAAAATATCCAACAGTTCCTGCTTAAAGGCAGAATCGGGTTCTTATCTGTTCACTCCAGACAAGACAAGACTCTACCCTTCGACGGAGACTTGTCTGGGTTCACGTACGTCGGGAGGCAGAGAGTTGATCAAGCCATAGTTTCGATGCATTCTGAATACAAGAAGCGTTCTCCTGAATATACGTATTCAGGACAAATCCAGTAAATGGCGAACGTGATCATATAAAACGTATTCCTGTTTTTTGTTATTATTATTTATTTTATTAGTCAGTATTACTAGATTTTTGTATACCTGGTAGTTTTCAGTATAATTACTGATTTTTATACTGTATTTTCGTTTTTTTTTTCTAACTTTCCGCTTTTTATTTTCTTGCGTGTGTCTTTATCATTTTTAACGCATTTATTTGAAATTATTACAAAGAAATCCTTAATCTAAACTTATTTATAAATGAAACTCTGTCTCTCTCTGTGTGTGTGTGTGTGTGTGTGTGTGTGTGTGTGTGTGTGTGTGTGTGTGTGTATCCGTTACCTACAGACTCCGAAACGGATGAACCGATTTTCTTGAAAATTTACATAGTTCTACTATAAGCGTCTGCGAGTGTGCTTAGCTAGGTTTTGTGTCGTGGTACTCCCGATAAATATCGAAAATCTATAATCGAAAAAATCGGGTTATAGAGGGAGTGGTCAAATTTTAATCAAATTTGATACACTCATAGACAAAGACATAAGAAACGATATTCAGAATTTTCAAGGTTGCAGTTCTTACAATAGTGCAGAAAATTGATAATATATATATATATATATATATATATATATATATATAAGGCAAGATGTTTGTGTGTGTATGTGTGTGTGTGTGTGTGTGTGTGTTTATCTGTTTGTATGTCCTTTATACAAATCCACAATTTTTATCCGAATCTCACCAAATATTCTTTAGGCTGAGTCTGAGCTCCAGGACCATGGATTAGTTTTAAAGCTTTCATTACACCCGAGCAACGCCGGGCTACACTGCTAGTCATAATTAATTTATTCTTTAATGCAGTGTTAGGCGATCAACAAAAATGGCAGTGATCATCAGTTTATCTGCTGGGCTTTCAGTACGTCGAACTCCAACGCTTTCAAGAATAAAGTGTCAGAATTAATCCGTTTGTATTTTGGATTCTGATAATTCCTAATTATGTCTGACATAGAAATCAACATCACAGGAAAATATATACATAAGGCAAAATAAATCCCTTTGAAGACTGCAATTTTGCATCTTCTAATAGCCTGTTAATATTGGTAAAGAATTGTTTGCTTACAATGTACTCGACGTTTCAAACTCTGGATCAAGCTGCTTAAATCATAATCCATGTTTAAAGGGGGAGACATTATTCATTTACAACGAAATTTCAACAAATATTACACGAATTATGATGCTGACAGAAGAGCATAGCTGACAAAATGTGGTGACAATTTAGGTAAATGTCCAAACCGTCATTGCCTACCACTCCTTTCTATAAATATGCAATGTTCAACTTCTTACTTTCCTTTTACGCCCACGCTCGTTGACATTCATTTACATAAGCTCGTTAAATAGGTTCAAACATGACACTCAAATTGGGAGATGTTAGTAAAATTTTCTTCATTATCCACAGTCTATCATCAACGCCGAGGTAGTACGACACCTCACAGCCCCCGTCAGTCATGTCCTTTTCGAGAGATGATCGCTCAAAGCGTGCATCATGTATAAATAAATTTCTATTCCACTAATCCACACATTCCAATCTCCAACCTCCTGACAACCTTCTGATAATTACGAAGAAATCCTAAGCATAAACTCTTTCCAACAAGTTACTACTATCAACTCTTGATACCATTAACTTTTACAATTCGTGTTCCCTTTTTCTATCAAAGGTAACATACCTGTCGCGACGATAACCATAAAGATGTCTATATGTTGATTCGGGTGTATTGCATTTTCACATCTATGGACAGATATGGGTTATCTGCCCCAGATCATGACAAATGAACAATGATAAATAATAAAAAAAGAAAATAAGATTGCTATTAGATTGGGATAACCGAACGGCAACCTTCCCAGGTCTGCTTCAATATATCAACACAGACACTGACCAACAATTTAAGGATGAACATCGAGACGAGCTGATTTTGATTAAAAAATTGTAATAAATTATAAAAGATCAAAATTTAAAAAAAGAAATATTTAAGTATGAATTAGAATGTCCAATGACCTGAACCTCAAAATTATATTTGGATACCCAATGTAGTCGAAATAGTCATTTACAATACACAACAGCAAATATGAATGAATACAGGCGACTACGAATGCATTTTTCTCGCAGAGTCCGGACTTTTATAACCATTCCCAATCCTCTCGGGGGATTTGGCCAACTCAAAGCTTTTGACCAATGAGATTATTTGCCACCGACATGATTAGCGGGGAGTTATGGCTCGACGAATGAAATATCAACAGCTCACATGACGTAATGTCTTTCTGTCTTTTTTCTTTCGATTACATCATCTTTAGATTTTTCAATTTCCACAATTTCTGTTCTCAGGAACAAATATTGGGATTTAATCCTACCTGACCTCATCAAGTAAATCCTGACATTTTGTTATGACTACGACCATTTTGTCAAATTTTACAAGTACACGATAGTATTAAAATAGTTTTTTTTACATAAGCTCACATCGCGAATTACAATAAAATTACAATAAATCAGAACTAATAATATCACTAATAATTCCTCTCTCTCTGTTGTATTAAACCAAACAAAAATATATATATATATACAAGCGAGAGATAGTGTCACAGTGTGCAAAAGTATTAGGACAATAACTATTTTATCTTTAATGAGGCATATTGACAAAAAATAGACAATTTAATTCAAGTAATTTTATTTGATTTACTCAACAAATGCTTTAACAAGAAAAATACTTGTTACAAAATAAATTTTATATTTAGTATAATAGCCTTTTGCTTTGATCACATCCTTCATTCGGTCAGGCATTGATATCACAAGATTCTTCAATGTATATAATGTTTTTTTCTGCCAAGCAGCTTATATTTGTTCGCAAAGAGTGTCTTGCAAAGTAACATTAGATTTATCAATGTTTTTATCCAAAATATTCCATAGATGTTTAATAGGATTGAGATAAGGGCATTGTGGGGGCCAATTCAAATTCCGAAGCCTTCCTCTTCCTTTTTCGTTAAATAATTCTTACAAAGGTTTGGCTTTTCACCCTGTATTTGAATTTCAGTGAGGTTTTCAGGAAACTCAACCCTATTTTAATACTTTTGCACACTACCGCTAGTGTGCAAAAGTGTTAGGACAGGGGTGATTTTAAACTTTATTTTGATGCCTCATAAATGATAAAATACTCCTTGTCCTAATACTTTTGCACAGTGCTGTACATTGTATTTATTTTCAATTAGGAAACTCAACCCTATTTTAATACTTTTGCACACTACCGCTAGTGTGCAAAAGTGTTAGGACAGGGGTGATTTTAAACTTTATTTTGATGCCTCATAAATGATAAAATAGTCCTTGTCCTAATACTTTTGCACAGTGCTGTACATTGTATTTATTTTCAATTAGGAAACTCAACCCTATTTTAATACTTTTGCACACTACCGCTAGTGTGCAAAAGTGTTAGGACAGGGGTGATTTTAAACTTTATTTTGATGCCTCATAAATGATAAAATAGTCCTTGTCCTAATACTTTTGCACAGTGCTGTACATTGTATTTATTTTCAATTAGGAAACTCAACCCTATTTTAATACTTTTGCACACTACCGCTAGTGTGCAAAAGTGTTAGGACAGGGGTGATTTTAAACTTTATTTTGATGCCTCATAAATGATAAAATAGTCCTTGTCCTAATACTTTTGCACAGTGCTGTACATTGTATTTATTTTCAATTAGGAAACTCAACCCTATTTTAATACTTTTGCACACTACCGCTAGTGTGCAAAAGTGTTAGGACAGGGGTGATTTTAAACTTTATTTTGATGCCTCATAAATGATAAAATAGTCCTTGTCCTAATACTTTCGCACAGTGCTGTACATTGTATTTATTTTCAATTAGGAAACTCAACCCTATTTTAATACTTTTGCACACTACCGCTAGTGTGCAAAAGTGTTAGGACAGGGGTGATTTTAAACTTTATTTTGATGTCTCATAAATGATAAAATAGTCCTTGTCCTAATACTTTTGCACAGTGCTGTACATTGTATTTATTTTCAATTAGGAAACTCAACCCTATTTTAATACTTTTGCACACTACCGCTAGTGTGCAAAAGTGTTAGGACAGGGGTGATTTTAAACTTTATTTTGATGCCTCATAAATGATAAAATAGTCCTTGTCCTAATACTTTTGCACAGTGCTGTACATTGTATTTATTTTCAATTAGGAAACTCAACCCTATTTTAATACTTTTGCACACTACCGCTAGTGTGCAAAAGTGTTAGGACAGGGGTGATTTTAAACTTTATTTTGATGTCTCATAAATGATAAAATAGTCCTTGTTCTAATACTTTTGCACAGTGCGGTACATTGTATTTATTTTCAATTCTTCTAGTTGAATTGTTCTCCTTTATTAAAATATGATTCATTATTGTACATAATTAGGTTACAATAACATTTGTATTTTATCTGAATACGATTTTATATAAATTGAAGTTTAGTAGAGAGGAGGGACCCCGTATCATTGATTCGGGGGTTGGAGTACACGAGATCCTTGCACAGGACATGTGAATGGGTACAGTCAGTTAAGTGCCTTACGTGATATACGCTTTGGGCGATCATGTCTCGAAAGAGACATGACTGAATGGACAGAAAATTATCCTACAGTAGGTTGCCATTTCTTTCTGTGGTAGACTGGTTGCCAGCCAAGGCCACAGAACCCAATCTGTCTTATTATTTAACCAATAATTGGAGGGAAGAGAGGGATTAATACCTCATTAAAGATAGAATAGTTCTTGTCCTAATACTTTTGCACAGTACTGTATATATACTAGGCGCGATTGGTAAATTGTCGCAATGATCTTGATGCCTCATAAAAGATAAAATAGTTCTTGACCTAATACTTTTGCACAGTACTGTATATATATTAGGTGCGATTGGTAAATTGTCGCAATGATTTTGATGCCTCATAAAAGATAGAATAGTTCTTGTCCTAATACTTTTGCACAGTACTGTATATATACTAGGTGCGATTGGTAAATTGTTGCCATTATTTTGATGCCTCATAGAAGATAAAATAGTTCTTGTCCTAATACTTTTGCATAGTACTGTATATATACTAGGTGCGATTGGTAAATTGTCGCAATGATTTTGATGCCTCATAGAAGATAAAATAATTCTTGTCCTAATACTTTTGCATAGTACTGTATATATATACTAGGTGCGATTGGTAAATTGTCGCAATGATTTTGATGCCTCATAGAAGATAAAATAGTTCTTGTCCTAATACTTTTGCACAGTACTGTATATATACTAGGCGCGATTGGTAAATTGTCGCAATGATTTTGATGCCTCATAAAAGATAAAATAGTTCTTGTCCTAATACTTTTGCACAGTACTGTATATATATCCTACTGAGTATGTTTTTAAAGTTTAAGTGTTGTTCGTATTCAGTTTTGTGAATTTAAATCGATCATCAATGTCGTGCTCTAATAATTTGTCATAATCCAGTTTATTCAGAATGACGTCAGTGTTGGGTTTTCAGCTAGTTTGATGACGATATTAGGGTTATTTCTTTATTCTTTAGCAGCATTTGCAATTTTGCTGAAATGTAGATATTGCGTGGGGAACGGTCTTTTAGGCTTTCGGTCATGAGGACACCACTAAGATTTAGTGGCGCATTCATTGACTAGTGCAGGATTTCCATTTCGTTATTCATTTTTAGGAGGATAATTAGGTTGGAGATAACAATTTGGTCCTAGAGATAGGAATTTCTTTTGGTCATCTGTCAATGCAGGAATGGACGGGTTAATGTATTTGTCTGTCGGTGTTTTTGTGAAGTACGTTAAAAACGCAAATGTTTATATATATATATATAAGTTAATGAATATTAGTTGCAAAGCTTTTATACACACACACACACACACACACACACATATATATATATAAGTTGATGAATATAAGTTGCAAAGCTTTTATACACACACACATATATACATATATATATATAATTTAATGAATATAAGTTGCAAAGCTTTTATACACGCACACACACAAACACACACACACAAATATATATATATATATAAGTTAATGAATATAAGTTGCAAAGCTTTTATACACACACACACACACACACACATATATATATATATATATAAGTTGATGAATATAAGTTGCAAAGCTATTTTATATATATATATATATATATATATATATATATCTATATATATATATATATATAAAAGAAAAATTAAGGAAGACACGTTATCTCATGGTAAATCGAAAGTATAGGCCAATTTCAGGAAAACCCTCATCAGCTTCTGTCTTTATTTAACAAATTTTACACAAATTTTACACAAATTTTACACAAATACACAGATTTGTGTAAAATCCTTTGTGAAATAAAGACGGAAGCTGATGATGGTTCGCCTGAAATAGGCCTAAACTTCCGATTTATCATGAAATAACGTGACTGCCTTAATTGTTCTTATATTTGCTCTATATGTATTTATATAGATATATGTTTAGAGCTCTCTTAGAGAGTTATCCTACCGCTGTATGTACAGGATACTCCTTTGGATTCTTCTATACCCATACTGTATGCTGATATATATATATATATATATATATATATATATATATATATATATAAGTTAATAAATATAAGTTGCAAAGCTTTTATATATATGTCATGGTGGCATCACCTATTACAATGAATTGAACTCTTCCTACAACTTCATATACTTCCCCTCACAAGAGGAGATCAAGAGCTCTAGAGTGAGAGATCCGCAGGAGATCAGCATAAACAGATCAGCGGAGATCGATAAGCAGAGATCACCAAGACTGCTACCATACGTCTATTGCGAGTCCCAATTATAGTATTACTTCCTAAGCTGTATTTATTTTTCTACTAACAGACTTCCAAAATTTTGTATTTTGCTGTGTTCATATATGTATATAAGCAACGTTGAAAGTGGTCAGCACTTAGATGGGTGACCGCTTGGGAATATCAGGTGCTGTAAGCGTATAGTGACGGATGTGCGTTGTGGTGCAGTGGATATCGGCTCGGAAAAAGAAATCGGTGAGCCGAGTTCGAATTCCAGTTGAATACCCTGCATTCACCTAAGCACTGGTACCCATGGGAAAAGTATTAATCCGTCCATTCCTTCCAGTTATGGGTTAAATAACAAGGGTAGGACTTGGGTACCCTGCTCTTAAAAACAAATCCCAATGAATCGTGAAAAGAAAAATGTTGCAAAAATAAAATAACCTCACCCAAAATCATTGGTTATGACCTTAAATGATCCCATAAGGATTGATAGGTCGTTAAGCCTAAAAAACAAACAAATATATATATATATATAAATATATATATATATAAATATATATATATATAGGAAAAACTACTAAAAGGTTGTAAGTTGAAAATGTTTTTTTTTACAGTATTTATTTATTTCTATTAATATATATATCTATTTGATATTCAGACCGGCCTCGGCCTTTCATCAGAAACAAATGATTTAAAAAAATTTTTAAATCATTTGTTTCTGATGAAAGGCCGAGGTCGGTCTGAAATATCATATATATATATATATATATATATATATATATATATATATATGTATGTATATATATATAATAGAAATAAATACAAGATTTTTAACTTTTTCGCAGTTTTTCTTATACATGTTAAGACAGTATACGTGGATTATCAATATGCTATATATATATATATATAAATTTCTTCATTTGGCCAGACTTTTTAACCGGGTCCACGAAAGTATATATACAAAAAGTCTTTACGACATATATACTTATATTTATTAACTTATTATTAACAGATTTCAATGTTTCAATTAATTTTTTTGTCCTTAATTTATAATTATTATTAATTTTAGGTTTCTAAATTTTAATTTCTTTAGTATCACGTTATTATTACTATAATAATATAAGACTACTATCATAATTATTACGTTTAAAATTAAATAGGAAAACTAACAATTATTTTTCGAGCGTAAATTCAACCCCTAATTTTGAAATTAAAAATTCCAGTATCATACATCTACAACGGACAACTGGCAGCTCGGGTCAAAGTTCAATTCTTTCACCAACGAAGATTTTTTGTGAATCTAGGTCAAAGACTCTGCGTGAAGTTTAGATCTAATACGTTAAACCCACATTTCCTTGGTCTTTTCTGTTATTTTCATTCTCTTTTCTCCTTTTTTTATTATTTATATTTCTCTTTTTCTCTTTTATTTCATGTGACTTCGTCTGGATAAATTTGAAACATTCATTTGGTCTGACGAGCGGCTGGAGCTGCGAAATATATTATTACCAATGGATGTTTAAAGATATCTAACTTTTGTTTCCTGATTATAATACTCTGTTAAATTTAGCAAGAAATTTTAACATTGGGTTCTCTTTGGGGTTTGTCTCTATTGGAATTTACCTTACCAAATTTCAAAGATTCATCTTTATATATATATATATATATATATATATATATATATATATGTGTGTGTGTGTGCGTGTGTGTGTGTGTGTGTGTGTGTGTGTGTGACACTCTGCACCCGGCTAGCTCGCTGCCCATGGTCTGGATTCTGTTGTGATGATGACCGGAACCTGGGTGCGTGGATAATGTCAAAACGGTACCAGTTATGACGATGCTCTCGGGTCGCTAATCGTAATGGTGGCCTCGTCACAACAGCTGCTCCTCAAGACATCTATTACATCGTTGAACTTTCCTGCCCACGCTGTGTTCTTTGATCTCAGGAAAGTCACGTTGAAAACCCGGTAGCCGTTTCTCTACCACCTCAAACCAGACCGGACACACGTGTACACTTGTGTTGAAAAAACAAAAAACAAAAAAACAAAGTAAACACGGCACAAAAAAATAAATAAATAAAAAATAAATAAAAAAAACAAATAAATGAATAAGTTCGACGACGCCTGGATGAGTTACTTTAAGTCTTTTTATATATATAACAAATAAAATATACAATCGTTGGATTCAATGTTCACAACGGAGCGAAGTTTTCCTTAAGAATAATCAGAGCTTTCAATTTTCAAATAAAAAGTTTTTTCATAGCTCTTCAACGAAGCTTTACGGAAACGGCCGAAATGGGGTGTTTTGGCGACAGCGGTCGTAAATTCGTCTGGCCTCTTCCGCTCGGCAGCTTCTGCTTATATTAGCTCGTTAACGAAGCTTTAAGGAAACGATCGAAATTGCGCATTCTGGTGATGATAGTACATTCGTCTTTTCCTTCGCTCGGCTATAAAAAAATCTCTTTTCAGTTAGTGTAATTCTTTCTCGGTTCATTCTGTTTCTATACATCTTTAGCTAGGACTCTATCAGAGGCGCATTATTCGACTTCAACTCTTTTTAGTCGATCGGCGCCAGGCTTTTCTACGTTTCTTTACATCTTCAGCCCGGAGCTCTATGGAAGGCGATTAGTGGCCCCCAGTTGGGGACACTTTTCCCTGAGTCGTTACATCTCGACTGAAACTCCAACTCAAATGATTTTTCTCACTGGGGTCTCGATTTTTATCGTTATCCTCGATTCCCTTGAAGGATGGATGACGGACACCAGGTATCTATGCAAATCAAAACTTTAACCAATGAGATTATTTAATTTCAGCAAAAAAGTCTTTTCCACCTATACATTTCAAGGTGGAGTTATGGTTTAACGAATGAGGCAACAACACTTCAGCTCACGTAATTTTCTTTTCCGCTTTTTCTTCTTAATTATATCATTTTAGGTTTTCATATTTTCAAATCCTTCCTCAGCAAAATGGGAAGTAAGGATCTGACCTTAACCTAACCCCATCAAAAGTCCTGACAGCTTTGTTTTAACTGTCGTCGTCTTCCATTTTTACCGGGCAAAAATTCGCTTCTGAATACAATGGGGAAAAAATTATCCTTTTCCTTATCTCCAGCCAATTTCTCCACCTTTCGGATTTTACAAGTACATAGTATCAAATATTTCTAAGCAAAGCTCATTTCGCGAATTACAATAAAGTGGACAACCAACAATACCACTAATAATAAGTTCCTTCGCTCCGTTGTATTAAACCAAGAAGTATATTTTTTTCATGTGGAAATAGGGTTACACACACACACACACACACACACACACACACACACACACACACACACACACACACATATATATATATATATATATATGTGTGTGTGTGTGTGTGTGTGTGTGTGTGTGTGTGTGTATACACTATTTACATTATTCGGACAATAGTTCGAATAGTGCAAATACTACCTCATCTCAGAAATATAAACAAATATATATATAGGAAGAAAAGTTAGGGATTATATTGTTCCCAAATAAAAATGAAGTATTGAATGAAAGAACAGAAATTATGACTAAGTGTAACCTATCATAAAATACCTATAAGATTCATACAAAGATGGATGAAAACGTTATAATTTCTTCTAATTTTAAAACCGGTAAAATCAGTTATCGCAAATCGCCTGAAGACACCATATGTTAGAAACCTAGGTCGCGTAATAACTCGTTTACAAATTAAGAATATATATATATATATATATATATATATATATATATATATATATATAATGGTATCGCTCCAAGCAAGGCATTAAACTGCCACTGTTGTGCAGGGGGTTACATAGGATGAAAGTTATGTGAAGGAGTGACAGAATACAGGGGATGTCAGGAAGCGGGTAGGAGAGGGATGAGAATACTGAAGAAATGAAATGAGAGCATGAGAGAGAGGATGCAAGTTAGTGAAATAGGAGATGACGATTGACTTTACATTTGAATTCTTGGAGATTGTAGCTGTCGGGGAAGCAAAGAAATAGAAGGGAATTCCACAGGCGGGAAGTGCGAGAAAAGAAGCTGATGGAGTAGAATTTGTGTTTACAAATTATTGGTTTCACAGTAAAAGGGTGGGACCTAGTTGCTAATCTTGTTGCTCGAGAAAATTCATGTTTAGGGGCACCTGTGGCGAAGTTCATTGTGTGTTGTGTATGTGTGTGTTAGTGTATGTGTGTGTGTATGTATGTGTGTGTATCTGAGTGTATGTATGTTTGTGTATGTGTGTATGCATGTGTGTATGTGTGTATGAGGGTTCATGTGTATACGTGAGAATGTGTGTGTATGTAATTTAGGTTATTCTTGGCACAAACTAAATATCTGAGTGATATCCAACATACTGTTCCTGTTGTTTCCCAGTCTATCAGAAATGTTTGCTTTCATTTCTGACTACTGACAACCCCTTTCATCTTGATTTCTAATGTATTTTCATAGTAAATTCATTAACAATACATTTAAATTACACATAGAATAGCTCTATTCAATCTGTAGTACTTTTCTTCATTCCTGACCACTAACAATCCCTTTCTTCTGGATTCCAAATACGTTTTCAAGTAAAATCATGAGCAATAAATCAATAGAATAATTAAGTTACCATCCTTTCTTTTTGTTTTGGGGTCTCGCCCATTTTCCAGGATAATAGACTCGTCTAAAATATACATATACTCCTGCCATAGAAGCAAGATCAGATCCGAGAGACACCATCAGATACCGAGGTTTCACGGAAAATACAGCGTCATTAGTTCATAGTAGCTCTGACCTCCACTCAGACAGAATATCATTACACAGCACCCGTCAGCTTCCGACGTGGACATACTAATTCACTTCAGAGACTTGTATATATCCTTCCTATAACCGTGTTACTGGATTACTAACCTGCGTTCATGTTTGTACCTTTTACGTTAATATACTTATTTTTCTATATCAATTTCTGGTTGTTGTTCCTTTATTTTGTGCGGTTCCTATTCCCGGGATCCACAACACTTTTTTCTAATAAAAATATATGCATTCGTGACTGTTAATAGATACCATTTTTTTTAAAAATTTTCGTGACCTGAGCTGCGTTCTTGGGAAGATTAATACAGTGATGCTCCGTGGTTTTCTTTCTTTTCGACTGATTATCACCGAAGGCTAGAGAGTCTGCGCGGATTCTGACTGGAAAAAGAGACAGATTTAGGTCTTTTCCAATGGTCGTTAGCGCCAAAGAGAAAAAGACAATGTTATTGGCTCTGATCTGGCATAACATCTTCAGTTTGTTTCCCCACCGCTGTAGGTCCTGGGTATGACAATAAACCGCATCCGGCAGCAAGGCCTCTGATTAGGAGGTTGTGAGGAACATGGAACCACCTCTTAATTGCTGTTGTTCCCAAGTTGACCTCGACCCGGAGTGGTAGTACCTGTTAGGGTCCAAGCTATGGATAAATAGTTTATTCCCAAATTGGGATAAAAACAATATGAAAATATAACAATAGACTTTTATTGCAAAAATTCCAGCAATAAATATTTGAAGGGAAAAAAGTATTACCAGCAATAAATTTTTGAGGGAAAACGGTATTACCAGCGATACATCTGATTCTCAATAAAAACCACTTTACAAAGATACAGCAAAGAAACTGATCTACAAACTTATTTTTCACAAAGAATATATATTCTATTCTATTCATAATGATTTATTGTTAAAAGAGAATATATTCTATTCATACAAATTTATTGTTACAAATCTTGTCGGCTTTAAATAACCTATTTCTGTTTTCTTCTTGTTTACGATATTCAGTAACTCTCTACGTGAAATGACCATTCTTCTTCTATGTAACATCAGGATGTTGGTGATCATGGCTCTCCGCAAAATTCTTAACCTTTATAGCTCCTAATAATTTTTTTTGCCATCCATTCGCTCAAGCACACCACGTATAATGTTAGTTATGTGCGTTGTGGTGCAGTGGATATCGGTTTGGAACGAGAAATCGGGGAGCCGAGTTCGAATTCCACTGAATTCATTACATTCACTTACGCGCAAATACCCTTGGGAAAGATATTAATCAGTCTATTCCTTCCAATTATGGGTTAAATAACAGGACAGATTGGGTTCTATAGCCTTGGTCGGCAGAAAGCAATGGCAACCTACTGCGGGATAATCTTCTGCCCAGTGAGTCATGTCTCTTTCGAGACATGATCGCCCAAATGTGTATCATGTATGGCACTTAACTGACTGACTGAAGATAACAGTTGCAAATATAAGTAAAGCTTCTACTGGACAAAAAATGAGGGATCAGTTTTCTATTGTTATTAAGTAATAAACTGATCCCCCACTAGTTACTACTTATTAAACAATCCGTCTTTTCTCCCTTCAACTATAGTTTAAAGAGCAGGATTGGAAATGTTCTGCCCAGTGTGTCATGTCTCTTTCGAGACATGATCGCCCAAGCGTGTATCACGTATGGCACTTAACTGACTGACTTTCCTCTATCTATCTTACCGTCAATCTGATGGTTCTGGGTATGACAATAAACTTCACCTCGCAGCAAGTCCTCTGATTAGGAGGTTATGAGGAGCATGAAACCACCTCTTAATCGCTGTTGTTCCCAGGTCTACCTGGACCCGGGGTGGTAGCACCTGTTAGAGTCCCAATTATAGGTAAATAGTTAATCCCCAAACTAGGGTCAAAACACAACGTAAGTATTAAAATAAAATTTTATAGTAAAAATTTCAGGAAAACATTTTTTGAAGAAAATGAAATATTGCCAAAACAAGCTTGTTAAGTTAGGCAAAAGATTGAAAGTATACAACCCCCATTGAAATAGCTAACACACTTCTTCTTCTTCTTCTTCTTCTTCTTCTTCTTCTATGTGCCCTCTCCCTTCAGGACGTAAGCGATCATGGATCTCCACGTCTCCCTATCCCTTGTGGCTCTTAGTATGTTTGCTCCTGTTGCTCCTGGCAACCCCCGTTCCGTCATCCACCTGATCAGACCCTGCAAATATGTTATCCGCTGCCTTCCTCTGTCTCTCCTTCCTTCTATCTGTCCAGTCAGTATCAGGTTCTCCAGGCTCTCCTTCCTCATTGCGTGTCCCAGGAACTTCAGTTGTCTCTTCCTGATGCTCAGCATCAATTTCCTTTTTGTTGCCATTCTTTCTAACACTTCGTCGTTGCTTGTATGCTCAGTCCACGATATCCGTAGCAGCCTTCTGTAGAACCACATTTCGGCTGCTTCCAGTTTTGTCCTCATTTTCGATGATATTGTCCAGCATTCACAGCCGTATTGAAGAACTGACATCACATAGCAGTCTAGCACTCTTTTCTTCGTTTCTATTGAGATCTTCCTGTGTGTTAGTATTTTGCTCATCTTCTGGAACGCGTCCTTTGCCATGCCAATTCGCCTTCGGATCTTTGTGTCGCACTTTCCATCTCCTGTTAGAACACTTCCTAGGTACTTAAATTCTTGGACTTGTTTGATTCTGTTATCCCCCACCTGTATTTGGCATTTTGGGTTGTATCTTTTGCTGATGACCATGCACTCAGTTTTCTTAAAGTTTATTTGTAGTCCCTTCTTGTCACTCTCCACTGCTACTTTCTGTATGAGATCTTGCAGTTTCCTTTCCGTGTCCGCAATCAGTACTGTATCGTCTGCATATCTTATGTTGTTCAAGTTGTGGCCTCCAATAACAAATCCTGGTGTGTCATCTACTCAGTCATAATGTATGGAGAGCTACAAGCTTGTTAAACAATACACCACGCTGAAGTGTGCAATGATTTCCTAAGCGCAGCATAGATTTGGCACAAGGCCGAACGTACGGAACGCTTAGTTAATATTGAACTAACTGTTAAATCGTAATGAATTTAGTCCGACAAATCTGTTAACCATTACATTAGTGTCTAGGTCTGCCTTCTTACAATTGAGAGTTAATCGCTTCTTCACGCCTTCTTTTAGTAACTAGTCTAGACGTCCCTGCGTTTTTTTTTTCTGTCTGACATAATAATGGTGGGTTGGACTGTAATTCGTGACATGACATTTCGCTGCGTTCATATCCGATTGGGTTCTAGACATTTTGCTGATTTTCAAGGCTGTCACTGCACGAAAGAAAAAAAAAATCAGTTTTCTATTTCTGAGTGGAAACATTATTTTGATATCGATCTGTACCGACTCCCTCAAGGTTAAAAGCTCAGGAAATAAAGAAGATGAAATAATGACCTTTGTAAAAGGTCCTCAGGGCACGTCTGACCTTTCGAGTAATGAACAGTGTCACGTTGATTCGACATCACAACACCCCATGCTTAGATACATGGTTACGGCTTAAAATTGTCCAACTAAATCATAAAGTTTTTTCTGTATGTGGGGTGGGGTGGGGGTAGAGCAGGGTGAGGTGGGGGTGGATTGGTAAAGCGAATGTAATGAAAAAAGACAAAAACAAAGAAAAGTTATAGTCTATTTGTTTTTTTTTTCTCCGCTGTATGGTTGTATTAAACTAGTGTAACTGACGTCGGCAAGCAGAGTGGAAAGAAACTGCGTCCAAATACTTGGTAAGTCTGTTTTTATTTTGCTTTTGTTTTTAATCATTTAACAAAAGCTATTAAGACGCAAGAGGGTTACTGAGTACTACTTCGTTGGTTGTTTTTTTTTTTATGGCAAATCAACCGCGACGGGTCATTTATTGCCAACTAAACTTTATTTATTTATTGCTGCTAATACATTTTTCTTTCAACAATTTATTGTTTTTTATATAAGTATTGTGTCTAGCAATACATTTTTCTTTTCGAGTATCAAGATTCATTGGCATTTGTTTTTAAGGGCAGGGTCCCCAAGTCCTACCCTTGTTGTTTAACCCATAACTGGAGGGAAGGGACGAATTAATACCTTTCCCAAGGGCACCAGTGCTTAAATGAATGCAGGGTATTCAACTGGAATTCGAACTCGGCTCACCGATTTCTCATTCCTATGCGATATCCACTGCACCACAACGCACATCCGACACGAAACGCTTACAGCACCTGGTATTCCCAAGCGGTCACCAATTTAAGTTACAGACCAGGCTCAACGTTGCTTAAATTCAGTGATCGAGCGAGAACGAGTGTATTCAACGTGATATGGCCGTAAGCACGCACATCCGTCACTATACGCTTACAGCATCTTGTATTCCCAAGCGGTCACCAATTTAAGTACTGACCAGGCTCAACGTTGCTTAACTTCGATGATCGAGCGAGAACCGGTGTATTCAACGTGATATGGCCGTAAGCACGCACATCCGTCACTATACGCTTACAGCATCTGGTATTCCCAAGCGGTCACCCATTTAAGTACTGACCAGGCTCAATGTTGCTTAATTTGATGATCGAGCGAGAACCGGTGTATTCAACGTGATAAGCCGTAAGATATTTATTAAAGGCCATGTAGCATCAGCACATTTATCATGAAATGTGTACAAAAAAGACACATGGGAGTTTACATAATAGTGTTTGGAACGTCAGTGAAGCCGAGATATCACAGAAACAACGATATAGCAGATTCTTCTTTAGATATTACTAGCAGTATAGCCCGGCGTTGCTCGGGAGTAATGAAAGCTTTAAAACTAATCCATGGTCATGGAGCTCAGACTCAGCCTAAAGAATATTTGAAATAATAAAATAATTGCGACAATTTACCAATCGCACCTAGTGTATATATATATATATATATATACTAGCAATATAGCCCGGCGTTGCTTGGGTGTAATGAAAGCTTTCAAAGTAATCCATGCTTTTGGAGCTCAGACTCTTTGGACGTTGGCACGAAAGACTAAAAAGCAATACTTTATGACCATATTCATCCTTTTCATACCCACTTTCTGACACCCCTATAGCCTGTTCCTCTTTCTCATAACTTTTCTTCTATATAAGCTCCTGCGCACCAGTGTCTGTAAAATGCGTTGCTTGGGGCGATATCATTATAAAAAAAAAGCTATAGAATAATAACAAATGCTTCATGATCGAAAAACCTGTCCTCCCTCATTGATAGAAAAATTAGCGCCCCTTTGCCTTATGCCACTAAATCTAAACTTATTTATGAATGAAACTTTGTGTGTGTGTGTGTGTGTGTGTGTCCGTTACCTATAGACTCCGAAACAGCTGAACCGATTTTCTTGAAATTTTACACAGTTGTACTATAAGCGTCTGCGAGTGTTCTTAGCTAGGTTTTGTGACGAGGTACCCCCGATAAATATCGAAAATCGATAATCGAAAAAAATAGGTAATAAAAGGAGTGGTCCAATTTTAATCAAATTTGATACACTCATAAAAAAAGACATAAGAAACGATATTCAGAAGTTTCAAGGTTGCAGTTCTTACAATAGTGCAGAAAATCGATAAGATGTTTTAGTGTGTGTCTGTTTATCTGCCTTCATGTCTGTATTTTTTCAGCCCATTTATTTTAGTTTTTACTTCGGGTTTGGCTCTAATTAGGTAAAATTGTAGCTCTTAGTCTCAGTCATGATACCATTTACTCAGAGGACTTATTTAGCCTTCAAAATTCAGTTTACGAAAAACCTTATTTGATATCGATACCAGGAAATCAAAATTTGACTTACATCCATTCATTTTTCTTTCAGTCCACGGTTTCGCTTTAACTGGAAACAACTACTGCTTTTTAGTCTTTCGTACCAACGTCCAAAGAGTGTGAGCTCCAGGACCATGGATTAGTTTTAAAGCTTTCATTACACCCGAGCAACGCCGGGCTATACTGCTAGTCGTTCATATAATGGCCATTTTTTTTTCAATATTTGAGTGGTTTGATTCGGCTTTTGATTATTTTTTGATGACACAGAATAGGATGACTACCTGAAGCTATGTTAGATATCGGCTGGGAACGAGAAATCGGGGAGCCGAGTTCGAATTCCAGCCGAATTCATTGCATTCACTTACGCGCATATACCCTTGGAAAAGGTATTAATCCGTCTATTCCTTCCAGTTATGGGTTAAATAACAGGACAGATTTGGTTCTATAGCCTTGGTCGGCAATCAGTCTACCGCAGAAAGCAATGGCAACCTACTGCGGGATAATCTTCTGCCCAGTCAGTCCTGTCTCTCTCGAGACATGATCGCCCAAGCATGTTTCACGTATGGCACTTGACTGACTGACTGACCTGAAGCTAATATTTCTGGAACTAAGAATATTATTGGAATCTGGTATTTTTTTTTCTATCTTCACAAGTCTATTATATTTTTTTTGTGATTTCTTGAAATGCTCTATCAATAAGTATTTGAGGACATGCTGACTTTAGATTAGTTTTAGAGAAGATTATAATACTGGCAAGAGAACTCAAAGCATATTCTTCATTGGTTATAGGATATGAATCTGCACATATTTTGTGGTTTACGGCTATTTTGTAGTCAACACAAATGCAAAGATAGCCAACTTTCTTAAAACTACTAACGGGGCGGCCCATTTGCTCCCTACCTTATTGAAGTAGATCCTATTCTAGTAATCTTTTTAGTTTTCTACAACAAGTGATAATCGATGGACTAGAAGTTTAAAAGTATGGGGAGAAGACATTTTCCTTTAGTTTTCTCTTCATAGTTGTTTATCCTGCCTTGATTTTATTCAATAATTTTGTCGAATTTATTCTGTTCACTGTATGTCACGATAATTAGTTATACGGTAAACACATTTTTTTTTTAGTTTCTACGTAGGTTTCAAAATAATCTAACGTCTTCATCACGAATCAGTCAAATTGATTAAATTGAAGTAGGATTTTTTAAACTTTGTTTTCATTATTTATCTCCAAAAATTTTTGGTTCTCAAAGTCACTTCCCGTATCTAGTTGCATGTCCAGTAAAACATTATTGATTCGATATTTTGATAAACACTTTTGATTTTTTTTTTCAATGAAATGACGTCCATACTTACTTTCGCTTTATTTATTTGGACCATCTCTACGTTTCTTTGTTTTTTTGGATGCATGTGGTTCTACAGAAGGATGCTGCGGATATCGTGGACTGAGCATGCAAGCAACGATGAGGTGTTAGAAAGAATGGCAACAAAAAGGAAATTGATACTGAACATCAGGAGTGAAGTTCCTGGGATACGCAATGAGGAAGGAGAGCTTGGAGAACCTGATACTGACTGGCCAGATAGAAGGAAAAAGAGACAGAGGAAGGCAGCGGATAACATATTTACAGGGCCTGATCAGGTGGATAACGGAATGGGGGTTGCGAGGTGTAACAGGAGCAAACATACTAAGAGCCACAAGGGATAGGGAGACGTGGAGAACCATGATTGCCTACGTCCTGAAGGGACAGGGCACATAGTAGAAGAAGCAGGTATCGGTGGAGAGTGACAAAAAAGGACTACAAATAAACTTTAAGAAAACTGAATGCATGGTCATCAGCAAAAGGTGCAACCCAAAATGCCAAATACAGGTGGGGGATACCAGAATCAATCAAGTACAAAGATTTAAATACCTAGGAAGTGTTCTAACGGGAGATGGAAAGTGCGACACAGAGATCCGAAAGCGAATTGGCATGGCAAAGGACGCGTTCCAGAAGCTGAGTAAAGTACTAACACACAGGAAAATTTCACTAGAAACAGAGAAAAGACTGCTGGATTGCTATGTGATGTCAGTTCTTCAATATGGCAGTGAATGCTGGACAATATAATCGAAAATGAGGACAAAACGTGAAGCAGCGGAAATGTGGTTCCAGAGAAGGATGCTGCGGATATCGTGGACTGAGCATACAAGCAACGATGAGGTGTTGGAAAGAATGGTAACAAAAAGGAAATTGATACTGAGCATCAGGAAGAGACAAGTGAAGTTCCTGGGACAAGCAATGAGGAAGGAGAGCTTGAAGAACCTGATACTGACTGGCCATATAGAAGGAAAGGGTGACAGAGGAAGGCAGCGGATAACATATCTGGAGGGCCTGATCAGGTGGCTGACGGAACGGGGGTTGACAGGAGTAAAGGGAGCAAACATACTAGGAGCCACAAGGGATAGGGAGACGCAGAGAACCATGATCGCTTACGCCCTGAAAGGACAGGGCACATAGAAGAAGAAAAAGAAGCTTACGTTTCACGATTCATTTCAAACATTTTTTCACATCTTTTTTTATATGTCTGACAATCATTATGTTCTTTAATGTTTATCGCCACACCAAATGTACATTTGTCTTTTTTCTCTATCGCTTATTTCTGCGTTTAATCTACCAGATCCATAATTTTTGTTCAATTCAATTTTTGAATCGATTTTTGTTGCGAACAAATTCGACACACTGTTCTACTGACAATCTTACCAGTTTTAAATGCATTAATGTCATTTGTCGATACTCCTAATTTTAAAGGTTTGCCTATTTAGTTTGAATCAAATCCTCAGTAAATTTTCGTTATAAGTCCCGACGCTTTTCCCCTTCAAAATTATCCAAAATAGCATTATCTCTGTGCAAATGTATATGCTGAACTCAAATCAAGTGTTAATTATTGAAGAAACTTACCTTTTTTTATCTAAATGTCCATAAAAAAAAAACAAACTATATCTTGCCTTTTTTCTCACGAAGTCATGTAACTAACTACAGAATGACATACCGCGTATGTGAACGAATTTTGGCAGATATTTGGTCGATTTTTCTTCAGTTACTGACACTACCGGCGATGTACTTCCGGTAATGAAAGTAATGCGCTATTGTATTTCTACGCTTATTACTTTCATAACAGGAAGTACATCGCCGGAAGTATCAGTAAATGAAGAAAATTGGCCAGAATTCGACAGAAATTGCTGCCTACGTAGAACGTCATTCTGCAGTTAATTACATGACTTCGTGAGAGTTATGGGGGAGAGAAAGTGTGAGTTATAGTTCGTTTATTTTATGGACTTTCAAAGCAAAAAAGGTAAGTTTCTTGAATAACTAATTGTTGATTTGAGTTCAACATATATATTTGCACAGAAATAATGCTATTTTGGATAAATTTGAAGTGGGAAAACCATCGGCACCTAAAACGAACATTTACCAAATCCTCTTTCATTGACTGGTTTTCTTATAAACATAACATTTGGAATGCTATTTCAAATAAAGAGCCTATGCGAAGACCTGTTAATTTATTTTTTGAGAAATGCTCTTGAACCTAGCTTCCTCTGCATTCAATAGCTTTTTATTAGGTGTGATGCTTGTTAATATTAGCGGATTATATCGTAGATTTTCCTTAATTTCCCACAACTATGTTGGATGTGCAATTGCTGATACTATTATAATAGTCTCGCAGTTTCCAAGAAAAGGTCAGTTATCGTGTTTTCCTCTCCAACTGAATTAAAATTCTTCAAATCTTTTGTTCTAGCTTTAGCTGCTAGACTCCTAAGCCAGGTTTGTATGTATTCGCAATAATCAAGTAATATTTGTTCTCTCAGTTCTTTAGAAATCGGCGATACTATTTTTATATCATGTTGTTAAGTCACCAGATGTGGTGAGCACACAACATTATTTATTGTATAAAAGTATAGTAAGACAGTTAAGTGCAATACGTGATACTCGTTTGGGCGATCATGTCTCGAAAGATACATGACTGACTGGGCAGAAGATTATCCCGCAGTAGGTTGCTATTGCTTTCTCCGGCAGACTGGTTGCCAGCCATAGCTATAGAACCCAAGCTGTCCTATTATTTCAACCATAAATGAAGTGTATTTGTGCGTAAGTGAATGCAAGGAATTCAACTGGAATTCGAACTCGCCTCTCTGAATTGTCGTTCCGAGTCGATATCCATTGCACCACAAAGCACATACGTTAGAGAGACATTATCAGACCAATTAAATTTACCTTCTATACTGTGGGGTCTTCTGGGAACTGTCGTTTTACTATCCAGAGCTGTCCTCTGGTTTAGTCAACTATTCCCCTTCTTCCTTCTCCATAACCGCACGAGCGGCTGGCAAATGATTTTTGGGAAATGGGAGACGAGTATTGGCATGTCCACGACAGGGAAGACGGAAGCAACAGACTCGACTAGGCAGGAAGACGAGAGGTTGACAATCTTTCCGCACTTCCAGGTTAGTTTAAGTCCAGTCAAAATTACCAGCATATTCTGGCTTTTTATATCTAAGAATTGGAAATGAAGATGTCTTTTTGGTTCATTCAAAACGCCATTACAGGTTCAGGAAGTAACACATCTGTCCGAATTGTACCATATAAGCGGCCAAGTGTTCGCATAAGGGTCGAAAGGAACCTCTTATATTGATTTCCGTTCGGTTTATGAGGTCTTCAGGTATGAGATCTCGAGTGAAGGCATCCTCACAGTTGGCAGGCATGGTAAATAGTATATGACCTTTCCACTTGATTATTCTTTGGAGTTTAACTGTTATGTTGATTATACACTTCGAAGAGGACTTCCAGCAAGAAGGTAATTTCTTGAACGCTACATCATCGTTACTGCTGTCGTTAGTTTTTTTTTTTCATTTTGATTTATTTTAATTTTTATTGGTCTATATTTTACGGTTTCAAAAGTTTGGCCAATTACGGCTGCGAAATTTTTTTCATTTTTCTTGTCGAAAAATCTTTCTCCTTTATTCGGTGTATTTTTTTTAATTGAGCAGGCCGACTTGATCAAGTGATTATACCCTTTTTTAGCTGCTAGACTCCTAAGCAACGCCTTTATGTATTCGCAATAATCAAGTAATATTTGTTCTCTCGGTTTTTTAGAAATTGGCGATACTATTTTCATATAATGTTTTTAAGTGACAAGAAGTGGTGAGCACACAACATTATTTATAGGATAAAAGTATAGTAAGACAGTTAAGTGCAATACGTGATACGCGTTTGGGCGATCATGTCTCGAAAGAGACATGACTGACTGGGCCGAAGATTTTCTATCCTGCATTTTAAACTATAGCTGAAGGAAGAAGAGACAGATTGTATTAAGTAGTAATTAGTGGGGGATCAGTTTATTACTTAATAACAATAGAAAACTCTTCCTCCACTTTTTGCCCAGTAGAAGCTTTACTTATGTTTCCAACTATTATATTCAGTCAGTCAGTTAAGTGCCATACGTGATACACGCTTGGGGTGATCATGTCTCGAAAGAGACATGACTGACTGGGCAGAAGATTTTCTATCCTGCTCTTTAAACTATAGCTGAAGGAAGACGAGACGGATTGTATTAAGTAGTAATTAGTGGGGGATCAGTTTATTCCTTAATAACAATAGAAAACTGATCCCCCACTTTCTTCTTTGGAGTTTAACCGTTAAACTTCGAAGTGATTATCCCCTTTTATTGTTTAGTGTCTTATTTCCTTTTAAGGGTAAACAAATAAAAACAAATAATTAAACGAACGAAGAAATACAGAAACATTAAAAAAAGTTAAAAAATAAATAAAGACAGAAATTAAAATAAAAGTGTAGAGAAAAAAATATTGTGGTAAATGTTCGTTTTAGGTACCGACGACTTTTCCCCCTTCAAATCTATCCAAAATTGTATTATTTCTGTGCAAATGTATATGCGGAACTCAAATCAACAATTAGTTATTAAAGAAACTTAACTTTTTTTGCTTTGAAAGACCATAAAAAACGAATTATATCTCGCAATCATTCTCTCCCGTAACTCTCACGAAGTCATGTAATTAACTGCAGAATGACGTTCTATGTAGGCAGAATTTTTGTCGAATTTTGGCTGATTTTCTTCCTTTACTGAAACTTCCGGCGATGTTCTTCCTGTTATGAGAGTAACAAGCGTAGAAATACAATAGCGCATTACTTTAATTTCAGGAAGTAGATCGCCAGAAGTGTTAGTAAAGGAAGAAAATCGACGAAAAATCTGCCAAAATTTGTTTACATGCGCAATATGTCATTCTGCAGTAATTACATGACTTCGTGAGAGTTACGGGAGTGAAAAAGTGCAAGATATAGTTCGTTTTTTATGGACATTTCGATAAAAAGCTAAGTTTCTTCAATAACTAACAGTTGATTAATTCAAATTAATTCAAAATCACGAACATTAAAACAACACAAATGGACGTTGTCTTTCAAATTAAATAATTGAAAAAATACAATCAGTGCACAATATTATTCAAAACAAGAAAGACTGAAAAAAACTAAATTAGTGCATAGAAAAATAAACGGTTCACCTATTTAAAAAAAATTACCCGACAAAATAGAAAAACAAAAAATAATTTTGATAGAAGGTCTAGCAAAAAATTATTAAATTGAAAAAAAAAAAAATAAATGCATTAAAGACGGAGTTTTTAAGAATGAGCAAACAAAAAATTGAAACATTAAATCAAAAACACCAGGGCAACAAATACTTACATTTACTTGCTTTCCCGAGAGCTACAACCGCCAAGACTTTAAATGTCAATTTAATAGTTATCTCCTATCTCACTAACTTGCATCCTCTCTCTCATGCTCCTTTCTCTATCCACTCCACCCTCATCAGTATTCCCATCCTTCTCTTACCCACTTCCTGACACTCCTTATAACCTTTCACTATTTCTCATAATTTTCCTCCCAGGTAACCCCCTGCGCACCAGTGGCAGTAAAATATCTTGCGTGGGGCGATATGATTATAAAAAAAAAAGATAGATATGAAAAGTTCGAGATAGATAGATAGATACATAGTATTCTCATCCTTCTCTTACCCACTTCCTGACAGCCTTATAACCTGTCACTCTTTCTCATAACTTTTCTCCTATGTAACCCCCTGCAAAACAGGGGCAGTAAAATGCCTTGCTTGGGGTGATATGATTATAAAAAAAAAATTCTATACAATTATAAAGTGGATATTAAGTGGGGGATCAATTCTACATTACAATCAATATATAAACTGATCCCTCTCTTTATGGTCACATTTATCCTTCTATTACTTACATCCTGACACCCCCTATATAACCTGTCACTCTTTCTCATAACTTTCCTCCTATGTAACCCCCTGCAAAACAGTGGGAGTAAAATGCATTGCTTGGGGCGATATGATTATAAAATAATAAAAAAATACAAAGATGTTCCCCCATAAAAATAAAAAAAATAAAATTGCCCGGGGGAGGGTGAAATAAAACCGAAAAGAAAAGAAAAAATGCAAAAATAGCAACAGATATATTCACTATATTGTGACACATACACACATGTACGGACACATACACGCATTCATATTCGCATTCATGCATACGTATGTAATCAATTTTGTTCTAACCGTATAGATTCGAGTAAATGTATGCTGTTCGCTGGTTGGTTTAAGGTAACCAATCAGAAACAAGGTAAGTTATCCACAATTTTACCGACAAATCGTAAGGGTGTTTTGAATGCCTATTTAAACGATTTGACGCGTATATTTTGCCAGTTGGCACAAGAATCTTAACACGCACAACATGTAAGACCAACTCACTTTCTCTTACTAATCATTCTTCTAAAATTTACAAAAGTAAATTTTTTATTTGTTTCTCGAAGGCCCTTACCCCTTCAAATTTTTTTCAAAAAATCCTTATTTCCGTGCAAATGTAAATGCTGAACTCAAATCGATAATTGTTTCTTGACGAAACCTACCTTTGTTTCACGTTAACGACCAGAAAAATATCGAACTTCTTGTCACTATTTATCTCACCCCGTAACCACGCTTCAAAAATGTTATTCACAGTAGAATGACTTCACGCGTAGTTTGCCGATTTTTCGGCCTTTTTACTTCCTTTTTGAAATTACTACGCGGAAATTGAGTTCCGAAACCAAACAAATAGCGGGGTAATTGCTCAAAGGAAGTAAATAGGCCGAAATATGTATCCTACGCCTTAAGTCATTCAGCGGTGAATCAGATATGAGAACGGTGGTAAGGGGTGAGATATAGTCCGATTTTTTTTCTGGTCGATAACATGAAAAAAAGTGGGTTTCTTCAATAAACAATTATCGATTTGAGTTCAGCATATACATTTACACGGAATTAAGGATGTTTTGGAAAGATTTGCCGGGGTAAAGGCTTTCGAGGAACAAATCAAAAATTTACTTTTATCAACGGACTTAAAAATTTTCACCACTTTTCTAACGATATTATTTCTAACACAACTTACATATGACACTGATAAATCTTCCAGTGACAAAGAACTTTACAACTTACCTCAATTGCTGTAACAGAATCCTATGCAGAGAATAAAAGACATTTTTAATCAGACACATTCAACGTCTGTACAAAGTATGTAATTCTTGTGATTTGTTAATACACTTTTATAAATACAAATAATGCTTTGACCATTTTATTCTATGTCCCATTTACTAATTTCATAAATGATTTCAACCGTATAAAATAATTGTTGGAATGCAGGAATTTAATTAGGAAGTTCTTTTGGAAATGGTCTTGTGACATGTAAAAAATTAAAACCTAAATTTCTATGCATATGAGGCCCCAACAATATAAACAAATGTAAAAAAATAATTTAAACCTTTGAAATCTTTGAAAAAATTAAATCAACATGCAATCAAATTTATAAATTTAAATAGTCAGATTTTATCACGACAATAACTTTGTCGGATCTGTCTCAATGACGATCTTCATTTTAGTATAATTTACCATTTGGTCGAGTTAAAGATGTGGCGGAGATATACACATCTTTAGAGAGATGTGTACATCACCACAACCTCCTTTTTGAAAATGCACTTTCTTTAATTGATGTTTTTTTTAACATGTGTTAACTTCCAACAATCCGTCTATTCCCTCCAGTTATGGGTTAAATAACAGGACAGATTGTGTTCTATAGCCTTGGTCGACAACCAGTCTACCGCAAAAAGCAATGGCAACCTACTGCGGGATAATCCTCTGCCCAGTCAGTCATGTCCCTTTCGAGACATGATCGCCCAAGCGTGTATCACGTATGGCACTTAACTGACTGACAACTTCCAACATTTTCATTGGATGACACTTTCGCTTACACTAGTATAGTTCTCTTTGTTTCAGGAATAAATACATCAAAAATATCGTAAAGCATGTATTTTTTTTAATCATTTCACCCCAAGCAAGGCAGTTTTACTGCCACTGTTGCGCAGGGAGTTACATAGGGGAAAGTGACGAGAAAGAGGGGTTAGTTATAGGAAATGTCAAGAGGAGGGTAATAGACGGATGAGAATACTGGTGTAATGAAGGTGGTGTAGATGGTAAAAAGAGCTTGGAAAATGGGTGCGAATTAGTGAGATAGGAAATGTCTATTGATCTTAAATTTACATTCCTGGAGATTGTAGCTCTCGGGGAAGCAAGTATATGGAAGAGACTTCCACAGGCGGGAAGTGCGAGAAAAGAAGCTGTTAGAGTAGAAATTGCGGTTACATTTTATCGGTTTCACTGTAAATGGGTGGGTCCTAGTTGCTAGTCTAGTAGCTCGTATAAATTCATACATAGAGGGCACTAGTGAGCTAAGTTCATTGGAGCAGAAGCCGTGAAAGTATTTGTAGAAGAGGCACAGGGAAGCCACGCCACGCCGGTGAGAGAGCGACTACAGCCGAACTGCCAAATCGGTATCGATCACATTCGGTAAATACAATTGTACTGATTGTATTATTCTGTGTATAGCTAGATTTCAATTGATTTTTATCTCTTTTATGTCGTTATCGTCTATGTTCATACTAACAATAGGTTGAATTTATTTTTTCTTCCTTCTAGTCTTAATTTCCGGCCTTACATTTATGAAACAACTTTATATCCGATGTTAAATGGTCTGGCAGTTTAAAAATGTCAAAATTTTAATTTTATTTCCCGGCAGTAATTTGTCAAAAATAGATATCACTTTCGCAGAAACGTGAGTTTTGCAGGTGACATTTGCATTTGAATTCGATAAACACTTATAATTTCTTGTATCATCTACTTAAAAGCCTTTAGCCTTTTTTAATGCTCTTTTGAAGGTGTCGACAAACGTCTCAGCTTGACTATTTGATCTCGGATGATAGATCAGAGTTGTCAAGTCGTCAACAGCACTACTTTTGCAGAAATATTTAAAATGACTAGAAATTAACTGAGTTCCATTATTGGATACCAAATTGTCACGTACTCCAAACCTTTCAAAAAGATCACGTAAGAATTTAATTTTTGCTGCAATAGTCACTCGTTTACATTTAATTATGTCGGCTATTTTGGGAAACTGTCGACAACAATTAAATAGTATGAACAATTTAGGGGACCAGCAAAGTCCATATGTAGTTTTGCCCATGATTTATTAGGACTCGGCCATGCCTAATAATTTATAGGTGGGGATTTTGATGCTGAATTACAACCATCACAGTTTCTGTGATTTTTATGTTGTCCCTACCTATATACAGAAATGAGGTGTTCCTGTCGTCTTAAATATGTGAACACTAATGGAATAGAAGAAAGTGATTATACCAAATAACTGTTCAGTAACCATGTATCTACTTCACGCCGAGTGCGAGTCGTGTTCTTGTTGATATATACTATTATTCCCAACCTCCGTTTTGGTGATTACTCACTTTTAGGGTTAAATCATTTTAGTTTGATCACTGTTTCTTTACCTGTAATATTTTTTTCAGACAAACAATGTAATTTTCAAATTTATCTGGTCGGGTTCTCCTGTTATCCACCTAAGTGTCCTTGATAAAACTCAACGGAGAATCTGTCATGTGATAGATCCTGATTTAGCAGCTTAGATACAGTCACTTTCTCACCGGCGTAATGTGGCTTCCTGTGTCTCTTCTACAAATACTTTCACGGCTTCTGCTCTGATAAACTTAGCTCACTAGTGCCCCCTATATATATAAATTTACTCCAGACATAAGTGTAGCAACGAGGTCCCACTTTTTTTTACTTTGAAACCAATAAATTGTAAACGCAAATTCTACTCATCACCTTCTTTTTCTCGGGCTCCCCGCCTGTGGAACTCCCTTCCATTCACTTGCTTTCCCGACAGTTACAATCTCCAAAAATTTAAATGTAAAGTCAATAGTCATTTCCTATCTCACTAACCTGCATCCTCTTTCTCATGGAATTCCCTTCCGTTTACTTCCTTTCCCGACAGCTACAATCTCCAAAAATTTAAATGTAAAGTCAGTAGTCATCTCCTATCTCACTAACCTGCATCCTCTTTCTCATGGAATTCCCTTCCGTTTACTTCTTTCCCGACAGCTACAATCTCCAAAAATTTAAATGTAAAGTCAATAGTCATTTCCTATCTCACTAACCTGCATCCCCTTTCTCATGGAATTCCCTTCCGTTTACTTCCTTTCCCGACATCTACAATCTCCAAAAATTTAAATGTAAAGTCAATTGTCATTTCCTATCTCACTAACCTGCATCCTCTTTCTCATGGAATTCCCTTCCGTTTACTTCCTTCCCCGACAGCTACAATCTCCAAAAATTTAAATGTAAAGTCAATAGTCATTTCCTATCTCACTAACCTGCATCCTCTTTCTCATGGAATTCCCTTCCGTTTACTTCCTTTCCCGACATCTACAATCTCCAAGAATTTAAATGTAAAGTCAATTGTCATTTCCTATCTCACTAACCTGCATCCTCTTTCTCATGGAATTCCCTTCCGTTTACTTCCTTTCCCGACATCTACAATCTCCAAAAATTTAAATGTAAAGTCAATTGTCATTTCCTATCTCACTAACCTGCATCCTCTTTCTCATGGAATTCCCTTCCGTTTACTTCCTTTCCCGACATCTACAATCTCCAAGAATTTAAAAGTAAAGTCAATTGTCATTTCCTATCTCACTAACCTGCATCCTCTTTCTCATGGAATTCCCTTCCGTTTACTTCCTTTCCCGACATCTACAATCTCCAAAAATTTAAATGTAAAGTCAATTGTCATTTCCTATCTCACTAACCTGCATCCTCTTTCTCATGGAATTCCCTTCCGTTTACTTCCTTCCCCGACAGCTACAATCTCCAAAAATTTAAATGTAAAGTCAATAGTCATTTCCTATCTCACTAACCTGCATCCTCTTTCTCATGGAATTCCCTTCCGTTTACTTCCTTTCCCGACATCTACAATCTCCAAGAATTTAAATGTAAAGTCAATTGTCATTTCCTATCTCACTAACCTGCATCCTCTTTCTCATGGAATTCCCTTCCGTTTACTTCCTTTCCCGACATCTACAATCTCCAAAAATTTAAATGTAAAGTCAATTGTCATTTCCTATCTCACTAACCTGCATCCTCTTTCTCATGGAATTCCCTTCCGTTTACTTCCTTTCCCGACATCTACAATCTCCAAGAATTTAAAAGTAAAGTCAATTGTCATTTCCTATCTCACTAACCTGCATCCTCTTTCTCATGGAATTCCCTTCCGTTTACTTCCTTTCCCGACATCTACAATCTCCAAAAATTTAAATGTAAAGTCAATCGTCATCTATCTCACTAACCTGCATCCTCTCTCTCATGCTTCTTTCTCCGTCTACTCCACTCTCATCAGTATTCTCATCCTTCTCTTACCCACTTCCTGACACCCCCTATAACCTGTCACTCTTTCTCATAACTTTCCTCCTATGTAACCCCCTGCAAAAGAGTGGCAGTAAAATGCCTTGCTTGTGGCGATATGATTATAAAAAACAAAAACAAAAACAAAAAAACGAAGAAATTAATCGGCCATTTGTACAGTTCAAATAATTCTAGCCAATCAACAACTAGTAAATTAATGTTTTAAAATGTAAAAATCTGTTTATTAGTTCTAGCCGCAAGAACGATGTTACGTGTAATTTTCACAAGAAAATAGTATATTTTTGCGCGATATTCCTCTTGTAAGTTTTTCAGTCTTATGCATGTTAGACTTGCTAATTCTATTTGAAGTTTGTTTATTATTAATTTTAATATCGCCGCCAGTGTCCAACTGAACTCTCAGCGTAGCGTTATTAACCAGAGAACATTAACCATGGGCATATATTACCCAGCGCAAATGACGCCATTTTAATTACAATTTAATTACTATTTTCAATACCTGATTCTTTTACCTAAATAATGTTTTTCAGTTCCTATTAATGTTAACTAAAAGTACAAAGTTTGAAGTGCCTGCATATAAAATATTTCAAATAATGATTTATATTTAATATTTTTTTGATATTTTCAAAATTGGATACAATATACCCATGTTTAGTAGTGGTTTGACTTTAATTGATGGTTAGTGTTTCAGGGTTAATTTTTACTGTCACGAGTCGGTCTATTATTTGAACTTTCCAGTTTTTTAGATTGTAGCACTACTTTAAGCAAGTTAGTTTGTGAATTACTCTTCGATTTGTTGTAGATTCTATTGTTGTGACTTATTTTTCTTCAATTAAATCATTTTTTTGATTTTAAATTTTATTTTGATGCCTCATAATAGATAAAATAGTTCTTGTCCTAATACTTTTGCACAATACTATATATATATGTATATATATATAAATTATCATGGTAACTGTTAATCTCAAGAGAGCAGGGATCTGCACCCAAAATATTATTCCCTCTCCAGGGTGCATGCCCCAGGTAGGGCTTTTATGAAAGATTGGCAGTTGCAGCTTCGTCTCTCCTCTCCATAACAACAATGTTATCCAAGGAAAAGGTAGACGCCTATAGTGTTTGGCGTCACTGCCGTAGTTGCCAGGATGACATCAAACATAATACCGGTCTGTCTTAGGGTCCCTGTCTCTGAATTTGAATTCAGTCTTGTCCATCTGGACTAGTACCTACCCAAGGATATAGATCATGGTCTTGTTATTTACCAAAAGCTGAAATGAGGTGGGGTGGGGGGAAGAGACAGATTCATAGCTTTCCTAAGATTATTAGCATGTAATTGAATGTAATGAACTCGTAAATGAAGTCGACTCAGTCAGAGCCACAAACCATTGCACTATCATACCTCAGTATTATTATTCTTGTTCATGTGCCATGCCGCTTCAAGACGTAGGTGATCATGGACTTTCTGTAATAAACAATGCCGCAGTCGTAGCATGGATTGAGCTTTGCAGTGGTATCATTTCAGAATTTTCCATTTGGTTGTACTTATTTTCATTTTTTTTTATCATCGAATATGTACTTCTGATATGCCATTTTATTTTTTAAGTTCACTGTATCGTGTAATAAGTTGACAGTTTTTGGCACTCTTCCGCAAGTCTGTACCTTTATCTTTCAATCCTGTTCAAGTTTTGTAGGAACTCGATACCGTATTTCTGTACTGTTGCTTGATGTTAAAACTTTAGTGTAGTAAAGAAAAAATGGTTATGAGTGGTGGTGGGGGGGGGGTCAAAAAGTGTAGTGCGACGCTCGCCGGTAGGCCAAGCTGCTTTTCTTTTGGTTGCCTCAAGGAAAAGGATTTCAAGTTTCCCCTTCTCGCCCGTTACACTGGACATTTGAAACCAAGCAGCTCCTACTCCCACTTTGTCAGTCTAACTGACTGTCAATCTGCATGTCAGAACTTTGACAAACGCATTCCACAGAAAAAACAAATCTGTTAGCGCTGCTGTCACCCCGCTTTTTATGCCACTCCAAGACGGTCAGAATTTTCATGTGTGCAAATATCTTCTCGTTTTTTAACGAAATAGGCGCTCATAAATTGTGTCTTCAAAGGCGGGCATAGTTATCTTTAGTTTATATTTTGCAAACAAGATACGTTCGGGCTCGTTTCCAATTCCGAGGTTAGTCATGTCTTTCGTTTAAGGATGGAACAATCATATTGGAGAAAGAGAATATACAGCAGCGATGGGAAGAATATATGAAAGATATTTTCAGAGAGAGAGAGAGAGAGAGAGAGTACACAATGATGAGGACGTACTGGAAATATTAATATGAAGCTGCATAAACAAAGCAGCTGGACCAGACAGCATTGTAACAGAGCTGCTGATAGTCCTGGAAGAATTCGGCATAGAGAAAATTACAGAAATAATAAATGAAATGTATAATAGTGGTGAAATACCAGAAGACCTAAGCAAGACAATTTTCATAGCACTGCCTAAGAAGCCAGGTGCAAACGAGTGTAAACTCCACTGAACAATCAGTTTCATGAGCCGCATTACAAAATTGATGAATAGAGCGAGAAGCAGAAAAAGGCCAGAAATAGGACCCGAACAGTTCGGGTTCATCAAAGACACTGGAACAAGCAACGCCATATTCATGATTAGAACGCGCCCCAAAAGAACAATACAAATAGAGAATGACGTGTACCTATGTTTTCTGGCTTATGCAAAGGCGTTCGACAAAATACTCTGCAAAGAATTGATGGAGATGCTCAGCAGCCTCGACATACTTGGGAAAAACATCAGAGTAATCAAGAATCTCTACTAGCAACAGACCACCTGCACACGGACAGGTAATGAATTGGGTAGATATACAAAGATAGAAAGGAGCGTAAGACAAGGATGTGTCTTTTCACCCGATCTATTCAACTTGTACAACGAGACTATTCTGAGAACCCTAGAAGTTATACCAGGTTTTGTAATCGGAGGCCACAATTTGAACAACATAAGGTACGCAGTTGTTACAGTGCTGATAACAGACACAGAAAGAAAACTACAAGACTTTCTACTGAAGGTAGCTGAAGAGAGTGAAAAAAAGAACTACAAATAAACTGCAAGACAACCGAATGCATGGTCATTAGCAAAACAAGCAGCCAAAAATGCCAAATAAAGATAGGGGATAATAAATCAAGCAAGTACAAAATATTTAAATACCTAGGAAGTGTTCTAACAGAAGACGGAAAGTGTGACACAGAGATCCGAAAGCGAATTGGCATCGCAAAAGACGCGTTCCAGAAACTGATAAAGTATTAAGAGACAGGAAAATTTCGCTAGAAAGAAAGAAAAGAGTACTGGATTGTTTATGTGATATCACTTCTACAACATGGCAGTGAATGCTGGATAATATCATCAAAGATGAAGGAAAAACCGGAAGCAGCTGAAATGTGGTTCTATAGAAGGATCCTGCGGATATCATGGATCGAGCATGTGACAACGATGAGGTTTTAGAAAGGATGGAGACAAAAAAGAAAATTAACATTGAGCATTAGGAAAAGACAGCTAAAGCTCCTGGGACATGCAATGAGGATGGAGGGCTTGGAGAACCTGATACGGACAGGCCAGATAGAGGGAAAAAGAGACAGTGGAAAGCAGCGGATAAGGGCCTAAGCAGGTGGATGACAGAACCGGGTTTGCGTGGTGTAACAGAAGAAAGTGTGCTAAGAGCCACCGGGGATTTGGGAGACGTGGAAAGCCATGATCTCCTACGTCTTGAAAGGACAAGTCACATAGAAGAAGAAGATTCGGCAAAAGAAAAATGGAGATATTTTTCAGGTACAACGGGTCTCAATTTTCGGAACAAATTTCGTAGATTCTTTAAATTCGAACATCCTTGACATTCTTTTCGGAAAATCGCCTCGTACCTTATAAAGTACGATATGGTAACTTTCTAAGCGCAGCTTAGATGTGGCACAAGACCGAAAGAATGGGGCATACAGTGAGGATCAAACTCACCGCTTAATTGTAATGATTCTAGCGAGACAAACTTTCTAACCAATCCACCATCTCGAGGTGCTCAGTAAAATACGTTACGTAACATTTTCTTTTGGGAAGTACTTGTATTGACTAATTGAATTAGCGACTGAGTTTTTTTTAATCGTTTCACCCCAAGCAAGGCAGTAACGCCACTGATGCTCAAGGGACTACATAAGAGGAAAAGATTAGATAGGAGGAGAGTAAAGACAAAGACGAACCAGTTACAGGAGGTGACAGAGATGGGAGCAAGAGAAGGATTGGAATATAGGTGTGTTGACAGTTGCAAAGGTAGAGAGAAAAGAAAATATATACAGGGTGATGGGGAGTGAAATGGTTATGACATTGCATTTAAATTCCTGGAGGTTGTAGCCATCAGAAAAGCAAGAATATGGAAGAGAGTTCCATAGGCGGGAAGTGCGAGAAAAGAAGGTGTTGGAGTAGAATTGTCGCATTTGGTTGATCGAACTGTGAATGGGTGGGACCCAGATGCCAGTCTAGTTGCACGAGTAAACTCATGTGGCAGGGGAACCAGTGACTTAAGTTCGTCGGAGCAGAAGCCATGCAAAATATTTATTTGAACAGACAGAGGAAAGCCACAACCGTCGGGGAGAAAGTTGCTGGAGTCTAGCCGCTAAGTTGGTATCTACCACATTACTGATTCTCCTTTGGAGCCTGTCGAGTCGAGCAGCCAAGTCGGTATCTACCACATTACTGAATCTCCTTTGGAGCCTGGCGAGTCGAGCCACCAAGTCGGTATCTATCACATTATTGATTCTCCTTTGGAGCCTGTCGAGTCGAGCAGCCAAGTCGGTATCTACCACATTACTGATTCTCCTTTGGAGCCTGGCGAGTCGAGCCACCAAGTCGGTATCTATCACATTATTGATTCTCCTTTGGAGCCTGTCGAGTCGAGCAGCCAAGTCGGTATCTACCACATTACTGATTCTCCTTTGGAGCCTGTCGAGTCGAGCCACCAAGTCGGTATCTACCACATTTCTGATTTTCCATTGGAGCCTGGCGAGTCGAGCCACCAAGTCGGTATCTACCACATTACTGATTCTCCATTGGAGCCTGGCGAGTCGAGCCACCAAGTCGGTATCTACCACATTTCTGATTCTCCATTGGAGCCTGGCGAGTCGAGCCACGAAGTCGGTATCTACCACATTACTGATTCTCCATTGGAGCCTGGCGAGTCGAGCCACCAAGTCGGTATCTACCACATTTCTGATTCTCCATTGGAGCCTGGCGAGTCGAGCCACCAAGTCGGTACCTATCACATTACTGATTCTCCTTTGGAGCCTGTCGAGTCGAGCCACCAAGTCGGTATCTACCACATTTCTGATTCTCCATTGGAGCATGGCGAGTCGAGCCACCAAGTCGGTATCTACCACATTACTGATTCTCCATTGGAGCCTGGCGAGTCGAGCCACCAAGTCGGTATCTACCACATTACTGATTCTCCATTGGAGCCTGGCGAGTCGAGCCACCAAGTTGGTATCTACCACATTACTGATTCTCCTTTGGAGCCTGTCGAGTCGAGCCACCAAGTCGGTATCTACCACATTTCTGATTCTCCATTGGAGCCTGGCGAGTCGAGCCACCAAGTCGGTATCTACCACATTACTGATTCTCCATTGGAGCCTGGCGAGTCGAGCCACCAAGTCGGTATCTACCACATTACTGATTCTCCATTGGAGCCTGGCGAGTCCAGCCACCAAGTTGGTATCTACCACATTACTGATTCTCCTTTGCAGCCTGGCGAGTCGAGCCACCAAGTCGGTATCTACCACATTACTGATTCTCCTTTGGAGCCTGGCGAGTCGAGCCACCAAGTTGGTATCTACCACATTACTGATTCTCCATTGGAGCCTGTCGAGTCGAGCAACCAAGTCGGTATCTACCACATTACTGATTCTCCATTGGAGCCTGTCGAGTCGAGCCACCAAGTCGGTATCTACCACATTACTGATTCTCCATTGGAGCCTGGCGAGTCGAGCCACCAAGTTGGTATCTACCACATTACTGATTCTCCATTGGAGCCTGTCGAGTCGAGCCACCAAGTCGGTATCTACCACATTACTGATTCTCCATTGGAGCCTGGCGAGTCGAGCCACCAAGTTGGTATCTACCACATTACTGATTCTCCTTTGGAGCCTGGCGAGTCGAGCCACCAAGTCGGTATCTACCACATTACTGATTCTCCATTGGAGCCTGGCGAGTCGAGCCACCAAGTTGGTATCTACCACATTACAGATTCTCCTTTGGAGCCTGGCGAGTCGAGCCATCAAGTCGGTATCTACCACATTACTGATTCTCCATTGGAGCCTGTCGAGTCAAGCCACCAAGTTGGTATCTACCACATTACTTATTCTCCTTTGGAGCCTGGCGAGTCGAGCCACCAAGTCGGTATCTACCACATTACTGATTCTCCATTGGAGCCTGGCGAGTCGAGCCACCAAGTTGGTATCTACCACATTACTGATTCTCCTTTGGAGCCTGTCGAGTCGAGCCACCAAGTCGGTATCTACCACATTTCTGATTCTCCATTGGAGCCTGGCGAGTTGAGCCACCAAGTCGGTATCTACCACATTACTGATTCTCCATTGGAGCCTGGCGAGTCGAGCCACCAAGTCGGTATCTACCACATTTCTGATTCTCCATTGGAGCCTGGCGAGTCGAGCCACCAAGTCGGTATCTATCACATTACTGATTCTCCATTGGAGCCTGGCGAGTCGAGCCACCAAGTCGGTATCTACCACATTACAGATTCTCCATTGGAGCCTGGCGAGTCGAGCCACCAAGTCGGTATCTACCACATTTCTGATTCTCCATTGGAGCCTGGCGAGTCGAGCCACCAAGTCGGTATCTATCACATTACTGATTCTCCTTTGGAGCCTGTCGAGTCGAGCCACCAAGTCGGTATCTACCACATTTCTGATTCTCCATTGGAGCCTGGCGAGTCGAGCCACCAAGTCGGTATCTACCACATTTCTGTTCTCCATTGGAGCGTGGCGAGTCGAGCCACCAAGTCGGTATCTATCACATTACTGATTCTCCTTTGGAGCCTGTCGAGTCGAGCCACCAAGTCGGTATCTACCACATTACTGATTCTCCATTGGAGCCTGGCGACTCGAGCCACCAAGTCGATATCTACCACATTTCTGATTCTCCTTTGGAGCCTGTCGAGTCGAGCCACCAAGTCGGTATCTATCACATTACTGATTCTCCTTTGGAGCCTGTCGAGTCGAGCCAACAAGTCGGTATCTACCACATTACTGATTCTCCATTGGAGCCTGGCGAGTCGAGCCACCAAGTCGGTATCTATCACATTACTGATTCTCCATTGGAGCCTGGCGAGTCGAGCCACCAAGTCGGTATCTACCACATTACTGATTCTCCATTGGAGCCTGGCGAGTCGAGCCACCAAGTCGGTATCTGCCACATTACTGATTCCCCATTGGAGCCTGGCGAGTCGAGCCACCAAGTCGGTATCTACCACATTACTGATTCCCCATTGGAGCCTGGCGAGTCGAGCCACGAAGTCGGTATCTACCACATTACTGATTCTCCATTGGAGCCTGGCGAGTCGAGCCACCAAGTCGGTATCTACCACATTACTGATTCTCCATTGGAGCCTGGCGAGTCGAGCCACCAAGTCGGTATCTACCACATTACTGATTCTCCATTGGAGCCTGGCGAGTCGAGCCACCAAGTCGGTATCTACCACATTACTGATTCTCCATTGGAGCCTGGCGAGTCGAGCCACCAAGTCGGTATCTACCACATTACTGATTCTCCTTTGGAGCCTGTCGGGTCGAGCCACCAAGTCGGTATCTACCACATTACTGATTCTCCATTGGAGCCTGGCGAGTCGAGCCACCACGTCGGTATCTATCACATTACTGATTCTCCTTTGGAGCCTGGCGAGTCGAGCCACCAAGTCGGTATCTATCACATTACTGATTCTCCTTTGGAGCCTGTCGAGTCGAGCCACCATGTCGGTATCTATCACATTACTGATTCTCCTTTGGAGCCTGTCGAGCCACCAAGTCGGTACCTATCACATTACTGATTCTCCTTTGGAGCCTGGCGAGTCGAGCCACCAAGTCGCTATCTATCACATTACTAATTCTCCTTTGGAGCCTGTCGAGTCGAGCCGCCAAGTCGGTACCTATCACATGACTAATTCTCCTTTGGAGCCTGTAGAGTCGAGCCGCCAAATCGGTACCTATCACATTATTGACTCTCCTTTGGAGCCTGTCGAGTCTAGCCGCCAAGTCGGTACCTATCACATTACTTATTCTCCTTTGGAGCCTGTCGAGTCGAGCCCCCAAGTCGGTACCTATCACATTACTTATTCTCCTTGGGAGCCTGTCGAGTCGAGCCGCCAAGTCGGTACCTATCACATTACTGATTCTCCTTTGGAGCCTGTCGAGTCGAGCCACCACGTCGGTATCTAACACATTACTGATTCTCCTTTGGAGCCTGGCGAGTCGAGCCACCAATTCGGTATCTACCACATTACTGATTCTCCATTGGAGCCTGTCGAGTCGAGCCGCCAAGTCGGTACCTATCACATGACTGATTCTCCTTTGGAGCCTGTCGAGTCGAGCCGCCAAGTCGGTAACTATCACATTACTGACTCTCCTTTGGAGCCTGTCGAGTCGAGCCGCCAAGTCGGTACCTATCACATTACTGACTCTCACTTGGAGCCTGTCGAGTCTAGCCGCCAAGTCGGTACCTATCACATTACTTATTCTCCTTTGGAGCCTGTCGAGTCGAGCCCCCAAGTCGGTACCTATCACATTACTTATTCTCCTTGGGAGCCTGTCGAGTCGAGCCGCCAAGTCGGTACCTATCACATGACTAATTCTCCTTTGGAGCCTGTAGAGTCGAGCCGCCAAATCGGTACCTATCACATTATTGACTCTCCTTTGGAGCCTGTCGAGTCTAGCCGCCAAGTCGGTACCTATCACATTACTTATTCTCCTTTGGAGCCTGTCGAGTCGAGCCCCCAAGTCGGTACCTATCACATTACTTATTCTCCTTGGGAGCCTGTCGAGTCGAGCCGCCAAGTCGGTACCTATCACATTACTGATTCTCCTTTGGAGCCTGTCGAGTCGAGCCACCAAGTCGGTATCTATCACATTACTGATTCTCCTTTGGAGCCTGGCGAGTCGAGCCACCAATTCGGTATCTACCACATTACTGATTCTCCATTGGAGCCTGTCGAGTCGAGCCGCCAAGTCGGTACCTATCACATGACTGATTCTCCTTTGGAGCCTGTCGAGTCGAGCCGCCAAGTCGGTACCTATCACATTACTTATTCTTCTTTGGAGCCTGTCGAGTCTCGCCGCCAAGTCGGTACCTATCACATTACTGAAGCTCTCCTTTGGAGCCTGTCGAGTCTCGCCGCCAAGTCGGTACCTATCACATTACTGATTCTCCTTTGGAGCCTGTCGAGTCTCGCCGCCAAGTCGGTACCAATCACATTACTTATTCTTCTTTGGAGCCTGTCGAGTCTAGCCGCCAAGTCGGTACCTATCACATTAATGATTCTCCTTTGGAGCCAATAGAGTCGAGCCGCCAAGTCGGCACCTATTACATTATTGATTCTCCTTTGAAGCCTGTCGAAACTAGCCGCCAAGTCGGTACCTATCACATTACTTATTCTCCTTGGGAGCCTGTCGAGTCGAGCCGCCACGTCGGTACCTAACACATTACTTATTCTCCTTTGGAGCCTGGCGAGTCGAGCCACCAAGTCGGTATCTACCACATTACTGATTCTCCATTGGAGCCTGGCGAGTCGAGCCACCAAGTCGGTATCTACCACATTACTGATTCTCCATTGGAGCCTGGCGAGTCGAGCCACCAAGTCGGTATCTATCACATTACTAATTCTCCTTTGGAGCCTGGCGAGTCGAGCCACCAAGTCGGTATCTATCACATTACTGATTCTCCTTTGGAGCCTGTCGAGTCGAGCCACCAAGTCGGTATCTATCACATTACTGATTCTCCTTTGGAGCCTGGCGAGTCGAGCCACCAAGTCGCTATCTATCACATTACTAATTCTCCTTTGGAGCCTGTCGAGTCGAGCCGCCAAGTCGGTACCTATCACATGACTGATTCTCCTTTGGAGCCTGTCGAGTCGAACCGCCAAGTCGGTACCTATCACATTACTGACTCTCCTTTGGAGCCTGTCGAGTCTAGCCGCCAAGTCGGTACCTATCACATTACTTATTCTCCTTTGGAGCCTGTCGAGTCGAGCCCCCAAGACGGTACCTATCACATTACTTATTCTCCTTGGGAGCCTGTCGAGTCGAGCCGCAAAGTCGGTACCTATCACATTACTGATTCTCCTTTGGAGCCTGTCGAGTCGAGCCACCAAGTCGGTATCTATCATATTACTGATTCTCCTTTGGAGCCTGGCGAGTCGAGCCACCAATTCGGTATCTACCACATTACTGATTCTCCATTGGAGACTGTCGAGTCGAGCCGCCAAGTCGGTACCTATCACATTACTGACTCTCATTTGGAGCCTGTCGAGTCTAGCCGCCATGTCGGTACCTATCACATTACTTATTCTTCTTTGGAGCCTGTCGAGTCGAGCCGCCAAGTCAGTACCTATCACATTACTGATTCTCCTTTGGAGCCTGTCGAGTCTCGCCGCCAAGTCGGTACCTATCACATTACTTATTCTTCTTTGGAGCCTGTCGAGTCTAGCCGCCAAGTCGGTACCTATCACATTACTGATTCTCCTTTGGAGCCTGTCGAGTCTCGCCGCCAATCGGTACCAATCACATTACTTATTCTTCTTTGGAGCCTGTCGAGTCTAGCCGCCAAGTCGGTACCTATCACATTAATGATTCTCCTTTGGAGCCAATCGAGTCGAGCCGCCAAGTCAGCACCTATTACATCATTGATTCTCCTTTGAAGCCTGTCGAATCTACCCGCCAAGTCGGTACCTATCACATTACTTATTCTCCTTGGGAGCCTGTCGAGTCGAGCCGCCAAGTCGGTACCTAACACATTACTTATTCTCCTTTGGAGCCTGTCGAGTCGAACCGCCAAGTAGGTACCTATCACATTACTGATTCTCCTTTGGAGCCTGTCGAGTCGAGCCGCCAATTCGGTACCTATCACATTACTGATTCTCCTTTGGAGCCTGTCGAGTTGAGCCGCCAAGTCGGTACCTATCACATTACTGATTCTACTTTGGAGCCTGTCAACTCGAGCCGCCAAGTCGGTACCTATCACATTACTGATTCTCCTTTGAAGCCTGCCAAGTCGAGCCGCCAAGACGGTACCTATCACATTAATGATTCTCCTTTGAAGCCTGTCAAGTCGAGCCGACAAGTCGGTACCTATCACATTAATGATTCTCCTTTGGAGCCTGTCAAGTCGAGCCGCCAAGTCGGTACCTATCACAGTACTGATTCTCCTATGGAGCTTGTCGAGTCGAGCCGCCAAGTCGGTACCTATCACATTACTGATTCTCCTTTGAAGCCTGTCAAGTCGAACCGCCAAGTCGGTACCTATCACAGTACTGATTCTCCTATGGAGCTTGTCGAGTCGAGCCGCCAAGTCGGTAACTATCACATTACTGATTCTCCTTTGAAGCCTGTCGAGTCGAGCCGCCAAGTCGGTATTTATCACATTACTGATTCTCCATTGGAGCTTGTCGAGTCGAGCCACCAAGTCGGTACCTATCACATTACTTATTCTCCTTTGGAGCCTGTCGAGTCGAGCCGCCAAGTCGGTACCTATCACATTACTGAAGCTCTCCTTTGGAGCCTGTCGAGTCGAGCCGCCAATTCGGTACCTATCACATTACTGATTCTCCTTTGGAGCCTGTCGAGTCGAGCCGCCAAGTCGGTACCTATCAGATTAGTTATTCTGCTTCGGAGCCTGTCGAGTCGAGCCGCCAAGTCGGTATTTATCACATTACTGATTCGCCATTGGAGCTTGTCGAGTCCAGCCCCCAAGTCGGTACCTATCACATTACTGAAGCTCTCCTTTGGAGCCTGTCGAGTCTAGCCGCCATGTCGGTACCTATCACATTACTGATTCACCTTTGGAGCCTGTCGAGTCGAGCCCCCAAGTCGGTAACTATCACATTAGTGATTCTTCTTTGGAGCCTGTCGAGTCGAGCCGTCAAGTCGGTACCTATCACATTACTTATTCTCCTTTGGGGCCTGTCGCGTCTAGCCGCCAAGTCGATACCTATCACATTACTTATTCTCCTTTGGGGCCTGTCGAGTCGAGCTGTCAAGTCGGTACCTATCACATTACTTATTCTCCTTTGGAGCCTGTCGAGTCGAGCCGTCAAGTCGGTACCTCTCACATTATTTTTTCTCCTTTGGGGCCTGTCGCGTATAGCCGTCAAGTCGGTACCTATCACATTACTTATTCTCCTTTGGGGCCTGTCGAGTCGAGCCGTCAATTCGGTACCTATCACATTACTTATTCACCTTTGGAGCCTGTCGAGTCGAGCCGCCAAGTCGGTATCTATCACATTACTGATTCTCCTTTGGAGCCTGTCGAGTCGAGCCGCCAAGTCGGTACCTATCACATTACTTATTCTTCTTTGGAGCCTGTCGAGTCTCGCCGCCAAGTCGGTACCTATCACATTACTGAAGCTCTCCTTTGGAGCCTGTCGAGTCTCGCCGCCAAGTCGGTACCTATCACATTACTTATTCTTCTTTGGAGCCTGTCGAGTCTCGCCGCCAAGTCGGTACCTATCACATTACTGAAGCTCTCCTTTGGAGCCTGTCGAGTCTCGCCGCCAAGTCGGTACCTATCACATTACTGATTCTTCTTTGGAGCCTGTCGAGTCTCGCCGCCAAGTCGGTACCTATCACATTACTTATTCTCCTTTGGGGCCTGTCGAGTCGAGCCGTCAATTCGGTACCTATCACATTACTTATTCTCCTTTGGAGCCTGTCGAGTCGAGCCCCCAAGTCGGTATCTATCACATTACTGATTCTCCTTTGGAGCCTGTCGAGTCGAGCCCCCAAGTCGGTACCTATCACATTACTTATTCTCCTTGGGAGCCTGTCGAGTCTAGCCGCCAAGTCGGTACCTATCACATTACTGATTCTCCTTTGGAGCCTGTCGAGTCGAGCCACCAAGTCGGTATCTATCACATTACTGATTCTCCTTTGGAGCCTGGCGAGTCGAGCCACCAATTCGGTATCTACCACATTACTGATTCTCCATTGGAGCCTGTCGAGTCGAGCCGCCAAGTCGGTACCTATCACATGACTGATTCTCCTTTGGAGCCTGTCGAGTCGAGCCTCCAAGTCGGTAACTATCACATTACTGACTCTCCTTTGGAGCCTGTCGAGTCAAGCCGCCAAGTCGGTACCTATCACATTACTGACTCTCATTTGGAGCCTGTCGAGTCTAGCCGCCAAGTCGGTACCTATCACATTACTTATTCTCCTTTGGAGCCTGTCCAGTCGAGCCGCCAAGTCGGTACCTATCACATTACTTGTTCTTCTTTGGAGCCTGTCGAGTCGAGCCGCCAAGTCGGTACCTATCACATTACTGATTCTCCTTTGGAGCCTGTCGAGTCTCGCCGCCAAGTCGGTACCTATCACATTACTTATTCTTCTTTGGAGCCTGTCGAGTCTCGCCGCCAAGTCGGTACCTATCACATTACTGAAGCTCTCCTTTGGAGCCTGTCGAGTCTCGCCGCCAAGTCGGTACCTATCACATTACTGATTATCCTTTGGAGCCTGTCGAGTCTCGCCGCCAAGTCGGTACCAATCACATTACTTATTCTTCTTTGGAGCCTGTCGAGTCTAGCCGCCAAGTCGGTACCTATCACATTAATGATTCTCCTTTGGAGCCAATCGAGTCGAGCCGCCAAGTCAGCACCTATTACATTATTGATTCTCCTTTGAAGCCTGTCGAATCTAGCCGCCAAGTCGGTACCTATCACATTACTTATTCTTTTTGGGAGCCTGTCGAGTCGAGCCGCCAAGTCGGTACCTAACACATTACTTATTCTCCTTTGGAGCCTCTCGAGTCGAACCGCCAAGTAGGTACCTATCACATTACTGATTCTCCTTTGGATCCTGTCGAGTCGAGCCGCCAATTCGGTACCTATCACATTACTGATTCTCCTTTGGAGCCTGTCGAGTTGAGCTGCCAAGTCGGTACCTATCACATTACTGATTCTCCTTTGGAGCCTGTCAACTCGAGCCGCCAAGTCGGTACCTATCACATTACTGATTCTCCTTTGAAGCCTGCCAAGTCGAGCCGCCAAGTCGGTACCTATCACATTAATGATTCTCCTTTGAAGCCTGTCAAGTCGAGCCGACAAGTCGGTAACTATCACATTAATGATTCTCCTTTGGAGCCTGTCAAGTCGAGCCGCCAAGTCGGTACCTATCACAGTACTGATTCTCCTATGGAGCTTGTCGAGTCGAGCCGCCAAGTCGGTACCTATCACATTACTGATTCTCCTTTGAAGCCTGTCAAGTCGAACCGCCAAGTCGGTACCTATCACAGTACTGATTCTCCTATGGAGCTTGTCGAGTCGAGCCGCCAAGTCGGTACCTATCACATTACTGATTCTCCTTTGAAGCCTGTCGAGTCGAGCCGCCAAGTCGGTATTTATCACATTACTGATTCTCCATTGGAGCTTGTCGAGTCGAGCCACCAAGTCGGTACCTATCACATTACTTATTCTCCTTTGGAGCCTGTCGAGTCGAGCCGCCAAGTCGGTACCTATCACATTACTGAAGCTCTCCTTTGGAGCCTGTCGAGTCTAGCCGCCAATGTTCGGTACCTATCACATTACTGATTCTCCTTTGGAGCCTGTCGAGTCGAGCCGCCAAGTCGGTACCTATCAGATTAGTTATTCTGCTTCGGAGCCTGTCGAGTCGAGCCGCCAAGTCGGTATTTATCACATTACTGATTCTCCATTGGAGCTTGTCGAGTCCAGCCCCCAAGTCGGTACCTATCACATTACTGAAGCTCTCCTTTGGAGCCTGTCGAGTCTAGCCGCCATGTCGGTACCTATCACATTACTGATTCACCTTTGGAGCCTGTCGAGTCGAGACCCCAAGTCGGTAACTATCACATTAGTGATTCTTCTTTGGAGCCTGTCGAGTCGAGCCGTCAAGTCGGTACCTATCACATTACTTATTCTCCTTTGGGGCCTGTCGCGTCTAGCCGCCAAGTCGGTACCTATCACATTACTTATTCTCATTTGGAGCCTGTCCAGTCGAGCCGCCAAGTCGGTACCTATCACATTACTTATTCTTCTTTGGAGCCTGTCGAGTCGAGCCGCCAAGTCGGTACCTATCACATTACTGATTCTCCTTTGGAGCCTGTCGAGTCTCGCCGCCAAGTCGGTACCTATCACATTACTTATTCTTCTTTGGAGCCTGTCGAGTCTCGCCGCCAAGTCGGTACCTATCACATTACTGAAGCTCTCCTTTGGAGCCTGTCGAGTCTCGCCGCCAAGTCGGTACCTATCACATTACTGATTATCCTTTGGAGCCTGTAGAGTCTCGCCGCCAAGTCGGTACCAATCACATTACTTATTCTTCTTTGGAGCCTGTCGAGTCTAGCCGCCAAGTCGGTACCTATCACATTAATGATTCTCCTTTGGAGCCAATCGAGTCGAGCCGCCAAGTCAGCACCTATTACATTATTGATTCTCCTTTGAAGCCTGTCGAATCTAGCCGCCAAGTCGGTACCTATCACATTACTTATTCTCCTTGGGAGCCTGTCGAGTCGAGCCGCCAAGTCGGTACCTAACACATTACTTATTCTCCTTTGGAGCCTGTCGAGTCGAACCGCCAAGTAGGTACCTATCACATTACTGATTCTCCTTTGGAGCCTGTCGAGTCGAGCCGCCAATTCGGTACCTATCACATTACTGATTCTCCTTTGGAGCCTGTCGAGTTGAGCCGCCAAGTCGGTACCTATCACATTACTGATTCTCCTTTGGAGCCTGTCAACTCGAGCCGCCAAGTCGGTACCTATCACATTACTGATTCTCCTTTGAAGCCTGCCAAGTCGAGCCGCCAAGTCGGTACCTATCACATTAATGATTCTCCTTTGAAGTCTGTCAAGTCGAGCCGACAAGTCGGTACCTATCACATTAATGATTCTCCTTTGGAGCCTGTCAAGTCGAGCCGCCAAGTCGGTACCTATCACAGTACTGATTCTCCTATGGAGCTTGCCGAGTCGAGCCGCCAAGTCGGTACCTATCACATTACTGAATCTCCTTTGAAGCCTGTCAAGTCGAACCGCCAAGTCGGTACCTATCACAGTACTGATTCTCCTATGGAGCTTGTCGAGTCGAGCCGCCAAGTCGGTACCTATCACATTACTGATTCTCCTTTGAAGCCTGTCAAGTCGAGCCGCCAAGTCGGTATTTATCACATTACTGATTCTCCATTGGAGCTCGCCGAGTCGAGCCACCAAGTCGGTACCTATCACATTACTTATTCTCCTTTGGAGCCTGTCGAGTCGAGCCGCCAAGTCGGTACCTATCACAGTACTGATTCTCCTATGGAGCTTGTCGAGTCGAGCCGCCAAGTCGGTACCTATCACATTACTGATTCTCCTTTGAATCCTGTCAAGTCGAACCGCCAAGTCGGTATTACTATCACAGTACTGATTCTCCTATATGGAGCTTGTCGAGTCGAGCCGCCAAGTCGGTACCTATCACATTACTGATTCTCCTTTGAAGCCTGTCGAGTCGAGCCGCCAAGTCGGTATTTATCACATTACTGATTCACCTTTGAACCTGTCAGAGTCGAGCCCCCAAGTCGGTAACTATCACATTAGTGATTTCTTCTTTGGAGCCTGTCGAATCGAGCCGTCAAGTCGGTACCTATCACATTACTTATTCTCCTTTGGGGCCTGTCGCGTCTAGCCGCCAAGTCGGTACCTATCCATTGCCATTCTCCTTTGGGGCCTGTCGAATCGAGCTGTCAAGTCGGTACCTAACACATTACTTATTCTCCTTTGGAGCCTGTGGATCGAACCGCCAAGTAGGTACCTATCACATTACTGATTCTCCTTTGGAGCCTGTCGAGTCGAGCCGCCAATTCGGTACCTATCACATTACTGATTCTCCTTTGGAGCCTGTCGAGTTGAGCCGCCAAGTCGATTGCTATCACATTACTGATTCTCCTTTGGAGCCTGTCTAACTCGAGCCGCCAAGTCGGTACCTATCACATTACTGATTCTCCTTTGAAGCCTGCCAAGTCGAGCCGCCAAGTCGGTACCTATCACATTAATGATTCTCCTTTGAAGTCTGTCAAGTCGAGCCGACAAGTCGGTACCTATCACATTAATGATTCTCCTTTGGAGCCTGTCAAGTCGAGCCGCCAAGTCGGTACCTATCACAGTACTGATTCTCCTATGGAGCTTGCCAGTCGAGGCCACTTAAGTCGGTACCTATCACATTACTGAATCTCCTTTGAAACCTGTCAAGTCGAACCGCCAAGTCGGTACCTATCACAGTACTGATTCTCCTATGGAGCTTGTCGAAGTCGAGCGCCAAGTCGGTACCTATCACATTACTGATTCTCCTTTGAAGCCTGTCGAGTCGAGCCGCCAAGTCGGTATTTATCACATTACTGATTCTCCATTGGAGCTCGCCGAGTCGAGCCACCAAGTCGGTACCTATCAATACTATTCTCCTTTGGAGCCTGTCGAGTCGAGCCGCCAAGTCGGTACCTATCACAGTACTGATTCTCCTATGGAGCTTGTCGAGTCGAGCCGCCAAGTCGGTACCTATCACATTACTGATTCTCCTTTGAAGCCTGTCAAATCGAACCGCCAAGTCGGTACCTATCACAGTCCTGATTCTCCTATGGAGCTTGTCGAGTCGAGCCGCCAAGTCGGTACCTATCACATTACTGATTCTCCTTTGAAGCCTGTCGAGTCGAGCCGCCAAGTCGGTATTTATCACATTACTGATTCACCTTTGGAGCCTGTCGAGTCGAGCCCCCAAGTCGGTAACTATCACATTAGTGATTCTTCTTTGGAGCCTGTCGAATCGAACCGTCAAGTCGGTACCTATCACATTACTTATTCTCCTTTGGGGCCTGTCGCGTCTAGCCGCCAAGTCGGTACCTATCACATTACTTATTCTCCTTTGGGGCCTGTCGAGTCGAGCTGTCAAGTCGGTGCCTATCCACATTACTTATTCTCATGCAGAACCTCATCGAATCGACCGTCATGTCGGTACCTCTCACATTATTTTTTCTCCTTTGGGGCCTGTCGCGTAAAGCCGTCAAGTCGGTACCTATCACATTACTTAATCTCCTTTGGGGCCTGTCGAGTCGAGCCGTCAATTCGGTACCTATCACATTACTTATTCTCCTTTGGAGCCTGTCGAGTCGAGCCCCCAAGTCGGTATCTATCACATTACTGATTCTCCTTTGGAGCCTGTCGATTCGAGCCGCCAAGTCGGTACCTATCACATTACTGATTCTCCTTTGGAGCCTGTCGATTCGAGCCGCCAAGTCGGTACCTATCACATTACTGATTCTCCTTTGGAGCCTGTCGAGTCTCGCCGCCAAGTCGGTACCTATCACATTACTTATTCTTCTTTGGAGCCTGTCGAGTCTCGCCGCCAAGTCGGTACCTATCACATTACTGAAGCTCTCCTTTGGAGCCTGTTGAGTCTCGCCGCCAAGTCGGTACCTATCACATTACTGATTCTCCTTTGGAGCCTGTCGAGTCGAGCCGCCAAGTCGGTACCTATCACATTACTTATTCTCCTTTGGGGCCTGTCGAGTCGAGCCGTCAATTCGGTACCTATCACATTACTCATTCTCCTTTGGAGCCTGTCGAGTCGAGCCCCCATGTCGGTATCTATCACATTACTGATTCTCCTTTGGAGCCTGTCGATTCGAGCCGCCAAGTCGGCACCTATTACATTATTGATTCTCCTTTGGAGCCTGTCGAGTCTAGCCGCCAAGTCGGTAACTATCACATTACTTATTCTCCTTGGGAGCCTGTCGAGTCGAGCCTCCAATTCGGTACCTATCACATTACTGATTCTCCTTTGGAGCCTGTCGAGTCGAGCCGCCAAGTCGGTACCTATCACAGTACTGATTCTCCTATGGAGCTTGCCGAGTCGAGCCGCCAAGTCGGTACCTATCACATTACTTAATTCTCCTTTGAAGCCTGTCAAGTCGAACCGCCAAGTCGGTACCTATCACAGTACTGATTCTCCTATGGAGCTTGTCGAGTCGAGCCGCCAAGTCGGTACCTATCACATTACTGATTCTCCTTTGAAGCCTGTCGAGTCGAGCCGCCAAGTCGGTATTTATCACATTACTGATTCTCCATTGGAGCTCGCCGAGTCGAGCCACCAAGTCGGTACCTATCACATTACTTATTCTCCTTTGGAGCCTGTCGAATCGAGCCGCCAAGTCGGTACCTATCACAGTACTGATTCTCCTATGGAGCTTGTCGAGTCGAGCCGCCAAGTCGGTACCTATCACATTACTGATTCTCCTTTGAAGCCTGTCAAGTCGAACCGCCAAGTCGGTACCTATCACAGTACTGATTCTCCTATGGAGCTTGTCGAGTCGAGCCGCCAAGTCGGTACCTATCACATTACTGATTCTCCTTTGAAGCCTGTCGAGTCGAGCCGCCAAGTCGGTATTTATCACATTACTGATTCACCTTTGGAGCCTGTCGAGTCGAGCCCCCAAGTCGGTAACTATCACATTAGTGATTCTTCTTTGGAGCCTGTCGAATCGAGCCGTCAAGTCGGTACCTATCACATTACTTATTCTCCTTTGGGGCCTGTCGCGTCTAGCCGCCAAGTCGGTACCTATCACATTACTTATTCTCCTTTGGGGCCTGTCGAGTCGAGCTGTCAAGTCGGTACCTAACACATTACTTATTCTCCTTTGGAGCCTGTCGAGTCGAACCGCCAAGTAGGTACCTATCACATTACTGATTCTCCTTTGGAGCCTGTCGAGTCGAGCCGCCAATTCGGTACCTATCACATTACTGATTCTCCTTTGGAGCCTGTCGAGTTGAGCCGCCAAGTCGGTACCTATCACATTACTGATTCTCCTTTGGAGCCTGTCAACTCGAGCCGCCAAGTCGGTACCTATCACATTACTGATTCTCCTTTGAAGCCTGCCAAGTCGAGCCGCCAAGTCGGTACCTATCACATTAATGATTCTCCTTTGAAGTCTGTCAAGTCGAGCCGACAAGTCGGTACCTATCACATTAATGATTCTCCTTTGGAGCCTGTCAAGTCGAGCCGCCAAGTCGGTACCTATCACAGTACTGATTCTCCTATGGAGCTTGCCGAGTCGAGCCGCCAAGTCGGTACCTATCACATTACTGAATCTCCTTTGAAGCCTGTCAAGTCGAACCGCCAAGTCGGTACCTATCACAGTACTGATTCTCCTATGGAGCTTGTCGAGTCGAGCCGCCAAGTCGGTACCTATCACATTACTGATTCTCCTTTAAAGCCTGTCGAGTCGAGCCGCCAAGTCGGTATTTATCACATTACTGATTCTCCATTGGAGCTCGCCGAGTCGAGCCACCAAGTCGGTACCTATCACATTACTTATTCTCCTTTGGAGCCTGTCGAGTCGAGCCGCCAAGTCGGTACCTATCACAGTACTGATTCTCCTATGGAGCTTGTCGAGTCGAGCCGCCAAGTCGGTACCTATCACATTACTGATTCTCCTTTGAAGCCTGTCAAGTCGAACCGCCAAGTCGGTACCTATCACAGTCCTGATTCTCCTATGGAGCTTGTCGAGTCGAGCCGCCAAGTCGGTACCTATCACATTACTGATTCTCCTTTGAAGCCTGTCGAGTCGAGCCGCCAAGTCGGTATTTATCACATTACTGATTCACCTTTGGAGCCTGTCGAGTCGAGCCCCCAAGTCGGTAACTATCACATTAGTGATTCTTCTTTGGAGCCTGTCGAATCGAGCCGTCAAGTCGGTACCTATCACATTACTTATTCTCCTTTGGGGCCTGTCGCGTCTAGCCGCCAAGTCGGTACCTATCACATTACTTATTCTCCTTTGGGGCCTGTCGAGTCGAGCTGTCAAGTCGGTACCTATCACATTACTTATTCTCCTTTGGAGCCTGTCGAGTCGAGCCGTCATGTCGGTACCTCTCACATTATTTTTTCTCCTTTGGGGCCTGTCGCGTATAGCCGTCAAGTCGGTACCTATCACATTACTTAATCTCCTTTGGGGCCTGTCGAGTCGAGCCGTCAATTCGGTACCTATCACATTACTTATTCTCCTTTGGAGCCTGTCGAGTCGAGCCCCCAAGTCGGTATCTATCACATTACTGATTCTCCTTTGGAGCCTGTCGATTCGAGCCGCCAAGTCGGTACCTATCACATTACTGATTCTCCTTTGGAGCCTGTCGATTCGAGCCGCCAAGTCGGTACCTATCACATTACTGATTCTCCTTTGGAGCCTGTCGAGTCTCGCCGCCAAGTCGGTACCTATCACATTACTTATTCTTCTTTGGAGCCTGTCGAGTCTCGCCGCCAAGTCGGTACCTATCACATTACTGAAGCTCTCCTTTGGAGCCTGTTGAGTCTCGCCGCCAAGTCGGTACCTATCACATTACTGATTCTCCTTTGGAGCCTGTCGAGTCTCGCCGCCAAGTCGGTACCTATCACATTACTTATTCTCCTTTGGGGCCTGTCGAGTCGAGCCGTCAATTCGGTACCTATCACATTACTCATTCTCCTTTGGAGCCTGTCGAGTCGAGCCCCCATGTCGGTATCTATCACATTACTGATTCTCCTTTGGAGCCTGTCGATTCGAGCCGCCAAGTCGGCACCTATTACATTATTGATTCTCCTTTGGAGCCTGTCGAGTCTAGCCGCCAAGTCGGTAACTATCACATTACTTATTCTCCTTGGGAGCCTGTCGAGTCGAGCCTCCAATTCGGTACCTATCACATTACTGATTCTCCTTTGGAGCCTGTCGAGTCGAGCCGCCAAGTCGGTACCTATCACATTACTGATTCTCCTTTGGAGCCTGTCAACTCGAGCCGCCAAGTCGGTACCTATCACATTACTGATTCTCCTTTGAAGCCTGCCAAGTCGAGCCGCCAAGTCGGTACCTATCACATTAATGATTCTCCTTTGAAGCCTGTCAATTCGAGCCGACAAGTCGGTACCTATCACATTAATGATTCTCCTTTGGAGCCTGTCAAGTCGAGCCGCCAAGTCGGTACCTATCACAGTACTGATTCTCCTATGGAGCTTGCCGAGTCGAGCCGCCAAGTCGGTACCTATCACATTACTGAATCTCCTTTGAAGCCTGTCAAGTCGAACCGCCAAGTCGGTACCTATCACAGTACTGATTCTCCTATGGAGCTTGTCGAGTCGAGCCGCCAAGTCGGTACCTATCACATTACTGATTCTCCTTTGAAGCCTGTCGAGTCGAGCCGCCAAGTCGGTATTTATCACATTACTGATTCTCCATTGGAGCTCGCCGAGTCGAGCCACCAAGTCGGTACCTATCACATTACTTATTCTCCTTTGGAGCCTGTCGAGTCGAGCCGCCAAGTCGGTACCTATCACATTACTGAAGCTCTCCTTTGGAGCCTGTCGAGTCTCGCCGCCAATTCGGTACCTATCACATTACTCATTCACCTTTGGAGCCTGTCAAGTCGAGCCGCCAATTCGGTACCTATCACATTACTGATTCTCCTTTGGAGCCTGTCGATTCGAGCCGCCAAGTCGGTACCTATCACATTACTGATTCTCCTTTGGAGCCTGTCGAGTCTCGCCGCCAAGTCGGTACCTATCACATTACTTATTCTTCTTTGGAGCCTGTCGAGTCTCGCCGCCAAGTCGGTACCTATCACATTACTGAAGCTCTCCTTTGGAGCCTGTTGAGTCTCGCCGCCAAGTCGGTACCTATCACATTACTGATTCTCCTTTGGAGCCTGTCGAGTCTCGCCGCCAAGTCGGTACCTATCACATTACTTATTCTCCTTTGGGGCCTGTCGAGTCGAGCCGTCAATTCGGTACCTATCACATTACTCATTCTCCTTTGGAGCCTGTCGAGTCGAGCCCCCATGTCGGTATCTATCACATTACTGATTCTCCTTTGGAGCCTGTCGATTCGAGCCGCCAAGTCGGCACCTATTACATTATTGATTCTCCTTTGGAGCCTGTCGAGTCTAGCCGCCAAGTCGGTAACTATCACATTACTTATTCTCCTTGGGAGCCTGTCGAGTCGAGCCTCCAATTCGGTACCTATCACATTACTGATTCTCCTTTGGAGCCTGTCGAGTCGAGCCGCCAAGTCGGTACCTATCACATTACTGATTCTCCTTTGGAGCCTGTCAACTCGAGCCGCCAAGTCGGTACCTATCACATTACTGATTCTCCTTTGAAGCCTGCCAAGTCGAGCCGCCAAGTCGGTACCTATCACATTAATGATTCTCCTTTGAAGCCTGTCAATTCGAGCCGACAAGTCGGTACCTATCACATTAATGATTCTCCTTTGGAGCCTGTCACGTCGAGCCGCCAAGTCGGTACCTATCACAGTACTGATTCTCCTACGGAGCTTGTCGAGTCGAGCCGCCAAGTCGGTACCTATCACATTACTGATTCTCCTTTGAAGCCTGTCAAGTCGAACCGCCAAGTCGGTACCTATCACAGTACTGATTCTCCTATGGAGCTTGTCGAGTCGAGCCGCCAAGTCGGTACCTATCACATTACTGATTCTCCTTTGAAGCCTGTCAAGTCGAGCCGCCAAGTCGGTACCTATCACATTAATGATTCTCCTTTGTAGCCTGTCAAGTCGAGCCGCCAAGTCGGTACCTATCACAGTACTGATTCTCCTATGGTGCCTGTCGAGTCGAGCCGCCAAGTCGGTATTTATCACATTACTGATTCTCCATTGGAGCTTGTCGAGTCGAGCCGCCAAGTCGGTACCTATCACATTACTTATTCTCCTTTGGAGCATGTCGAGTCGAGCCGCCAAGTCGGTACCTATCACATTACTGAAGCTCTCCTTTGGAGCCTGTCGAGTCGAGCCGCCAATTCGGTACCTATCACATTAGTGATTTTCCTTTGGAGCCTGTCGAGTCGAGCCGCCAAGTCGGTACCTATCAGATTACTTATTCTGCTTTGGAGCCTGTCGAGTCGAGCCGCCAAGTCGGTATTTATCACATTACTGATTCGCCATTGGAGCTTGTCGAGTCCAGCCCCCAAGTCGGTACCTATCACATTACTGAAACTCTCCTTTGGAGCCTGTCGAGTCTAGCCGCCATGTTGGTACCTATCACATTACTGATTCACCTTTGGAGCCTGTCGAATCGAGCCCCCAACTCGGTACCTATCACATTAGTGATTCTTCTTTGGAGCCTGTCGAGTCGAGCCGTCAAGTCGGTACCTATCACATTACTTATTCTCCTTTGGTGCCTGTCGCGTCTAGCCGCCAAGTCGGTACCTATCACATTACTTATTCTCCTTTGGGGCCTGTCGAGTCGAGCTGTCAAGTCGGTACCTATCACATTACTTATTCTCCTTTGGGGCCTGTCGCGTCTAGCCGTCAAGTCGGTACCTATCACATTACTTATTCTCCTTTGGAGCCTGTCGAGACGAGCCGCCAAGTCGGTACCCATCACATTACTTATTCTCCTTGGGAGCCTGTCGAGTCGAGCCGCCAAGTCAGTACCTATCACATTACTGAAGCTCTCCTTTGGAGCCTGTCGAGTCTCGCCGCCAATTCGGTACCTATCACATTACTCATTCACCTTTGGAGCCTGTCAAGTCGAGCCGCCAATTCGGTACCTATCACATTACTGATTCTCTTTTGGAGCCTGTCGAGTCGAGCCGCCAATTCGGTACCTATCACATTACTGATTCTCCTTTGGAGCCTGTCGAGTCGAGCCGCCAATTCGGTACCTATCACATTACTGATTCTCCTTTGGAGCCTGTCGAGTCGAGCCGCCAAGTCGGTACCTATCACATTACTTATTCTTCTTTGGAGCCTGTCGAGTCTCGCCGCCAAGTCGGTACCTATCACATTACTGAAGCTCTCCTTTGGAGCCTGTCGAGTCTCGCCGCCAAGTCGGTACCTATCATATTACTGATTCTCCTTTGGAGCCTGTCGAGTCTCGCCGCCAAGTCGGTACCAATCACATTACTTATTCTTCTTTGGAGCCTGTCGAGTCTAGCCGCCAAGTCGGTACCTATCACATTAATGATTCTCCTTTGGAGCCAATCGAGTTGAGCCGCCAAGTCGGCACCTATTACATTATTGATTCTCCTTTGGAGCCTGTCGAGTCTAGCCGCCAAGTCGGTACCTATCACATTAATGATTCTCCTTGGGAGCCTGTCGAGTCGAGCCGCCAAGTCGGTACCTATCACATTACTTATTCTCCTTTGGAGCCTGTCGAGTCGAACCGCCAATTCGGTACCTATCACATTACTGATTCTCCTTTGGAGCCTGTCGAGTCGAGCCGCCAAGTCGGTACCTATCAGATTACTTATTCTGCTTTGGAGCCTGTCGAGTCGAGCCGCCAAGTCGGTATTTATCACATTACTGATTCGCCATTGGAGCTTGTCGAGTCCAGCCCCCAAGTCGGTACCTATCACATCACTGAAGCTCTCCTTTGGAGCCTGTCGAGTCTAGCCGCCATGTCGGTACCTATCACATTACTGATTCACCTTTGGAGCCTGTCGATTCGAGCCCCCAAGTCGGTACCTATCACATTAGTGATTCTTCTTTGGAGCCTGTCGAATCGAGCCGTCAAGTCGGTACCTATCACATTACTTATTCTCCTTTGGGGCCTGTCGCGTCTAGCCGCCAAGTCGGTACCTATCACATTACTTATTCTCCTTTGCGGCCTGTCGAGTCGAGCCGTCAAGTCGGTACCTATCACATTACTTATTCTCCTTTGGAGCCTGTCGAGTCGAGCCGTCAAGTCGGTACCTCTCACATTACTTTTTCTCCTTTGGGGCCTGTCGCGTCTAGCCGTCAATCGGTACCTATCACATTACTTATTCTCCTTTGGGGCCTGTCGAGTCGAGCCGTCAATTCGGTACCTATCACATTACTTATTCTCCTTTGGAGCCTGTCGAGTCGAGCCCCCAAGTCGGTATCTATCACATTACTGATTCTCCTTTGGAGCCTGTCGATTCGAGCCGCCAAGTCGGTACCTATCACATTACTGATTGTCCTTTGGAGCCTGTCGAGTCGAGCCGCCAAGTCGGTACCTATCACATTACTGATTGTTCTTTGGAGCCTGTCGATTCGAGCCGCCAAGTCGATACCTATCACATTACTTATTCTCTTTTGTAGCCAGTCGCGTCGAGCCGCCAAGTCGGTACCTATCACATTACTGATTCTCCTTTGGAGCCTGTCGAGTCTAGCCGCCAAGTCGGTACCTATCACATTACTTATTCTCCTTTGGAGCCTGTCGAGACGAGCCGCCAAGTCGGTACCCATCACATTACTTATTGTCCTTGGGAGCCTGTCGAGTCGAGCCGCCAAGTCGGTACCTATCACATTACTGAAGCTCTCCTTTGGAGACTGTCGAGTCTCGCCGCCAATTCGGTACCTATCACATTACTTATTCTCCTTTGGAGCCTGTCGAGTCGAGCCCCCAAGTCGGTACCTATCACATTACTTATTCTCCTTGGGAGCCTGTCGAGTCGAGCCGCCAATTCGGTACCTATCACATTACTGATTCTCTTTTGGAGCCTGTCGAGTCGTGCCGCCAAGTCGGTACCTACCACATTACTGATTGTCATTTGGAGCCTGTCACGTCGAGCCGCCAAGTCGGTACCTATCACATTACTGATTCTCCTATGGAGCCTGTCGAGTCGAGCCGCCAAGTCGGTACCTATCACATTACTGATTCTCCTTTGGAGCCTGTCAAGTCGAGCCGCCAAGTCGGTACCTATCACATTACTGAAGCTCTCCTTTGGAGCCTGTCGAGTCGAGCCGCCAAGTCGTTACCTATCACATTACTGATTCTCCTTTGGAGCCTGTCGAATCCATCGAAAATGAATTTGATACATAATCTTCTCAATGGGTTTCAGGATTGCCTTGTTTTGTTCGTGCATTCCTTGTAACATAATCTTCTGAAACTGTTGATGTTACTGACGAATTAACTTCAATTCTTCCGTAGTGTGTTACGTGTATTACATTCCCACAATATAGGAATATTTTTTTTTTGTGTGTGTGTATTCGAATTTTCCATTGTTACTGTTATATAAGGCGGGAGAGAAAACGTTTATCTTTTTTTCCGTTTGAGTTTGAGTCCTCGTCGCCACTGTAACATTTTCAAAGCACTGAAAAGAGATAACAAAATCAAGTAATGTCGCTTGAAGCCGACGTAGTCTTGCTGAATTGTGTGGTACTATACTAGGTTCGCTTATAGTTGGCAGTTTTGTAGCTGTTTCGTAACTGTCACCTAACTCACTCCTAGCAGTTTAGTCGTATATTATGAGTTGCGGAGGCACTGTTATACCATTTACAGTCAGTACTCTTCAGACGCTGGAGAAGACTGTAGATCTCTAGAACAAGATTTAATCCTTATCTATCCTTCTTATTAAGATAATCTTCACTTTCTCTCACATTATCTTTCATTCATATCACACAAGTCATTTTCTGTTACCATCTCAGTTTCGTGAGCGCTCTCTTACCTTGTATTTGTTATGGTGAAATACACCTATTCCTCAGATATTGTGTGAAAATTACTTTTCTGTATTTCAACTGAACGGTAATTATTTTTTAATATTTTATTGAAAAATATTTTCACGGTTGAATTTTTTTTCAGTTATAAGTTTTTGTCGCTATTATTAAAGCGAAATTTTTTGTATTTAAATTATATAAACGCTTAATCCTGACGATGTTAGGATTAATTCCAAAAGTTACTGATTTGGAATATGGGCGTTTTTGGGGTCTTAAGTACAAATTTGAATATGTCATTGAAATTGAACGCTTCCGTGGACATATGTACTAATTTCAAAATCTAGCTAACAGACGTATTTCAGATCTTCTCCGATCACTCATTCGGAAATTCCGAATGAAATCGTAATTTTCTAAGATGCGAAATATTTATTTTCGCAACTTAATAGGGGTTGAATTGTATTGTAAATCGCTATAGATGTATTACAAATGTACACTGTATCAATATTTATATATATTAACTGTGTTAATGTGTAATTTATTCAAGTTAAAATTATTGTTTTCATAACTTGAATGTAAATGGCTCTTTAGACTTTCCGCCTATAATATAAAAGTCACTTAAATATTTAATATAATAGGATGAATATAACCTGATGTTGGCTCTTAGACTTTCCGCCTATAATATAACAGTCACTTAAATATTTAATATAATAGGGTGAATATAACCTGATGTTGGCTCTTAGACTTTCCGCCTATAATATAACAGTCACTTAAATATTTAATATAATAGGGTGAATATAACCTGATGTTGGCTCTTAGACTTTCCGCCTATAATATAACAGTCACTTAAATATTTAATATAACAGGGTGAATATAACCTGATGTTGGCTCTTAGACTTTCCGCCTATAATAGAACAGTCACTTAAATATTTAATATAATAGGGTGAATATAACCTGATGTTGGCTCTTAGACTTTCCGCCTATAATATAACAGTCACTTAAATATTTAATATAATAGGGTGTATTTAACACATCGTCTACATTTATGCGTATTTAATTTACGTATATATTATTTTAGAAAAAAGTATCGGTAAAATTTTTTCTGTGTAAAATCTTTAATATATTAAAGTTCAAAAATAAATATTGAGCTTTTAATAATACTGTCGTTTTTGATAAGTAAAAGGCAATGTAATTTGGTTCCGTTTTAGTATAATTAATGGAAAAGTTTTGACAACTGTTTTTTCAACCAGTCAAGGGGAAATAACTTACAATTTTTCAGTAAGTCTTTCTTCTTAACTAATTGTAATATTTATTTTTCGTTAACATTTGTAAAAATCTGTTAAAACGTAAAGGCTTAAAGGACCTTTTAAGCAGTGAATTTGTCATATTAATGTTATGTTAAGATTAGTAAAGATTGATTTTTTGGATTGGACTCTCGGAATTTATAATTCTTACTTCGATAAATGTAACAGTATTTCAGAAAACCACAGAGAAATTATATTTCTGCTGATATAAATTTCCTTTTATTATTAATAAAAAGAAATGTATATATTTTCTTTTCCATTCTGCTTAAAAGATTTATTAATCTTTTTAATTTGACTCTCCCTCCTATATGAATAAGAATTAACAGGAAGTTAACTCGAGAAGTTCTTGGGAAGTTCATAGGAGTTCTTAGAGGATCTAGAGAGTTCTTTAGATTTCTATTGAAGTTCAGTAGAACGATTAGGCAGTTGAACCAATACAGGCAACCTCTTCTGCCTTCCATAAGCATGGACCAAGTGATTCTCCCGGATAATAATACACTACGCCTCCTCGGACTTACCCTGTCCTCTGATCTCAAATGGAACCACTATATTGAATCCATAGCAAAATATACTGCTAAGAAGATTGGGTCACTATGTCGATCCAGGATGTTTTTTCCACCTGAATCCATCCTACATATATACAAGTCAACCATCCGTCCGTGCATGGAGTACTGCTGCCATTTATGGTCAGGTGCCCCTGCCGTTCTCTTCAGTGTTCTTGACAAGCTCCAAAGGAGAGTCTGTAATGTGATAGGTACTGATCTGGCGACTCGACTGCAGCCACTTCCCCATCGTCGAAATGTGGCCTCCTTTTGTCTCTTCTATAAATACTTTTATGGCTTCTGCTCGGATGAGCTTATGTCACTGATGCCTCCTCAACAGGTATTTACCCGTGCAACCAGACTGGCAATTGGGTCCCACCCATTCACAGTCAGGGTAGCCAAACGCAGACGACAATTCTACTCCTGCAGCTTCCTCTCTCGCCCTTCCCGCGTGTGGAACTCACTCCCGTATTCTTGCTTTCCTGACGGCTACAACCTCCAGAAATTTAAATGCAAAGTCAATACTCATCTACTAACCACTGGACTCTAGCTCTCTCCCCACCCCTGTATAACCTTCCCTTTCTCTCCACCTATGTATCTGTCATCGCACCTGCTTTCTATTGTTCCTTTCTAACTAGTTTGTACTCCTCACTCTTTTCTAATTAATCTTTTTACACTTATGTAACCCCCTGCACATCAGTGGCGTTTCCGCCTTGCTCGGGGTTAAATGATTAAAAAAAAAAAAATAAGTCGGCAGTTATCCGAATACTAAGGAGTCAGCTTTTAGTGGACGATTAACTAGTTCCTAACATTTAGGGTGCGTTAAGTCGATTAGCAACCGACATAGCACGATTATAACTTTCAGTGCGAAAACTATTCCACAACAGTATTGGACAGAACTTAGTAAAAAAATATAAACATTTATTTTTAGAATCGACTAAAACATGAGGCTTTTTAGAATTCCAACTCTAATATGATACGTTTTTTTAGCAAAGGTTTGATGGACGCATTTATTTCAGTTGCTGTTCATGGTTTTAATTAGATCATCTCTATGGAAAAATAGAGACATTGAAAGAGAAAGACCCTGCACAACATCAGCTCTGACAGGAACCAATTATTTGTGTTATAAAAACAACAACCAAACTACTCAGGGCTGTAGCCTTGATGGCGAGAGAAATTAAAATGAGAACGAGTCCTCGGTGTTTTAACAAAAATGGCCAACAAAAAAATGATCTGGTGGTGTGCAGTGATTTTTAAAAAATTAGAATGAAAAAAATTAAATTGTTATTGAAATCCGGTAACCTAACTTTATAAGATTTGATTCTCAAGAACATCGAATGAACTTAAATTCAAATCTATTAAACCGTTACTTGCAATATTCACCTGATGATTGCCAAACTCATGAACATCCGAGTCATCCCATCGACGTAGGACAATATATATATATATACACGAACTAAATCTAAAAATGAGCCAAATGTCGACCGCGGTTTCACTCACCGGATCGTCAGCCATTGTCCTGACGATCTGGTGAGTGAAACCGCGGTCGACTTTTGGCTCATTTTTAGATTTAGTTCGTATCTTTGCTCTGCTTTCGTACTTTCGTACTTTCGTATCGAGCTCTTTTTTGTTAAGGTTTTCGTCTTGGGTTTTTTTTTTCTTTCGAACACAGCTTATGCTTTGTTTATTTCTTCTTTTTTTGATTCCCCTTTACCCATTTGGTGTTACCTTTTGGGTCTGACGACTTAATTTAACGTTTTGTTAACGGTAGGACTTTATGATTTTAGTCATTAGTGATACTGTTTTCTTTGTACGTTTTTCTATAATAATAATAATAATAATAATAATATATATATATTTATGTAATATATATATATGTAATATATATGTAATACATACATACATATATATATATATATATATATATTAATACAGGTATCGTTGAATAATATAGACAAGTTTTGTCTATTTATTTTGTGTATGATCCTTTCGTATATATGGTCTGATAAGCTTGATGGTGAAGACAAGAAATCGCAGTAATTGTTGATTTTTTTATCGGGTCTGAGCTTTCGGCTTACATAAGCCATTATCAAAGGATGAACATTAACATATAGTGAACATAGAACATTTAAGTTATCAACAAAGTAGAATTAAACGAAATGAATTAAATAAAAAAGACAAGTCCATTTTTACCGTGGCGGATGGCCGCCTAGAGTTGACTTAATGCTGTATTTACTCGGAAGGTAGGGTGTGATAAGCTGGTTAATATGTTTAGTTAAATGGTATAAAGGAGTAGGAATTTGGGATATGATAGGGCGGAGAGAATAGTTAGGTTTGTGCGTTTTTATGGTTCCGTATATGTAACCAGGTTTGTAGTTACCAATAATTATAGGGAGTTGTAAGGAGTTCTGATCAGCGTTATTGGCGCTAATGAGTTTATTAAGTTTGGATTTTAGTTGGTGTGTCGGGTTCTTGTTAAGTTTTTAAAAGTTTGTATGGTCATGAAGTATGTGGTTGAGTTTTGTGTTGTAATCTGATTTGTTAATTACGACAAAGATGTTAGCCTTGTCGGCTTTTTTTTACAATTATGTGAGGGTGGTTGCGTAGTTTGTGCCCGGCACCTTGTAGTTGTATGGATAGAATTTTTGAGGTGCTTCTGCTTTTATCATGGCGATCCTTGAGTGCCTCAGCCTTAAGTATGTCTTTTAGTTCAGGTTTAGTTGTTATAAGTTTTTCATCTTGTAGTTTACTGATGCTTTGATAGAGCGTTTCTATTTCAATTGTTTTAGTAAGCTGGTTCTACTTACGGTATATATGGCAGGTTGAGGTTGAGGTAGTTCTTTTTGGTGCTTAGTCAGTTCGTTGTTGGAAAGGTTGATGAATTCATCGAATTTATTGGGGAGAGTGATCATGCCATTGTATCTTGAATTAAGTTTTTTTTACAATTTTAGCACGGTGTTGAACTTCGGATTTTACGGTGATTTTGGACAGTCTGAGCATCATTTCTTCTAGTTGGTTTGAGATAGTTATATCTTTCAGTTTGTTGTAGAGGTCATGCTTGTTCTTGTATAATGTGTCAAGATTTTCTTTCGCTATTTCGATTTGCCTTTTCTTTTGATTTAATTCTCTTTGTTTAATTCCACTTTGTTAATACCATAAATGTTCTATGTTCACTATATGTTAATGTTCATTCTTTGATAATAGCTTATGTAATCTGAAAGCTCAGACCTGATAAAAAAATCAACAATTACTGTGAATATCTTGTCGTCTTTTAACGATAGCACCATCAAACTTATCAGACTGTATGAAAGGATTCTTCACAAAACAAATAGACAAAACTTGTCTATATTATTCAATGAAACCTGTATTAATGAAAAAATGCTATCGAAATACACACAATTTAAATTACATGATCCAGCAGCGCAACAAACCATCACCAACTTGAAATATAAATGTGGCCTTGTGAAAAGAGAAATCGAAATAGCGAAACTTGTTACTAAATATATTTAATATTTAGTATAATAGCCTTTTGCTTTGATCATAGCCTTCATTCTGTCAGGCATTGACATCACAAGCTTCTTCAATTTATCTAATGATTCCTCCTGCCAAGCAGCTTGTATTTGTTCCCGAAATGTATCTTGAGAAGTAACATTAGATTTATCATTTTTTTATCCCAAATATCCCATAGATGTTCAATAGAGTAGTTTCAAAATAACTTGTTTAATAGAAAATAAGAAAAATTAAATATAACTTCTTTTTAATACATTTCTTTTACACCAGGTTTTAAATAATTAATATTTATTAGCAATTTACTTGGCTTTTCACCCTGTATTTGAATTGCACTGAGGTTTTTAGGAAACTCACCCCTGTCCTAATACTTTTGCACATTACCGGTAGTGTGCAAAAGTGTTAGGACAGGGGTGATTTAAAACTTTATTTTGATGGCTCATAAAAGATAAAATAGTTCTTGTCCTTATACTGTTGCACAGTACTGTATATATTGTTAAATATAACAGACAATTAATGTCTATTATGTTTAATCACAAGCCGTTATAAACATCGTATTTTGCTGTGCGTTGTGGTGCCGAGTTCGAATTCCAGTTGAATCCATTGAATTCACTTACCCTTGGGAAAGGTATAATCCGTCCCTTCCTTCCAGTTATGGGTTAAATAGCAGGACAGACTGGGTTCTATAGCATTGGTCGACAACCAGTCTACCGCAGAAAGCAATGGCAATCTACTGCGGGATAATCTTCTGCCTAGTCAGTCATGTCTCTTTCGAGACATGATCGCCCAAGCGTGTATCACGTATGGCATTTAACTGACTGACTGAATATAATAGTTGGAATAATGATTAAGGCTTCTACTGGTCATAAAGTGGGGGATCAGTTTATTACTTCATAACAATAGGAAACCGATCCCCCTCTAATTACTACATAATAATATAATACATTTCTTTCCCCTATAGCTATGAGTCAAATAGCAGGGCAGATTGGGTTGTATCGCCTTGGTTGGCAACCAGTCTACCGCAGAAAGCAATGGCAACCTACTGCGGGATAATCTTCTGCCCAGTCTCTTTCGAGACATGATCGCCCAAGCGTGTATCACGTATGGCACTTAATTGACTAACTGACTATTACGCTACTCGCACATCCATAATGGTTACGAGACAAACCTGCGGTCTCTCCCTGGCTGACAATTATTACAAGACGTGTCTAAATTCTTTGAAAACTTCGATTTTACATTAAAAAATGTATGTAATCTAATTTTAAGAAACTTAGAAGCATCGTTAAATTTCACACAATTTTTTCCCATTCATTGAATGTAGGTGTGAATGTCTTTTAACACACAGTAATATTTAACTCTTAACGAAACATTTTTTTTTTTTTGCCATGTTTTGTTTCAGGCGGTTATCTTCTCCGTCTTGTGAACAAAACTTCTCTCAATATGATTGGTCAACGTTGATATTATACAAAGATAAGCGTGGGTAGCAATGACTAGAACCCTCACCCTTCTTATAAAAGCGTTTAGAAGACAGACATATAAAATATATTAAAATAAAATATAAAAAACAAACAGAAAAAAGAAGGAAATCGTAAAAATAAAGAATAATTAACAATGTATGTAAAACCAATTAGTGAAATATAAAGTAATTTGCCTAAAAATAATGAATCTTAGAATTTTTTTCAATATTTTTAATTTCGGATCCCAGATTTTTCAGTGTACCATTGTTATGTCGCCAAGTATAAATGAATAACTCAACAACAGAATCAGAATATAAGTTGTATTCCGCGGAAAGACGGTTAGTATGTACAGAAGTGATTACTAATATTTACAATAGAAAGATACAAGAGTCCAATCCGTCGTAAGACGTGTGTATACGTGATTACTTCCGGTACGCCACCGGAAGTGTGACTAACTCTTCACTGACTCGCACTGACTCTTCAGTAACTCATTAGAGACTTTCAAGTGACTCTCTACGACTCATTATTTAGCTGTCCCTCCCAATAAGAGCAACATATGACACATGGTCAGTTTATATCTGGGCTTTCCGGGCTATATGGCCCGGCCAAAAAATGTCTGTCTATTATTCCCCAGTCGTGCTTCTACCCTTCGGCGGAACCACGACTGGGTTAATGCTCTCTGCTCGGAAGCAGAGAGCGCCCTCTACCCGAAGGCAGAGGGCTGACAGTGTCATAGAGTCGTCAGTCTAGTGACTCTATACGACTGTATTTACTAGCCTTCTCACGCAAGGCTGGATGTGACACATTGTCATTTTATAGTGGGTATTCCCGGCCATATAGCCGGGCCAAAAAATGTCTGTCTATTTTTGCCCAGTCGTGGTTCTACCCTTCGACGTAACCTCGACTGGGTTATTGCTCTCTGCTCAGAAGCAGAGATCGCGCCCCCGCCCGAAGGCAGAGAGCTGACAGTGTCGTAGAATCGTCAGTCTAGTGACTCTGTACGACTGTATTTACTAGCCTTCCCACGCAAGGCTGAATGTGACACATGGTCATTTTATTGTGGGTATTCCCGGCCATATAGCCGGGCCAAAAAATGTCTGTCTATTTTTGCCCAGTCGTGGTTCTACCCTTCGGCGGAACCACGACTGGGTTAATGCTCTCTGCTCGGAAGCAGAGAGCGTCCCCCGCCCGAAGGCAGAGATCTGACAGTGTCGTAGAATCGTCAGTCTAATGACTCTGTACGACTCCCCTGTAGAGAATCCACCATTGCTATATATAGCAATGGGAACAGTCCATTTGTAGTCAAATAGGAGCGGCGCCCTAACAACCATACAAATATTTTAGAAACCATTGTAGGAACTTGATTTAACTCGAAATATCAGAAAATAAAACTTTAAATCATTTACCCCAGACAAAATAAGAACCCTAAAACAAAGACTCAAGAGGATTGTTAAGATTGAAAAAAACTATAAGAAGTGGTTAGTAAAAAGAAAGAACAATTCAAAAACATCAATGAGGACACTGATTGCATTCAGATTTTTGTAGGTGGCAGTGAAGGTGAGAACATTGATTAAAAAAAATGATTTCTTTTACAGTTTAAAAAACTTTAGCAGGTGACCTAAAACCGGAAATATTTTAAATTATAATATGTAATACTGATTATAGAAATTCTTATTATAACACAGCTAACGTATGCTTCAATAATTAACCCATATTCAGGGAGAAGCGAGGTAAATTCATACATTTGTAAAATATTATTTTCCCCAATTTTCTATATTAATTGATTGTAGGTTTGTTTTTTACGGCTTATCAACCATTTACAGGCTGTTTAAAAAATAGAGTTTAAGATTATTTTCCACAATTTTCTATATTAATTGATTGTTGGTTTGTTTTTTATAGCTTATCAATCATTTACAGGCTGTAGTTAGAGGAGTATCCTGCACACACAAACATTGTCGAATGTTCTCCACTCTCTCTGTTTTCTGCTGCCTCTCGGCGCCGTCCTGCCAGTGTTCGTGAAACCCCGGCTTTACATAAGGTGAAGTTCCTGAAATTCTGTTTAATTGCGTCATCTATGGCTAGGCATATCTATTAATCCTTTTTGTCCATTATTGCACCGAAATACATTACATTCTTTCGATGCCGGCTACCTCCGACGTAAAAAAAACACATTTTGTCACTGTTTACATTTCTGCCTTTGACCAAAATCATATTTCTCTAGGGTCGCACCGGTAATCACAAGCGGTCACTAATCTAGGTACTGATCCGGCACGACGTTGATTAACTTCGATGGCCGTAAAAAAACCGAGGTTTGAAAACAAATTGGCGGTCAGATCAAAAATTCTGATTTATGATTTATTATGTTTGCTCAATGCGAATTTAATTGGTAGCTTTGTATTCCTTGCTTTCTGAAAAGGGGATTTCGTATTATAAAACGAGAATAAAAGTTGTTTCTCAAAAAATCCATTCTTCTCGCACTTCCCGTCTGTGGAATTCCTTTCCCCAGACTTACTTTCCCGACAGCTATAATCTTCAAGAATTTAAATGTAAAGTCAATAGTCATCTCCTGTCTCACTAACTTACATCCTCTCTCTCATGCTGTTTTCTCTGTCCACCCCACTATCATCAGTACTCTCTTCCCTCTCCTACTCTCTCCCTGACAGGCCCTGCAACCTCTCACTCCTCATGACATTCCTCCTCGTATACCCCACTCTCATCAGTAATCTCTTCCCTCTCCTGCTCTCTTCCTGACACCTTCCTGCAATCTCTCACTCCTTCTCATAACATTCCTCCTATGTAACCCCCTACGCAACAGTGTCAGTAAAATGCCTTTCTTGGTGCGACACGATTATAAAAAATGTATTTAAGTTCAGCAGTCAAATAGCTTTTATTTTAGTTTTTGGAACTCTTTATTATGCGAATTTATTCAGAAAAATGTTTTAAATATTAAAATAAATAAATTTTATTTGGAATATCTTTTGAAGTTGACCACCAATAAGCTATCATTGTGTGGTCTTCTTAAAGTAGATGACCAATAACTTGGATAGAAATTGGCGTCAAATAAACGCACGAAAAACAAACTACTAAAACCTATGAAAAAGTTGACAACAACAACAAAAAAAAAAAAGAAGAAAAATGAAAAAAAGAAAAACAGAACTAGCAATCTAATAATCTTAAAACTCAACTTCAGGGATCCTGGGTATGACGGTAAACTGCATCCAGCAGCAAGGTCTCTGATTGGGAGGTTGTGAGGAGCATGGGACCACCTCTTAATTGCTGTTGATTTCCAGGTCCACCCTAACCCGAAGTAGTAGCACCTGTTAGGTTTACAGTTATGGGCAAATTGTTATCCCCTAAACTGGAGTCAAAACACAATAAAAGAATAAAAATACTATTTTATAGAAATATATACATTTTTGAAGAAAATAATATTGCCATAATACATTTTTAAAAGAAAAATATATTACAGGGATTGCGTTTTCGAGTACAAAACTACAAGACATCTTCAGTTTTCTGAAATAAAAAAGATATTTTCATCAAAATCTGACTATAAAATTCTCCCTATAACCGAACATTAAAAAATACCTAAACCCCCATCTTTTTGGCATTAAATAACCCACAGAGGTGTTGATATGCAGTTAAACAAAACTCAAACTCAACTAGTGATGCACGTATATCAGTCAGTTAAGTGGCATACGTGATATACGCTTTGGGCGATCATGTCTCGAAAGAGACATGACTGACTGGGCAGAAGATTTTCTATCGTGCTCTTTAAACTATAGCTGAAGGGAGAAGAGACGGATTGTATTAATAAGTAGTAATTAGTGGGGGATCAGTTTATTACTTAATAACAATAGAAAACTGATCCCCCACTTTTTTCCCTGTAGAAGCTTTACTTATGTTTCCAACTATTATCTTCATTCAGTCAGTTAAGTGCCATACGTGATACACGCTTGGGCGATCATGTCTCGAAAGAAACATAACTGACTTAGAAGATTTTCGATCGTGCTCTTTAAACAATAGCTGAAGGGAGAAGAGACGGATTGTATTAATTAGTAATTAGTAGGGGATCAGTTTATTACTTAATTACAAAAGGAAACTGATCCCCCACTTTTTGCCCAGTAGAAGCTTTACTTGTGTTTCCAACTGTTATATTCAGTCAGTCAGTTACTTGCCATACGTGATACACGTTTTGGTCGATCATGTCTCGAAAGAAAACAGAAGATTATCCCGCAGTAAGTTGCCATTGCTTTCTGCGGTACACTGACCAAGGCTATTAAACACAATCTATCCAATTGTTTAACCCATAACTGGTGGGAAGAGACAGATTAATATCTTTCTCAAGTAAATGCAATGAATTCAACTGGAATTCGAACACGACTTCCTGATGTGTCGTTCCGAGTCGATAGCCACTGCACCCCAACGCACATCCTAGTTTTAGTGTACATTTACAGAATGTTGGGAAGACGGTCATAATCAGTAATACAAGTTGAACGGGAATTAAAAATCAATTATTATTTATGTTCTCGTTAACCTTCTTTTTTTTTTTGACAAAACAAAAGACAAAGTGCAAAACTTCGATGAAATATTCATTCTCCTAATCGAGCAGATACAAAAATTTAAATACCTGGGAAATGTTGTAACAGAAGACGGAAAGTGTGACAGAGATCCGAATGGCGAAGAAAGCATTCCAGAAGTTAAGTAAAGTATTAAGAAACAGGACAATTTCGCTAGAAATCAAAAAGCACAAGGAAGCATTCCAGAAGTTGAGTAAAGTATTAAGAAACAGGACAATTTCACTAGAAACAAAGAAGAGAGTACTGGATTGCTATGTGATGTCAGTTCTTCAATATGGCAGTGAATGCTGGACAATATCATCAAAGATGAAGGAAAAACTTGAAGAAACTGAAATGTGGTTATACAGAAGAATACTGGATATAAAGTGGGGCATCAATTCCATATTACAATCAATATATAAACTGATCCCTCACTTTGTGGTCACATCAGTTTCTATACATTTATATTCCTGAGATCTAAAAGCACAAGGAAGCATTCCAGAAGTTGAGTAAAGTATTAAGAAACAGGACAATTTCACTAGAAACAAAGAAGAGAGTACTGGATTGCTATGTGATGTCAGTTCTTCAATATGGCAATGAATGTTGGACAATATAATTAAAGATGAAGGAAAAACTTGAAGCAGCTGAAATGTGGTTCTACAGAAGGATGCTGCGGATATCGTGGATCGAGCATGTGAGCAATGATGTGGTCCTAGAAATGATGGAAGCAAAAAGGAAATTAATACTGAGCAGCAACCATGAAGGAGGGCCTGGAGAACCTGATATTAACAGGCCAGATAGAGAGAAAAAGAGACAGGGAAAGCAACGGATAACATATTTCTAGGACCTAATCACTTGGATGATGGAACGAGGATTGCATCGTGTAACAGAAGAAGGCGTGTTAAGTGCTACCAGGAATAGGAAGACGTGCAAAGCCATGATCACCTACGTCCTGAAGGGACCATGCACAAAGAAGAAGAAGAAGAAGAAGAAGAAGAAGGAAGGAGGATGACATGAATGCAGGAACGAAATGGACACTTATATATAAAAAAGAAATATTCATTTGAAATGTCTTGTACGTAAAATAGTGAAAAAGGCTTGGTAAATTTGAAACTCCCAAGTCATATACATGGCAAAATCCCTTTTGTAAAGAGACTGAAAAGAGAGTGAGTGGGATATCAAAAAGTCAAACACTGCTCAGACGTGCAAAGGCTGAGAATTGGTAGAGAGCCATGATCGGCCGCTTTCTAAAAATGGACGGTACATAGAAAAAGCCATTTTTATTTTGACGTTGTATAATGCTATATATATATATATATATATATATATATATATATATATATAAACATGCGGTGTAGATATAGAAGAATACATAGTAGTATCCTGTACATGAAGTGGTAGGAAAACTCTCTAGGAGAGCTCTGAATATATATGTATATAAATACATAAAGAGCAAATATATGTAGAAATGAAAACAGACATGTTATTCTATGGTTAAGCGGAAGTGTAGATATATTTCAGGCGAACCATCTTCAGCTTCCGTTTTAATTGTTCAGAAAGTTTTACACTATTTTACAAGATATTCTGAACAATAAAGACAGAAGCTCAAATGGGTCTAAACTTCAGCTTAACCATAGAATAACATGTCTGTTCTCATATATATATATATATATATATATATATATATATATATATATATATATATATGGTTAAATAAAAAGAAGACAAGACGAAAACTGTATTTAAACGGACCACTGTCCCACGTTGTGATTAGATCCCTGAAGTCTCGTCGTGCAATTTCAATAGTCGTCACTTTTAGCCAGTCTGGATACTGGTGTACACTTATGAGTTGTTGAAAAAAAAATCAACACGGCACCAAAAAAAAAAAAAAAATGAACAAAGCCGAACACTCCTGGAGAGCTCCGTAGAATGTCTTTATATATATATATATATATATATATATATATATATATATATATATATATATATAAAAACAACGTCTTTCTTTTCTCAACAATACAGTTGTCGAAAATGATTTTTACAACGAAGAGGAAAGATTGCCAAAAGCATCATAGCTTCCAATCGTTAAATGAAATGTTTAATCTAAGTTTCGTTAGCGTTGAAATGTACTTCTAAAACAGCAAAGTGCTTTCGGGTTCTTGACGGAATCTGACGGAATGTGCCGAATCGGAGCGACCGCTGGCAGAGAGTTTTGGGGTACTGACGGCGGTGGCGCTCTGCCCGAAATCTGAGCTAACTCGCTCTCCAACTAAACTTTTCGTGTCGAGCATCTATTTTTATAACCAATTTCGATCCTCTCTGGGGATCTGGCACTCGGACACTTGTTTTGTCTATGCGATTTTCAGATTAGCGGAACCAACATTTTAACTCCAAAAGAAGAGAAATTTACTTAAGAACATGAAAGCAGCGATATTTATAAAAACATGATAGAAGAGAAATGATTATTTTCATAAAATAATTAAATTTTATGCTCCCGTGTTTTTAGAAGCACTTGATGGTACTAATTTTTTTTTTCCTAAGCTCACATCGCGTGGCGCAATAAAACATTAATGATATTACCAATATTAATTTCTCTCTCCGTTGTTTTAAACCAACCAATGGAAAGTATCCACGCGGGAGAAGGGAAAGCATCTCCGCGTGAGATAGTGTCACATGTTAGTCTGCTTTAGTATAATTTCCATTAGCAAAGGTAAGATGGGGAATATTGATGTCTTGGTAGTATTGGATAGCGGCGCCCTCGAGAACTTTTCTTCTGAATAAATTGTTTACTCTTTTTATTAGTGTGGCATTTTTAAAATCGAAATTGTGGTTGAATTTATATATATATATATATATTTCCTCAATTTCTGTTATAACACTGAATTTTTTCAGAGAATCTTTACGTAGAGATGGAAAAAAGGTTTCAATCTGAAAAGCTCTGTTCTTTTACATCGAGCAATTTTATTATCCGTAGCACTCTTATGGAGCAATATATATATATACACACAAAAATCTAGAGTGAGCCAAACCTACCGCGGTTTCACACTACGGATCGTCAGGGCAAAGGTTTGGGGTTTTTTCTTTACTGCGTAGTATTGAATGTTTTGTTCTTGTTCCGCGGGTTTCTTTTTTTTTCTCCCCATTTATCCGACGTCTTAGTACACCTGATTGTAACGGATTTAGGTTCTGTTTGTTAATGGTTTTTTTGGAGGTTTATTTTAGTATAAATTTACGGCCTACATACTTACAGAGTCTATTTAGTTATTATTTTTATATATATATATATATATATATACTCTCTACTTATACCGCACAAAATATACCAGTAGAAACTCTTCTCTTTGATGCTTTGCAGTAAAAATGTTACCCTTATATCTACAGAAAGAAAGATTCTGCCAAGTTGGTCACGTTGAGACATTTTTGAGAGCCTGCCTATCTATCTATCTATCTATCTATCAATCTATCTATCTATCTATCTAAGCCTGATGGTATCTAGCTACCTAGCTAGTTAGTTAGCTCTATATATTAGCATCTATCTATCTATCTATCTATCTATCTATCTATCTATCTAGCCGTTTGAATATTTATCAATCTGTGTGTCTATCTAATTGTTAATGACTTGAAGGAATGATTGATTTCTGCAATTCTAGAAACGGTTTGGATCGATAATTTTTAAATGACAACTATATATATATATATATATATATATATATATATATATATATATATATATCTTTCTGGTCATGTTGATGTTTCTAGTCCTCTCGGAAATAACTCGGTGTACAGTTTGAAAAGGTAATTACTTACATTTTCAGCCCATGGTATTATCAACATTCATTTGTGGACAAACATGTTTGATGCTCACGTCTCTAAATAAGCTGTAAGGACATTGTCCAGCAATATAGGTGGAACAAATATTACGTAGCACTTCTGGATTCTAGTTTTGTGTCTCTTTCACGATAGGTTTAATAGCTTTTCCATGCATCGTACCATATTTTTGTTTGTTTGTTTTGTTTTTATGGCATATCAACATCGGCGGGTCATTTATTGCCAACTAAATTTTATTTATCTATTCAATGTAATATCAATCCTCCTATATGGCAGTGAATGCTGGACAATCGCCTCATGTCTTTCAAAAGCTAAACAAAGTATTAAGAAACAGGAAGATTTCATTAGAAACAAAGAAAAGAGTGATGTACTTCTATGTAATATAAATCCTCCTATATAGCAGTGAATGCTGGAAAATCTTCTCATGTCTTCCAAAAGCTAAACAAAATATTAAGACAAAGGAAGATTTCGTTAGAAACAAAGAAAAGAGTGATGAACTTTTATGTAATATCAATCCTCCTATTTGGCAGTGAATGCTGGACAATCTCCTCATGTCTTCCAAAAGCTAAACAAAGTATTAAGAAACTGGAAGATTTCGTTAGAAACAAAGAAAAGAGTGACGAACTTCTATGTAATATCAATCCTCCTATATGGCAGTGAATGCTGGACAATCTCCTCATGTCTTCCAAAAGCTAAACAAAGTATTAAGAAACTGGATGATTTTGTTAGAAACAAAGAAAAGAGTGATGAACTTCAATGTAATATCAATCCTCCCATAGGGCAGTGAATGCTGGACAATCTCCTCATGTCTTCCAAAAGCTAAACAAAGTATTAAGAAACTGGAAGATTTCGTTAGAAACAAAGAAAAGAGTGATGAACTTCAATGTAATATCAATCCTCCTATATGGCAGTGAATGCTGGACAATCTCCTCATGTCTTTCAAAAGCTAAACAAAGTATTAAGAAACTGGATGATTTCGTTAGAAACAAAGAAAAAAGTGACGAACTTCAATGTAATATCAATCCTCCTATATGGCAGTGAATGCTGGACAATCTCCTCATGTCTTCCAAAAGCTAAACAAAGTATTAAGAAACTGGATGATTTCGTTAGAAACAAAGAAAAAAGTGACGAACTTCTATGTAATATCAATCCTCCCATAGGGCAGTGAATGCTGGACAATCTCCTCATGTCTTCCAAAAGCTAAACAAAGTATTAAGAAACTGGATGATTTTGTTAGAAACAAAGAAAAGAGTGATGAACTTCAATGTAATATCAATCCTCCCATAGGGCAGTGAATGCTGGACAATCTCCTCATGTCTTCCAAAAGCTAAACAAAGTATTAAGAAACTGGAAGATTTCGTTAGAAACAAAGAAAAGAGTGATGAACTTCAATGTAATATCAATCCTCCTATATGGCAGTGAATGCTGGACAATCTCCTCATGTCTTTCAAAAGCTAAACAAAGTATTAAGAAACTGGATGATTTCGTTAGAAACAAAGAAAAAAGTGACGAACTTCAATGTAATATCAATCCTCCTATATGGCAGTGAATGCTGGACAATCTCCTCATGTCTTCCAAAAGCTAAACAAAGTATTAAGAAACTGGATGATTTCGTTAGAAACAAAGAAAAAAGTGACGAACTTCTATGTAATATCAATCCTCCCATAGGGCAGTGAATGCTGGACAATCTCCTCATGTCTTTCAAAAGCTAAACAAAGTATTAAGAAACAGGATGATTTCGTTAGAAACAAAGAAAAGAGTGATGAACTTCTATGTAATATCAATCCTCCTATATGGCAGTGAATGCTGGACAATCTCCTCATGTTTTCCAAAAGCTAAACAAAGTATTAAGAAACTGGAAGATTTCGTTAGAAACAAAGAAAAGAGGGATGAACTTCAATGTAATATCAATCCTACAATATGGCAGTGAATGCTGCGCAATCTCCTCGTGACTTACAAAATGTAAACAAAATATTAAGAAACAGGAGAATATTGTCAGAAACAAAGAATTTAGTGCCAATACTGCTCTTAAATTTTTTGTTTGTTTTGTTTTTATGGCATATCAACATCGGCGGGTCATTTATTGCCAACTAAATTTTATTTATCTCTTCCATTTAATATCAATCCTCTTATATGGCAGTGAATGCTGGACAATATCTTCATGTATTTCAAAAGATAAACAAAGTATTAAGAAACGGAGATCTCTTTAGAAACAATGAAAAGAGTGATGAACTTCTATGTAATATCAATCCTTCTTTATGGCAGTGAATGCTGGGCAATCTCCTCATGTCTTCCAAAAGCTAAACAAATATTAAGAAACAGGAACCAGACCATGTGTGGCAGCAATATTCTCTGACGAATAATTGACTTACAAATATAGACGGCTGGAATTCGAACTCGGCTCACCGATTTCTCTTTCCTAGCCGATATCCACTGCACTACAACGCACATCCGTCACTAAGCGCTTACAGCACCTGGTTTTTCCAAGTGGTCACTCAAGTAAGTACTAACCAGGCTCAACGTTACTTAACTTCGGTGATCGAGCGAGAACCGGTGTATTCAACGTGATATTACCGTAAACACGCGCATCCGTCTCTAAACGCTGACATCACCTGGTATTCCAAAGCGGTCATCCATCTAACAACTGACCAGGCTCAACGTTGCTTAATTTCGGTGATCGAGTGAGAACCGGTGTATTCAATGTGATAGGCCGTAAGCTTTCATATTCTAATGGACCTTAGGATTTCAGTGTCACACACTCCGTTCTCTGTTAAAAGTTTTCCAAAAAATGTAAATGGTATTTTTAGCATCAATTTCTTAAACTATATATATGTTTCCTGAAAGTTTGTTTTTTTGTGAGAAGATTGTCCAGCATTCACAGCCATAGAGGGTGATTGATATTCCATAGGATTTCAGAAACCTTTTCTTTGTTTCTAACAAAATTTTCCTGTTTCTTAATATTTTGTTTAGCGTTTAGAAGACCTGAGCATATTGTCAGGCATTCACTGCCACATAGGAGGATTGATATTAAATAGAAGTTCATAACTCTTTTCTTTGATTTTAACGAAATCTTACTGTTTCTAAATACTCTGTTTAGCTTTTGGAAGTCATGAAGGGATTGTCCAGCATTCACTGCCATATAGGAGGATTGATATTAGATAGAAGTTCATAACTCTTTTCTTTGTTTCTAACGAAATCTTACTGTTTCTAAATACTCTGTTTAGCTTTTGGAAGTCATGAAGGGATTGTCCAGCATTCACTGCCATATAGAAGGATTGATATTAGATAGAAGTTCATAACTCTTTTCTTTGATTCTAACGAAATCTTACTGTTTCTAAATACTCTGTTTAGCTTTTGGAAGTCATGAAGGGATTGTCCAGCATTCACTGCCATATAGGAGGATTGATATTAGATAGAAGTTCATAACTCTTTTCTTTGATTCTAACGAAATCTTACTGTTTCTAAATACTTTGTTTAGCTTTTGGAAGTCATGAAGGGATATTTCCAGCATTCATTGCCATATAGGAGGATTGATATTAGATAGAAGTTCATAACTCTTTTCTTTGATTCTAACGAAATCTTACTGTTTCTTAATACTTTGTTTAGCTTTTGGAAGACATGAGGAGATTGTCCCGCATTCACTGCCATATAGGAGGATTGATACTACGTAAAGGTTCATCGCTCTTGTCTTTGTTGACAACGGAATATTCCTGTTTTTTAATATTCCTGCTTTCCTGCCTGCCGGAAATCCTCTTTCGTAGTTCCTGTATAGAAAAATATTGGAGAACCCTCTGACTCCGCTAATTATCGCCCTATCAGCCTCCTACCAATCTTTGGCAAAGTGTTCGAAGCCATCATGTCACAGCCCATAGACTCTTCTCTGACAAACAATATGGCTTCCGCTTCACCAGGTCTACTGCTGATATGCTCACGACCATCACTGAGTATATACACCAGGCCCTCGACAAAAACTGCGATGCCCGAACTGTGTCCCTTGACATTCCCAAACCGTTTGACAGTTTGGCATGCTGGCCTTCTATGCAAGCTACAGGGCTATGGTATAACTGGACTATTGTTTGACCTAATCCAGTCCTTCCTTTCAAACCGTACAATGAGGGTGGTATTGAACGGACAAGTCTCCCAATACTATCATAAGTTTGCGGGTGTCCTTTAAGGCTCTATTCTGGGACCTACGCTTTTCCTATTAACGATCTTTCTGATGTAATAAAATCCCAAGTGGGCATATATGCTGACGACACTACGGTTTTCTCTCGTCTCAGTCAAAAATCTACCGAGGCTGAAAAAGCAAACCTCGCTGCCTAGCTTAAAAAAGGACCTCTAATCCGTGGTGGACTTGGCTCGTAAATTTTAATGCTTCCAAAACGAAGCTGCTATCTTATAACCACCACAGACAATCGTTCCTTCCACCTATTAACATGGATCAGGCTTCTCTCCCTGAAAGCAAAACACTGCGCCTCCTCGGGTTAACTCTCACACCAGACCTCAAGTGCAATAACTATATAGAATCTATAGCTAAATCCGCTGCTAAGAAAGTCGGTTCTCTGCATAGAGCCAGGAAGTTTTTCCCGTCCCAAACAATCCTGCACATATACAAATCTACCATCCGCCCGTGCATCGAATACTGCTGCCATATCTGGTTCGGTGATTCTGCTATCCACTTAGGTGCCAACGGAGAATCTGTAATGTGATCGATCCCGACTTGGCAGCTAGGATACAGTCGCTTACTCACCGACGCAAAGTGGCTTCCCAGTGTCTCTTATACGGATTCTGCTTCGATGAACTTAGCTCACTGGCAACCCCTATGTATGAATTTCCTCGAGCCACGAGATTAGCAACTAGGTCCCACCCTTTTAATGTGAAACCGATAAATTGTAAACCTAAATTCTATTTTATCAGCTTCTTTGCTCGCATTTCCCGCCTGTGGAATTCTCTTCCGCATACTTGCTTTCCCGACAGTTACAATCACCAAGAATTTAAATGTAAAGTTAATAGTCATCTCCTATCTCACTAACTTTCATCCTCTCTCTCATGCTTTTTCTTCGTCCACCCCACTCTCATCACTAATCTCTTCCCTCTCCTACTCTCTTTCTGACACCCCCTGCAACCTCTCACTTCTCATAACATTCCTGCTATGTAAGCCCCTGCACATCAGTGGCAATAAAATGCATTGCTTGGGGTGACATGATTATACAAAAAAAAAAAAAACTCAAAAAATCTTTGATTAGTTTTTAGAAGCCATAGGGAGGGACATTGTCCAGCAATCACTGGCATAAAAGAAGATTGATATCATTCTTTTTTTGTTTGTAACAAAATCGTTGTTTCTTATTATTTTGATAAGCTGTTAGAAAACGTGAAGAGATTGTCTAGCATTCGTTGTCAAATAGGAAGATCACTAAAAGGATAAAAGATAAACAAAATTGACGAAGATCTTCTTTAATGTACCATGTCCCTTCAGGACGTAGGCATTCATGGCCTTCCACGTCTTCCTATCCCTGTTGGCTTTTAGCACGCCTTCTCCTGTTACACCAGGCAA